>JARQOC010000003.1:87461769-87545678 GCA_033576535.1 Allobates femoralis | reverse complement strand
GGGGCTGAGCAGGATGGAGGAGGGCCGAGCAGAGGATGGAGGAGAGCCGAGCAGAGGATGGAGGAGAGCCGAGCAGAGGATGGGGGAGAGCCGAGCAGAGGATGGGGGAGAGCCGAGCAGAGGATGGGGGAGAGCCGAGCAGAGGATGGGGGAGAGCCGAGCAGAGGATGGGGGAGAGCCGAGCAGAGGATGGATGAGGACTGAGCAGAGGATGGAGGAGAGCCGAGCAGAGGATGGAGGAGGGCCGAGCAGAGGATGGAGGAGGGCCGAGCAGAGGATGGAGGAGGGCCGAGCAGAGGATGGAGGAGGGCCGAGCAGAGGATGGAGGAGGGCCGAGCAGAGGATGGAGGAGGGCCGAGCAGAGGATGGAGGAGGGCCGAGCAGAGGATGGAGGAGGGCCGAGCAGAGGATGGAGGAGAAGCTGAGCAGAGGATGGAGGAGGAGCTGAGCAGAGGATGGAGGAGGGCTGAGCAGAGGATGGAGGAGAGCCGAGCAGAGGATGAAGGAGAAGCTGAGCAGAGGATGGAGGAGAAGCTGAGCAGAGGATGGAGGAGAAGCTGAGCAGAGGATGGAGGAGAAGCTGAGCAGAGGATGGAGGAGAAGCTGAGCAGAGGATGGAGGAGAAGCTGAGCAGAGGATGGAGGAGAAGCCGAGCAGAGGATGGAGGAGAAGCTGAGCAGAGGATGGAGGAGAAGCCGAGCAGAGGATGGAGGAGAAGCCGAGCAGAGGATGGAGGAGAAGCCGAGCAGAGGATGGAGGAGAAGCCGAGCAGAGGATGGAGGAGAAGCTGAGCAGAGGATGGAGGAGAAGCTGAGCAGAGGATGGAGGAGAGCCGAGCAGAGGATGGAGGAGAAGCTGAGCAGAGGATGGAGGAGAGCCGAGCAGAGGATGGAGGAGAAGCTGAGCAGAGGATGGAGGAGAGCCGAGCAGAGGATGGAGGAGAGCCGAGCAGAGGATGGAGGAGAAGCTGAGCAGAGGATGGAGGAGAGCCGAGCAGAGGATGGAGGAGAAGCTGAGCAGAGGATGGAGGAGAGCCGAGCAGAGGATGGAGGAGAAGCTGAGCAGAGGATGGAGGAGAGCCGAGCAGAGGATGGGAGAGAGATGAGCAGAGGATGGATGAGGACGGTCAGTACCGGAGCAGAGGCCGGAGATCGGGAGGCGCCAACTGTCACTTCACGGCTCCAGGGCTCCGGGCACAGCGGCCCCTCCGCCGCCCATCAGTGTCCGCTCCCCGGGCCGGGCACAGGTGCTCTGATCTCTTCACATGTGGTCCCTCCTGGCCGGCCGGCACACGTCCTCCTCCCCGGTCCTGGAGTCTGCCCCACGTCCTTCCCCCCGGTCCTGCCTCACGTCCTCCCCGGTCCCCGCACGGAGCTCCCGCACACGTCCTCCCCCCAGCCGCTCCGAGCTGTACTGAGCGCAGAGACGCCCGGCCGCCCGCTCCCGGGCTGGACTGCACCATTGCACAGAGAGGGGGGAAGACGTCATTGAACGTGAAAAAAAACAGCAAATCCGCGGCGATAAACCGCACTATCGTGCTATAAAGTAGATGAATAATCGTAATCTGGAATGTAGTGCGTTACTGAGAGATTTAACGTGTACCGTGTTGTGAATGGATCCCGCCGCCTCGCCCGCCCCCCCTATTGTCAGTTGGGGGTGGTCGCGCTCCGGAGCGGGCGGAGAGGCAGCGCCGGGCTGAGCTCAGTCATTAATCTATCAGTGTACAGTGGCTCCTCCGTCCTCCGGGGCCGCCGCGCTCTGTGGCCACAGCTCAGCCTCAGCAGCTCCTCACTCTCCTGCAGAGGGATCAATACAAATGGCGCAACTCTATCACAAATTGGGGGAACCACAGCAGCCAATCAGATGACTCGTCTCATGTCCTAACACGTGCTAAACAAATGAACGCTACAATCTGATTGGTAGCTTATCTAATGGAGGGGATCCCAAATCTGGAGACAGGCGGGTTTATTTGATTTTTAACCCCTTCACCCCCAGGCAATTTTCCGTGTTCCAGTTCCTGTTTCTCCCTCTCCTATAACTTTTTTTATTTTTCCATTAGTATAGACATATGAGGCTTGTTTATTGTGGGACGAGTTGTACTTTCAGATGAAATCATTTAGTTTACCATATAGTGGACATGAAAATGGGGAAAATTCCAAGTGCAGTGAAATTACTAAAAAAAAGTTCAATTACACGTTTGTTTTGTTTTCTGTATTCCCCATGTTCACTATATGATAACACTGAGGTAACTCGGGTCAGTACTATATGGTAACACAGGTGTCAGTGTGATTCCTCGGGTCAGTACTATATGGTAACACTCAGGTGTCAGTATGATGTCTGGGGTCAGTACTATATGGTAACACTGAGGTGTCAGTATGATGTCTGGGGTCAGTACTATATGGTAACACTGAGGTGTCAGTATGATGTCTGGGGTCAGTACTATATGGTGACACTGAGGTGTCGGTATGATGTCTTGGGTCAGTACTATATGGTAACACAGGTGTCAGTGTCATTCCTCGGGTCACTACTATATGGTAACACTGAGGTGTCGGTATGATGTCTTGGGTCAGTACTATATGGTAACACAGGTGTCAGTGTCATTCCTCGGGTCAGTACTATATGATAACACTGAGGTGTCGGTATGATGTCTTGGGTCAGTACTATATGGTAACACTGAGGTGTCAGTATGATGTCTGGGGTCAGTACTATATGGTAACACTGAGGTGTCAGTATGATGTCTGGGGTCAGTACTATATGGTAACACTGAGGTGTCGGTATGATGTCTGGGGTCAGTACTATATGGTAACACTGAGGTGTCAGTATGATGTCTGGGGTCAGTACTATATGGTAACACTGACGTGTCAGTATGATGTCTCAGGTCAGTACTATATGGTAACACTGAGGTGTCGGTATGATGTCTGAGGTCAGTACTATATGGTAACACTGACGTGTCGGTGTGATGCCTTGGGTCAGTACTATATGGTAACACTGAGGTGTTGGTGTGATGGCTCGGGTCAGTACTATATGGTAACACTGACGTGTCAGTATGATGTCTCAAGTCAGTACTATATGGTAACACTGAGGTGTCAGTATGATGCCTCGGGTCAGTACTATATGGTAACACTGATGTGTTATTGTGATTCCTCAGGTCAGTACTATATGGTAACACTGACATGTCGGTATGATGACTCAGGTCAGTACTATATGGTAACACTAAGGTGTTAGTGTGATTCCTCGGGTCAGTACTATATGGTAACACTGAGGTGTCGGTGTGATGCCTTGGGTCAGTACTATATGGTAACACTGAGGTGTCGGTGTGATTCCTCGGGTCAGTACTATATGGTAACACAGGTGTCGGTGTGATTCCTCGGGTCAGTACTATATGGTAACACTCAGGTGTCGGTGTGATGCCTCGGGTCAGTACAAGTTCATTTTACTGGTATCTAAGTGGTGAAAAAAATTCTGAAGTTTTTAGATAAAAAGAATCGCACTTTTGTTGCCATTTTCCGTGACCCGTGGCGTTCTCATTTTTCGGGATCTGGGGCTGTGATTATTTTTTGTGCCTTGAGCTGACGTTTCTAATGAGACCATTTTTGGGTAGATGTGATGTTTTGTTATAACATTTATTTGCAATGTCCAAACAGCAAAAAAAAAAAATTTTGGCATTTGGCCTTTTCTTTTTGTTACACGTTTCCATTAGAGGGTGGAGTGAGGTCAGGAGGCACACGCGTAGATGACGTGGGACACATGACAAAGTGTATAAATAGAGTGGGGAAGATCTAGAACGTAGGAGAGACAGGCCGGCTTCACACCACGATTTTTGACTGTCAGGTTGTATCCAGTGTTTTGCAGGATGCACCGGACAGAACCTGACAGCCCTGGACGAGCAGAACCGGAGGGCAGGGCTTGCTTTTTGCCGGCTTCGTTTGTGCCGCTGTCCAGTGCTGAAATCTCAGCACCATGGCTGCAGGGGAGCTGGCCGCAGTGCTGAAATTTCAGCAGGAAATCACACCGGACAGCCCTGGACCCGAAACATCGTGGTGTGAAGCCAGCCTTATACAGCAGATAGGAGGGAAGCTGGAGCAAGAAAGCCTGTCACAGAAGAAAGAACTTAAGTGTCCAGAGGCCAGACAGAGGAGCAGAAACAACACACCCAGGTGGCTCCAGGAGGAAAAGGGGGTCCCAGAGCCACGGTCAGTGACGATTCCACCCGTGAGACTCGTATTCATTGTCAGGCGCAGGCAGTGAAGGAACTTGGCCGAAGAACAGGGACACCGGGAACCCCAAGACTAGTGGAGAATCCAGACCAGCCTCAACTAGCGACCCAGAGGCTGTGGTACTTGACTCACCGTGGCCGGGGTGTTCACGTCGCAGGCGTTGACTCTCCTCTTGTCACGGAACCGCGCCTGCGGCTGTGAGGCCCGGTGGTCCAGATCAATAGGGGGAAATGGCGGAACAGTAGGGGGTTAATTTGTCTTCGTGAAGCCACCTGCGGGTGTTCGGTAACGGTACCGACGCTGCTGGGCCTCCGGGGGATGTTAGGCAGCAAGATGGAACGCTCCCCACAGGATGAGCGGGAGTCCCCGGAGGCAGGGGCTGCACAAGATGTTGTGAGGCAGCCGCGGTAATACTGCTGTTAGGCTCAGGAATCAGACGCAGACACTTCAGAGTCTTTTTAGGTACCTTTACTGGTGGTAATCAGGTACGCCAGACCGGGTTAGTGAAGTTAGCACTCCTGGAGGTTCACAGCAAGCAGTTGTAGTAGGTTTCCTTTCTCTATTTCTCTCACTAAGGTCAGGTGGATGTGGAATCCAGCCGGACCGGGCAGTGTGTTTGATGGAATTTGCTTTCACCTGGGTAACAGCACTGAGGGCACTGTAAAAGGGTCTGAGCAGGATCAGTATTCTTCCCTGGGCTCTCGTAGGTAGGTGCTTCAGGTGGAACAGGTGGCTAAACCTCCTGTTAGATGGGCTGGTTCTCTGTGGTGGCTGGGTAGCTCTCACAGCTTTTGTTCCAGTAACCGGTTAATAAGGAAAGAGGCAGAATAACTCTGTGTTCCTTGAGAGGTGTTCTCCTTCTTCCTTTGACCCCAATTGCAAGGGTCTCCTCACTGGCTAGCTGGCTGGTGGGGCCTAGTGTGTCCCTCATAGGATGGAGGTTGCACACAGGCTGGCAGCTCTTGTAGCGACTGCACACACTCTGAAGTTTCTCCCTCCAAGACTCTATTTATAGGGGAAACTGGCTCAAAGTGACCAGTGTAGCTCCCCCTAGAGGCTCGGGGCGAAACCAGGTGTTCTAAGGTGTTGTAGTGTTGTTAGGTGTTTTGTGAGCTTGCTTTGCTGTTACTTGCTCCAATTGTGCCCTAAGGATTCTGTGGTGCCCAACAAGGTACCAGGGTGCCACATACTTCCATGGGAACACAGTCGACTTCTGCTCTCATCTGCTGAAAAGTTGGCAACCATAGGGCTAAGGGAAGACACTGCATGTTTCCCCCTATAAAAAGCCCACAGTCACTGGATCAGAGCTCTGTGTGGCGAGGCGCAAGGCAGGACAGGCGAGGCAAGCGCAGTGTAAAGAGGCTGAGAAAGGACAGAGAAGGGGTGCCGGTTATGTGTCATCCTCCTACCTGGGAGTAACTGGATCCCTGCCTCTGAGAACCCAGTGTTAAGCGGGTTGCTACACAAAGACTGAGTAAAAGACCTGAAGGCTACAACCCGCTGTGTCTGTGAACTTTAACGCGTCTAAAACACCAGAAACACAACTGCCAACTCACTCAGGTACCTTTGGCCACCTTAGGGTCAGCCCTACCCTTAGAGGGCTTAAGAACATTGCTGCCTCTCAACCATCGGCCCCTGAGAGGACTGTCGTGCAGCGGCGGCCAGATATAGCCACAGCCTGCGGGTGGCGTCACGTAAAATTAACAAGTATCCCCAGGTCCAGTTATCCCTTCCAAAATGAACCCTCCATGCCAGATGCCCTTCCCTAAGAGAATGAGCCACCCACACCAGACGTTAAATGACACCGCCAGGGTCACGGAGCCGGGTCTCGGTCCCTGTGCTTCTTGTGATGAAGCCTCAAAACAGCCCGGTTCCGAGTATCCTAAGGCCCTGGAGGGGCGTGTCAGCATCAATGGAGGGAGATGACCAAGGGCTCAATAGGTGCAGGGGTTGCAATAGCACACAGGCTTTGGAGCCTAGGGGGCCCCAAAAGTGCTTTTGGCCTATAGAAAATAACTAATCCTATTAAAGTTTTGCAATAATTGGGGGTCCCATTGGAGCTTTCACATAGTGGTTCATGAGCTTCAAGTTGCACCACTGCCAAGGGCTTACTATTTTCCCTTGGTCTTGAAGTGGTTAATGTTAAAAAATGAAGATATCTTTTAATGTAGAGTCACATCAGGAAAACCTTTTCTCAGGAGTGTTAGTGCATGTTCACTCTGAGTCTTATTGCAGCGGTCAGACAGCACACGCTGCAGGAATCCCTTCTTCTTGTTCTTCTGAAGCGTTTTCTTCTTTACTGGTTTTTGGATATTTTCTGACGCACTTCAATATTTTTTTACATCTGTGTTTTTCACATTTTTCAGCATTTTTTGGGCCTTGAAATCTAAAATGTGTTTAAAATATGCTCAGAAGTCTGAACAGCAGATTGTTCTTACACTGAAATAGTTAGGAAGAGTCTTTAGAGCATTCTGTGAGAAATTGTTTTGGGATTTGCTCAAAAAACAAAATGTGCCCCTAGTAGTATATTCCTAAAGCATCTTTAAGAAAAAAAAAAGGGTATTTTTCAAGCGAGCCCTTTATTAGGATTGGTGTGCGCAAAATCAGTCTTACTGAGTCTTTTAGTGTGGCGCCCCACTAAGAGTGCGTCACAGGAGGGTACTACACCCCTGACTGAAGGTGTTGTATTCTCCGTTCCAGTGGTGAATAGGATAATCCTGAGGCTCCAACACACACACACACCTAGCGATAGGGGACCAATCAGACACCCGTTGCTAGGGTAACAGGTCCCGGTGGGAGGAGAGCTAGGTGATATAGTGAGTGGGAAGGCAGTAAGGAGTTAGATCAGGAAGTGAGTGCAGAGAAGCCAGAAGGGAGCTGCACAGGCTGTGCAGCACGGAGAGAGGCAAAGTGAAAGTAGCAGAGTGGAAGGAGTTGAAGAGGAGCACTGAGACAGCTAACAGGGAGGGCACCGAGCACTGGTGACCCAGAAGAGAAAGGGGCCAAGAGAGAGAGAGAACGGGTAAGACAATACTCGAGCCCAGTCTACAACCCGGAGTACCGGCTCCGAGGTGGTACAGACGCTTTACCTCTGCACCACAGAACCCGGAGTGATTGAGAGCTTTAAAGGAGCACAATACACAACCTACCATCACTGCAGCTGTACCAGGGGGTACCCACCATTGAGGTTCAGGGACCTAACGTGAGTCGGAGGCCAATGGCTCGGGTCCCAACAGAGGATCCTCAGTACCCCGGCTAGGTATACAAAAGTAGCGACGAGAGAGGGACAGTCAGGATAGAGAAGGACACCTGTGGAGCCTTGGAGGGACACTACTCACAGCAGGGACCACCCGGTCCGTTACTTGGCATTGAGAACTGTTTCACCTGTCTGCCATTGAACATCTAAGTAAATACCCATTCAGAGGAGCAACGTGTCTGAGCCTTATTCTGGGACTACCGTTTAATTGCCTTGCCTTACAGAAACAACCGAGCTGCCCTATTACTCTACTGCAGCTCTCGACTCTGGGGACCCCGCTCGTCCTGTGGGGAGCGGTTCCATCCTGCTGCCGCCCATCACCTCCGGGGTGGTCCAAGCAGCGCCGGTGCCATCACCGGAACCCTACAGGTGGCGTCACAAACTAATAACTTTATCTCCTTTATTATTTTGCTTTAACCCTTTTACTGACCACCGGGCCCGCAACCTCAGGCACCGCAACCGTGACTGACAGCCAGTGCCTGAGACCCGAGCACCCGGCCCACGGTGAGTCACAAATCTCTCATGACTCACCTCGCACAGCTGCCATCTCTCTGGAAAGCTGCTTATGTTTCTATGGAGCTGACATGTTCCCATTCAGGGAGGCAGGGGCCGTGTCGGGTGAGTCATGGGAGTCTTCTGCGAGTATCTTCATAGTGTGTCAATGGCCTCTTTGACATTGTTATACATATACATTAGATACAGAGTTAAGTCCTCAACCCAGATAAACTCTATAGTAACGTCCAATAAAGTATTAGCAACCACAAAAAAAACAAAGGAAATGAAACGAGCCTAAGTAATGGTTCTTTCACATCAGCGTTTTTCGCTGAATGCGGCAGATCCGGCAGATTTACCACACCTGCTGCCTAACGGCTGACTTGCATTACACCTGCGGCAATCCCCCATTCATTCTCTATGGGGCTTGCAGCAGGTGCAGCAAGTGCCGTTTTGCCATGATCCGGCAGTTGTGGCCAGGCAACAAACCGCGGTTAGCTCTGTTTTTTAGTGCGGCCGCAAGTGCCAGATCGCAGCAAAACCGCACTTGCCGCAAGCCTCATAGAGAATGAATGGGGATTTGCAGCAGGTGTACCGCAAGTCGGCCGTTAGGCGGCACAGGCGGTAAATCTGCCGCATTCAGCGAAAAACCCTAAAGAGTCTATTGTGCCCATAAAACAGAATACTTATTAAAGGCAATCTGTCAGCAGGTTTTTGCTGCCTCTTCTGACAGCAAAAAAAAAAAAAGATGCGCCAGATTATGAGTTGATATAAATGCAAAGTATAAGGCCATGTGCACACGCTGCGTTTTTGATCTGTCTTTCTTTTGTGCTGTGTGTTTGTAGACAGTAGCAAAACTAGATCCATTTTTGAAAAAAAAAAAAAATGGACCCAAAATGTTTCGCCTTTTTGATGTGTTTTTTCATTACAATGGAGCCAATGGAGAAAAGGGATCACTAATTGACCCTCATTCTTTTTCTGGATGCGCTTTCTGCCTCAAAAACAGACCAGCCAAAAAAAAACAACAGCGTCTAAACAGCATTTCTGAAAACTCGATTACAGAAAGTGACCTAATAATCATGCAAAAACGGATCACAAAAAACAGATAAAAAAGGCACCGTGTGAACACATCCTAGGAGCATGTTCACACTGGCCACTAAACAGAAAAAAGATAAAAGCTATGTAAAAAAAAAAATGCCCAGCTGCAAATAAGTAAAAGCAAGTGCATGTAAATTACATACCACAACAAGGTGTACCCATATCGGGACAGTATCTAACAACTCCCTAATACAACCTTACCATGTGTCAGAACAGACCTCAATGTGAATAAGGGTGAAGAGTGACTTGGGTCCCGATAATGGACACAGCCATGGGAAACATTATAAATGGTATGCCCAGCTTGGTGAAGGGAGTCATATCGTATACCTGTACTAAATACAAGAACCTGAAATAAAAAAAAAACAGCCAGAATATGGGTTGACATACATGCTAAGTATAAGAGCAAGTTCACGTTGGCCACTGAAAAGACAAAACCTAAGATAAAAACCACGGCATATGAAAAAAATACCCTTAGCATGTGCACGTGGCCTGGGAAACAAAAAGTCCTCATTTGCTGAAGCGATTTCCATTTTATCATTTTTGAACACCTCCAAAAAACTCTGTGTGCTCATACCTGCAGGCTGTGTGCCTGTGACAAGTTTTTGAAGTGCTTATTTTCACTACGTCTAAAAATGCAGCGTCTTGGGTCACCAGCACACGAGTATTTGGTGAGGTTTTTTTACCTCAGTTTTTATAAGGCCAAACCAAGAGTGGAACAATCAGAGGAAAAGTATAATAGAAACACGTCACTGCGATGCCCACCAGGGCCGTGGGTTATTTGGTAATCAGGCGCTTCAATTCGGTGGATCGTTAACGGTGGCAGTGACCCGGCTCCATGACCCTGGGTATGCAATAAAGGGGAATATGTACAAGAGATGAGTTTGTGACATCACCTGTGGTTATTCTGGTCAGGCTGACAAGCGCTGCTGTAGGACCACTGGGGCCGATGGAGTGGGAGCCCGGATGGTATCGCTCCCCACAGGTAGAGCGTGGCCCCAGGGATGGTAGTAAAGTCTATTGAGGTAGTGATGGGGTTTGTGTAGTGAGGCAGGAGGGCGTGGATAATAACTGGAGGAGACCAGGGTTGCAGTTCTTTTTACCTTTACTTGGCAACCACTCAAGTCTACCCAGCCGGGTATTGTGCTCTTCAAAGGCGTAGCCAGGTTAGTCCCCAGGTGATTAGGGTTGCTCCTCTAAGACACCACCCTAACACCTGTCTGCGTCGTCCCACCACGCTGGCTATCCTCCTCTACTAGAAAGAAACTAATGAGCCATGCACACAGTGAACAGATCTGTAGGACACTGTTCACACCACCAAAAGACTGAATCACAAAAAACAATCAGAAAAACGTGCAAAAATACTCTGTTAAAAAAGATAAAAACAGTAAAAAGCAAGTGCTGCATAAAGTTTTTTTCTAGTTTGTTTCTTGTTAACTATTCACATGGTCAGGTTTTTTGAACACACAGATAGGGACTGCTCTGATACGGGTTACCTTGACGTTCGGTAGAGCAGCTTCGTATACGTTTTTTGCAAAAAACGTATCAACTAAATACCCTGTTTTTTTATCACTGTCAGTATTCCAGGTTTTCCAGCTTGCAGTGTGACCATTTTGCCCTCAGTCAGCATGGAGATCATTGTTTTGTTTGCCCTTCTTCCTGTCTCGTTTACATAAAGACCTGGCTCAGGTGAGCATTCATTGCTTGAGTATACTGGTTCCTGGTTTGCTCTTGCTCAGCTGTTCTCCTGGATTCACTCACTTCTCTGGAGCTCTGTGTGATCTCGGTTCACCTTACAGCTTCCTGCATCGTGCTTCTGGTGCCGCTGCTTCTACCTTCGGGCTCAGACGTTCAAGTGTGTAAGCAACTACCCGGTCATTACCCTATGTACTGTGTGCTTTTGGAACTTGTGTTTCTTTATCTCTTTGGATCTTTGTTTGAACTTGTTACCCGGTCATCCGGGTGTGGGGACCTTTTACCACGGACTATCTCTTCCGGTTGTTCCAGCACCAGGACCCGTGCTACGGACTATATGCATCCGGATTTGCTTGCTTCGGACTATTGGTTTTTTCGGACTGTTTCCTTAAAGGACTGTGCACTACGATACATATATATATTGGGGTCGTGTTATGTTGTGTGCTTTGGCTGTGTACTGCATTCACATTGTTTTTCTGTGTATATATAAATACCTTGCACCTAAGAACCCGTCTCTGCTCTTCATTGCCCTTAAGCGATCAGACTCCTCAAACCCTATACAATAGTATTACAATCACTTTTTTATGCAGCACTTGCTTTTTACGGTTTTTATCTTTTTTAACAGAGTATTTTTGCACGTTTTTCTGATTGTTTTTTGTGATTCTATCCTCCTCTCCTGCCTGCATCTTCATGGGCAGTGTCCCAATCCAGTGGCTGAGGGGCTTGCAGGCTATGATCAGGGTCCCCTTGGCCACCTTCTCGGCTAGTATCCACAGTTTGTGGTCACAGTTCCTGCAGACACAGTGGCCTCTGTTTTTTCTTGCTGAGGCATGCAGCACTTCCACCAGTTCGGGGCTGGTCCCTTCTGCGACCCAGGTCCTCCACTCCCCAGCGACTGGCAGTGGATTTGGGTCGCCATGGGTGGTTCCTCCACTCCCATGTTCCCTAGGATTCCCTCGCTCCGCAGCAGCCGTCCTGCCTGCTCGTCGTCCTAACTCCTTCTCCAGTTCCCTCCTGTCCTGGGACGAGCCGCTCAATGACTCCAGTCCCCAGGACGTCTCCTGCAGCCTGAACCCCTTCTTCCTGTTTTTCACTTCCTTTCTCACTGTTGCTAACTTCTCTTCCAGTTTCACCTATTGTCAGAGTTATCAGAATTATCCAATTTATATCTATCAAATACTACAGGAATTTTCTCTTTTCAATATTTTTATTTGCGTTTAAAATGTCCTGTGTGGACTTGTGTCACAGTGTTTGTGAGTACATACAAATTTAACATAAACCCTCCCCCCACACCCAATTACACACAATATATCTACTGTATTCAGGCAGGAATGGTGATCTCATAGAATGTTAGTCCTATGTGTACCTGTGTCAAGCATAATCCCTATTGGATTTATCTGGACACAACGTCTTTAGATCCAATATCCAAATAGGCATCTCTAGGTCGGTCACACTTGTATCTTTCAGGGTCGTACCACGTGCGGAGTCCCCTGGTCAGAAATGTCTCATTTCAGGTCTCCAAGCACTCTATTAACATCTATTATCATTCATCCGAAGCCTTTCTATACAATAGAAGATGTATGCACAGTATATGACCACAGGTTATGGCCTTTATCGCCTGACGCGTTTCGCCTTTCTCGGTGCTTAAAGGCTCTTCAGGGGTTTTTTGCATCAGGATATATGGTATAATACATCAAATGATGGGCAGGTCCCTTCAGTTCTCAGGTCACCCGTATATTGTTAGTTCTGGTCCCAGGCTACTTCACTTGACTCCACAGGAATGGTGCCGTTTATGACTGTGGGTCGTACACATATCCGCAAGGTCTCCCGTGTCTGTTAGGGTCCTATCCCAGTTCTTTTTTCTAGTGGTAAAACTTCTTATCCGTTAGGATCATGATAATCCTCAAGGGAGCCTCAATCCGTCTCCATAGTGCCCCTGGATCCTAGATCCAATAATTAGTTTGTGTCCTTGCAACTGCTGTTCTGTGCCCCCTTATATGATCTGACAGTCCTGTTGGTCCACTGTTAGGATCCTAAGTCAAAGAAAAAAATCCACTGTTTAGGTGCTGCTGTGCCCCTTATTTGAGGATCAGCAGTCTGCTTCTTCTGAAGATGTAGCACTGAATAGCAGTAAGGTTCCCATGCGGCCTATGGTGCGGTTGGCATCCTCATCTATATTGATCTATCTATCTATCTATGTAGATATATTGTGTGTAATTGGGTGTGGGGGAGGGTTTATGTTAAATTTGTATGTACTCACGAACACTGTGACACAAGTCCACACAGGACATTTTTAACGCAAATAAAAATATCGAAAGAGAAAAATTCCTGTAGTATTTGATAACTCCTCCTCCAGCCAGGAGATTGGGCCCTCCCTAAAAAGTGTTCGCCCAAATCCCCCAGCCTGGATTTGGGATGGTGTTGTATGCAAACTCTGTGTTTTAGGATCACAACCCCACTCACCTGGGAAAAGTGACACCACACTTGTGGAGTAGGTGCATCATCACTGTGGCGACCAGTCCGCAGGGGCGCCACATCACCACTTCTGTATTTGTCACCTACTTCTGATTTTTAGCTTACAAATACTGAGGTAAAAAACACACCGAATATTTAACATGTACACGTGGCCTAAATCCACTCCTAGATCCGGTTAAGACCACATGCACATGTGTGGCGCCCTGCCAGTACAGGTAACCACAGACCTACCCAAAAACATGAATGAATTTCCACAGTGAGTACCCCAAACACATACAACACCTTCCACCCCAGACCTGTAGGGGGAGCCCAAATTGCTGCCTTTAAGCAAGATCCCCTATAAATACCGGTGCTGGGGGCGGAGTTAGTCAGAGTGTGCAGCCGCTAGGAGAACTTTGAAGACGTCCTGGTGAGTCGGAGCCGTGCTAGGCCCAAGTCAGTTGACAACTAAGCAATTACCAGCCCAGTCAGTGCAGGGACCTAAGAGTGAGGTCGAAGGCAAGGCAAGAGGAACGAAGTGAGAAGCAGACTGAGGCAGAGAAGACATACCGGTTCACCCCAGAGAGCCACCCGGACACCAGAGTCCGAGTTTGCAGGAGAGCATCCAGCCCAGCAGAGAAACCAGTTCACCGAGGAGACTCCAGTCTCCCGGGCATTTGTATAGCAATGAAGAAGGGAGCCAGGCACTGCAGGAGAGAGTATAGCGGCAGTCCACAAGAAGGCTTCCCACTACACAAACAGGTAACAGAAGAGCAGAGGAGGCCAGGCCTAGTTTTACACAGGGCAGGGGCTTCAAGAAGGGAAAAGTGACAAGGAGGCCTTAAACTCACCGTGGAGATCCAGAAGTGTTTTCCAACCACCGGAGTCTACCCTGGACATTACCTGCAATTCCACCAGTAAAGGTACAGAAACAACTTACGGTGTGTGTCAATTCCTCAGTCCCTAAGTTCTCCAGCACAGAGACTGCCACAGGTGCCCGGCAGCATAGCCAACTCCCTGCTGCAATCCCGGTCACCTCACCACAGCCCCAGGGACCTTGCTCCGCCTGTGGGGAGCTATACCACCAAGCTGCCCAACCATCATCCAAGGAGGCCCACAGCAGCGCTGGTGCATTCACCAGAAACCACAGGTGGCGTCACGATAAACCTACAAACTTTTATTCCCCTTCAATCATCCCCCAATTTTTAGGCTGTAGTGTTCACTAGGGCCACGGGTCCAGCCGGGCCACAGGTGACATCCTTGCAACTCCACGCCCGGGTACCGAGTCCCCAAAGGCCCTTGGGTGAGTCACATGTTCAATATTTAGTGAGTCATTTACCTGATAATTTGTAGCCAAAACTAGGAGTGGAACAATCAGAGAAAAGTATAATAGAAACACGTCACCACTTCTGTATTTATCACCCTCTACTGGTTTTGGCTACAAATGCTGAGGTAAAAAACTCACCAAATACTCAATGTGTACACATGCCCTTATTCAGATAAATATTCCATCTTAGACCACATACACATGTTGAGTATTTGGTGAGATTTTTACCTCAGAATTTGTAGCCAAAACCAGCAGTGGGTGATAAATACAGAAGTGGTGACTTGTTTCTATTATACTGTTCCTCTGATTGTTCCACTCCTGGTTTTGTCTGCAAATTCTGAGATTAAAAAAGTCATCAAATACTCATCATGAGCACGAGGCCTTATAGAAATCTCATGGTCATTTTACTTTCTTTTTATTAGCATAAACTAACCCGCAGTGCATGTGTCTTAGGCTGCTTTCACATTGCGATTTTTTGCCATCCATGGCCTCAGATTTGGCCTCCATGTATCCCTATGGGCAACGGATCTGATCGATTTGATCTTAATGGCATTCTTGTAGAATCTGATTCTGTACAATTTTTTTCCTGTGCCCAAAATCTGAGACTGCTCTGATTTTGGGCACGGCGGACCAAATCAGACAGAATCGGAGCCGACACTATCCGCGACAAGTAAGATGGAGTCCTATGGAGCACGGGTCCGAGAAAACATCTTATCGTTTCTCAGACCCGATTCTAGTGTACTGAGCATGCTCAGTACACTAAAACTGCTCTTTACCATCTAATTTCACTTCTGCAATGTATATACATACATTGTGGAAGTAAAATTCCTGCGCCATCTAGTTCCCAGGGCAGGACCTGGCGTTGTGTAGCAACCCGATCAGCTGAGAGGGAGAGACAGAGGAAGGAGACAGGAGAGTTGGAGGAGTGGGGAGAGGAGACAGGAGAGATGGAGGAGCGGGGAAAGGATTAGATGGAGGAGCGGGGAGAGGAGAGATGGAGGAGCAGGGGGAGGAGTAGATGGAGGAGAAGGGGAGGAGTAGATGGAGGAGCAGGGAGAGGAGTAGATGGAGGAGCGGGGAGAGGAGTAGATGGAGGAGCAGGGGGAGGAGTAGATGGAGGAGCAGGGAGAGGAGAGATGGAGGAGCGGGGAGAGGAGTAGATGGAGGAGCAGGGGGAGGAGTAGATGGAGGAGCAGGGAGAGGAGAGATGGAGGAGCGGGGAGAGGAGAGATGGAGGAGCAGGGAGAGGAGTAGATGGAGGAGCGGGGAGAGGAGTAGATGGAGGAGCGGGGAGAGGAGAGATGGAGGAGCGGGGAGAGGAGAGATGGAGGAGCAGGGGGAGGAGTAGATGGAGGAGTGGGTAGAGGAGCGGATGGAGGAGCAGGGAGAGGAGTAGATGGAGGAGCAGGGAGAGGAGTAGATGGAGGAGCAGGGAGAGGAGTAGATGGAGGAGCGGGGGAGGAGAGATGGAGGAGCGGAGGAGTAAGGAGAGGAGAGGAAAGATGGAGGAGTGGGGAGAGGAGACAGGAGAGATGGAGGAGCGGGGAAAGGATTAGATGGAGGAGCGGGGAGAGGAGTAGATGGAGGAGCAGGGAGAGGAGTAGATGGAGGAGCGGGGAGAGGAGAGATGGAGGAGTGGGGAGAGGAGAGATGGAGGAGCAGGGGAGGAGTAGATGGAGGAGCAGGGAGAGGAGAGATGGAGGAGCAGGGAGAGGAGTAGATGGAGGAGCAGGGAGAGGAGAGATGGAGGAGTGGGGAGAGGAGAGATGGAGGAGCAGGGGGAGGAGTAGATGGAGGAGCAGGGAGAGGAGTAGATGGAGGAGCAGGGAGAGGAGTAGATGGAGGAGCGGGGGAGGAGAGATGGAGGAGCGGGGAGAGGAGAGATGGAGGAGCGGGTAGAGGAGGAGAGGAGAGATGGAGGAGTGGGGAGAGGAGAGGAAAGATGGAGGATTGGGGAGAGGAGGAGACAGAGTCGTAGGAGTCCAAACGGATCCTGCAAAAAATCAGAAACGGATGCCTATTTGTCATCCGATTGCAGACATCTGTTTGGATCCGTTGCTATCTGGGGGATCCTGCAAAAAAAAAAAGAATCAGTTCGGACAGCAAAAAATCTCAATGTGAAAGCAGCCTAAACCCTAGCATGTAAATTCCTCTTGCATGCGTGCTGAGTTTTATGTGCAGATTTACCCTGAGGCTATGTGCACACAGGGCATTTTTACTGTGGCCAGAAACGCAGTAAAATCTGTAGTGCTTTCTAAATTGCTTGTCAAGAGATTTGCTGTGCATTTAACTGCGCTTTTGCACATTTTTGTTGCGTTGTGGTAGCTGTGTTTTTTCTGCATTTTTGCCATTGACTGCAGCAAAAACACAGTAAAGAACTGACATGCTCATTCTTTTCAAAACGCAGCAAAATTTGTGGTTGTTTTCACTTTCTGCAAACCTTGTGTGTGCACAGCTTTTCCCTAAAACACATACAGTAGGTTTTGCTGGAACGCCCAAACGCAGGTATAGATTATTATCATACATTTGCATAAAACCATGGTAAAAATGCAGCAAAAACGCACTGTGTGCACATGCTCACTATACTTCTCTTGACTTTAGTGTTTTTGCAGCTGTGCTGCGGCTCTCCGGGCTTCCGTATCTCTGCAGCATGTTCATTTCATGCTGTGGAGTCGGAAGCGATCTCCAGCGGGTGAATGCAGAGAGAAGCTACCCTGCACCGAACACATCGTGGGTACAGGGCAGCTGCGGTCTCCCTGCTTTCACCCGCGGCTTCTCTAAGCTCCGGAGGCATTGAGTCCAACACACAGCACCTCCGCATCAATAGAGTTTTGTCAAAGCCAAATACCAGCAAGTGTCAATATCAGTATGAACCAACAAGAAACAAAACCCAGTGTGAAAAACGGGATACAGACACACGTACAAAAAAATTCAAAGGACCTAAGTTACACAATAGGCAGAAAGTCCGGCAACATCAAAAGCTGATCATGTGAACGTGGCCGTAGGAGCCATTAAGGCTGGTTTCACACTGCGGTCAGATCAGGTCAGGTTCGATCAGGTTTTGTGTTTCAAAACCAGGAGTGACTCCAAAACCTAGAACAGGTGTCAATCTTTCAATTATAGTTTGTCTCTGCAAGTTCCTTTCCTGGTTCCTCCCCTGGTTTTGGCACACAAACCTGATCGAACCTGATCAGTGAAAAACCGCAGTGTGAAACCAGCCTTAGTGAGGTCACTTTTTCGTTGGTGGATAGCTCGTACCAGCGGCGTAACTTGAAGCTCCAATGGGG
Source organism: Allobates femoralis (assembly GCA_033576535.1). Classification (NCBI taxonomy): domain Eukaryota; kingdom Metazoa; phylum Chordata; class Amphibia; order Anura; family Aromobatidae; genus Allobates; species Allobates femoralis. Next base: position 87,527,855 of record JARQOC010000003.1, on the reverse strand, counting down.
CCCCCAATTATTACAAAATTTTAACAGCGTTTTTTTTAACAGTCTTTTTCTATAGGCCAAAGGGACTTTTGGGGCCCCAAGGCTTCGGGGCCCAGGTGCGATCACAATCCCTGCAACTGTGGTAGTTACGCCCCTGGCTCATATACTTTTTCTTGAACGCAGTTAACACCCCTGTACTCTTTTTACGTACGTGCTTTTGACATTATTTATACATCAATATTTGCTTTGCATTGAAAAAAAATAAAGGTTTGTGTGCTTTGTTTCTGATAAACCCATTAGCAATCAGCAATCGGCAGGTTTGATCCCCCATGTGGACCAGATTAGGAAATGTCACTACTTTTATTAAAATTCCCAGTTGCAAAAAAGAATAAATTAAAAAGATGGACAGCACATAAACAACAAACACAAGTGCCTCAATAAGCCCTTTTTATTACTCTTAATAAATTAGATTGTCATTCTGTTCCTTAACCCCTTCACCTCTGGGCGATTTTCCGTTTTCCGCCTTTTGTTTTTCACTCCCCTTCTTCCAAGAGCCATAACTTTTTTATTTTTCTATCAATATAGATATATGAGGGCTTGTTTTTTGCGGGATGAGTTTTACTTTTGGATGACATCATTCATTTACTATATAGGGTACTGGAAAATGGGAAAAAATGGCAAATTGGGGAAAATTACAAAAAAAGTGCAATTGCATGATTGTTTTGGGGATTTGTATTTGCCATGTTCACTATATGGTAAAACCGACATGTCAGTATGATGCCTTGGGTTGGTACAAGTTTGAAGATACCAAACATGTATACTTTTACTGTTATCTAAGTGGTGAAAATAAATTTAGAATTTTTAAAGAAAAATAATTACGCTTCTCTCGCCATTTTCCGCGACCCGTAGCGTTCTAATTTTTCGGGATCTGGGGCTGTGTGATGGCTTATTTTTTGCGTCTTGAGCTGATATTTCTAATGATACCATTATTGGGTAGATGTGCTGTTCAGATCACCTGTTATTGCATTTTATTACAATGTTGTGGCGACCAAAAAAAAACAAAATTTTGGTGTTTAAACATTTTTTTCTGTTTCGCAGTTTACAGATCTGATTAACTGAATTTATATTTTGATAGATAGGGAATTTCTGAATGCGGCGATATCGAATATGTGTATTTTATAGTTTTATTTTCAATGGGGCAAAAAGGGGTGAACTTTTGCTTTTTTTATTTATTTCAGATTTTTAAAAACTTTTTTTAACTTTTTCTGTATCTTACATGCCCCCTTAGGGCACCTCAGCACTGCACAGTCTGATTGCTTGTGTTATGTAGAGATACTTTAGCCTCCCTTTGCACAGCACAAATAATCACTTTCACCCAGCGACGTCACTCGGGCATCACTGGCAGGAAGTGATTCATGACAACATTCGGGGTCATCAGCTGACCCCACGCTGTCACAGCAATGCATAGAGGCCCCGTGATCACATCAGGAGCTACTGATGCCAGCGGGGAACAGCTCTATCTTCCCGCCATAGGGCTTTAGATCAAGGTGTCACTAATTGACAGCGCAATCTAAAAGGTTATCAGTGCCAATCCAATCGGTGCTGCTAACTACACATGTCAGCTGATCAGATTAGCTGATATGTTGGGGATGTGTAGCACCCCACTCCACGGTTCGGTTGCCACAGGAACACCTGGAGCAGGGAAAGATTTCTAAATCAGGTAAACTTACACACAACACCTTCCACCCGAGACCTGAAGGGGGAGCTCTACTTGCCGATTTCAGCCAAGGTCCCCTATAAATTCAGGGTCGGGGGCAGAGTAAGGCAGTTCAGTACAGAGCAGTACTGAGGAAAACACCTGGGGGAGCAAGGGGGAGCGGAGCTGTGTCGGTTCACCCCAGAAGAGCTACGTTGACAGCCTGGACACCGGAGTCCGAGACTGCACGGGTCCAGTCGGCCCAGCAGTAAAGTCTGGAGACCAGGGAGGCTTCAAGTCTTCTGGTGCAGCACTTGGGGCATGGCCACCTAGCAGAGCCCGGGTCCATAGTGGATACAGTGGTGCCCACACCAGAGCTCTCACAGCCTGCCATACCAGTGAGGACTACAGGAGAGGGTCAGGGCCTAGCTTCAGACAGCCCAGGACCAAAGCACACACACAGCATAAAAGGAAGGACTCATAACTCATCGGATGTCGAGAACCCGAACTGCTCCTGGCCTACCCGGACTGTATCCTGGACTTAACCTTGAATCACAACATTAGTAAAGGTAGGAAAAAGCAACCCTGTGTGTGGGACTGTTATTGCGGCCCCTGATCCTACTTCCTCCATAGACTATTCCACAACTCCCATCATCCATAACTGCCCCGGGGATCCCACTCCATCTACAGGGAGTGTCACCATCCTGCTGCTCCACCATCACCCTGGAGGACTGTCCCGCAGTGTCGATAACATTACCGGAACCGTAGGTGACGTCACGAAATACCTTTATTTTAATTTTACTGACTATTTTCAGCAACCACCAGGGCCACGGGATCAGGCAGAGGCCCCGAGATATACCACCGTGAAATGCAACGCCCAGGAACGGATACTCCACGGCCCTGGGGCGGGTCAGATGATGCGAGCTAAGCACATGAGCTCGCATCAGAGGGAAGGACACAAACAAAGACGTATAGATATGCCCTTGATCGTGAAGGGGTTAAAAGCAGTAGAACTTGAGGAACATGCCATATTTGTACAAATATTTGCAACTGATTTAAAAAGTGGATGTGATAACCAAGAGTTAGATTTATCAGGTTTCTATAATCTCTGCCACTTGGTTTATTTTTTGCATTGATGTGGCAGTGAAGTGAAGTGCTGGAGGACAACTGATGTGAGAACCGAGCCCATAGTATTCAATTGGACTGTTCATATTTATCTGTGGTATTGGATATTGCTTGCCACCGTTGAGGTAGCTCCAAATGTGAAAATTCTTGATGCTGTGTTTTTCTATTGCAGCTTACCTGCTTTGCAGTATAATCTGGAAAAGATGCCTGTTGACAATTGATGCTTTTTTGTCATCAATTCAGGAACATAATAAATGATGCAGACCGACCAGATATATGGAAAGCACCTTACTTATTTTTTAAAAAAAAAGCACAAGATGGCACAAATTTTGGCAGATAGAAGTGGATTTTAGTGGGCAGATATGTACAAGATCACAGAAGTACACAAAACTGCATAAAAGTATTGTAATGTACAATAATTAGATCTGCCTCTTTAAGAAAACTAGGTCTGGTGTATGATGGGTAAGGAGAAGAAGGAGGTGGGAAGTTAAGTTTTAGTTTCACTTTGATGCATGCTTCTGAAAGGCTGTTCTGATATATGATTGAGAAAGATGGAAGACAAGAATAAAGTACAGTTAAAGTTTATTCTTGTGAATGCCTCATATCGTGTGGACATTACAACTGGCGACGAGGATGGGATTGATATAACCACTGGCTGCTGTGAGTACTGATCCCTGTTTACTGCTTCACACTCCAGCATCACTGAGAGACTCTATCATGGCTGAATACTTACACAGCTTTCCACAGTTTGATATGATTGATGCTACTAATCTCTCCCATAACTGGAGAAAATGGCTAAACAGATTTGAGAACTTTCTAGAAGCCGTGGACATAAAAGAGGAGAAACGAAAGAAGGCTGTACTCTTACATTGTGCAGGTTCAGGAGTCTATGATGTATACAGCACATTACCTGCAGCCGAGACAGACACATACAGCAATTGCACCAAAGCTCTCACTGACTACTTCAATCCCAAACAAAATATCAGATATGAAAGATACAAATTCAGAATTGCTAAGCAGCTCCCAGAAGAATCCATAGACACCTATGTCACCTGGCTGAGAGAGCTGGCACATGGATGTGCATTCACCAATGTAGATGATGAAATTCTAACCCAAGTAATTGTCACCTGCTCATCCAATAACATAAGGCGCAAAGCTCTGCAGCAGGATCTCTCTCTACATGATTTACTCAAAATGGCCCGTGCTATAGAAACAGCAGATCATCAGGCTATCGCAATAGAGAGTGGGGATAATTTACATGTGCATAATCTCAAGCATAAAAGTACACAAGACAAGCAAACCCAAAACAGAGGAAATGCTATAGATGTGGACAGGATTTCCCTCACCACCTAAACAAATGTCCAGCTATAAGACAGACATGCAGTAAATGTGGAAAAGGGAATCATTTTGCAGCTGTCTGCAGGTCAGCACAGTACAAGTTTTCTCTGCCTCTGACAAAGCCTGCAAATATAAAAATGGTAAATCAGGACACAGAAGAAATATCTGGGGCGGAAAACTATGTGTTCAACACGTCTGCCACTGGCTCAGTACAGTCTCCCTGCATCACACACCCAATCTGCAATACCAATATCACCTTTACAATAGATACGGGTGCTTCAGTGGATATTATAGACAGCACTGCATATCAACAATTAAAAAATAACACAGCTGATGGGGGTAGGGAATAGGAAGCTGTTCACCTCAACACTCATCGGATTCCCAGGCACCTGGAACAGTGGCTGGCTCCACCAATCAGTTCAGAAGAAAAAAGGTATTTTCCAGGGCCACTGGACCATACTGACCGCGACTTTATTAGAACATATTAAAAACACTTACATCCCGCCGGACGCGTTTCGGACAAGGTCCTTACTCATCGGCGTCGATGAGTAAGGACCTTGTCCGAAACGCGTCCGGCGGGATGTAAGTGTTTTTAATATGTTCTAATAAAGTCGCTGTCAGTATGGTCCAGTGGTATAACCAGATAAAGAAAAACGGCAGTTCCTACACAATGCTTGTATATAAATGCAATTACTTTTATTATTTGTTTGGAAAACCATCACACATGATAAAACTCTTCCCCATAAAAACAACTCCAGTCAGCATGAGTGCAGGTATACATTCACAATTACAAGTTACAGTTTGTGTTCCATTTCAGACACTGTCAACACTTGGTCTGCATAAGAGGGGATATATTGAAATCACCACTATGTCTGCTGACACCTAGCCTGTCCTGAGAGACAGGGATGCACCAGACATACCCAATACCATTGTTACCCCTCACATATTGCAACTGTGCCCAGTAAGAGAGTGTCCATACCGCACCACACTGCCCAGCACCTCAACGTTTCACTCTCCGCTTTGTCACCTCCTGACGAAGCGGAGAGCGAAACGTTGAGGTGCTGGGCAGTGTGTCTTATGCAGACCAAGTGTTGACAGTGTCTGAAATGGAACACAACCTGTAACTTGTAATTGTGAATGTATACCTGCACTCATGCTGTCTGGAGTTGTTTTTATGGGGAAGAGTTTTATCATGTGTGATGGTTTTCCAAACAAATAATAAAAGTAATTGCATTTATATACAAGCATTGTGTAGGAACTGCCGTTTTTCTTTATCTGGTTATATGAATTGAATAGTGAGATTATGCGGCTGGAGATATATGTATTATTATGGACTCTAGAATTTTGTTAGTGAAGTATGGTCCAGTGGCCCTGGAAAATACTTTTTTTCTTCTGAATTAAAAAATAAGCCAGTTCTACAGCAAGTGAATACTAAAATCTTCCCATATGGATCTACAACACCTCTAGCTACAAGAGGACAATTTGACACGGAAATCGGCTATAAAGAAAACAGGCATAAAACCACTTTTCACCCATTATAAGGATCGGGAGGCTGTCTTCTCAGCTATCACACTGCATTGAAGCTAGGTCTCATCCAGATTATTCATACCATAACTGACCTGGCAGATATGGATGTACAGGCCATGGTGAACAATTTTCCCTCCTTATTTAGTGGTTTGGGGAAAGTAAAGGACTCCCAAGTACATCTTAATGTGGACGACAGTGTTTGTCCGGTAGCCCAACCACATAAACGCATTCCTTTTCACCTGAGAAAGAAGGTAGAAAAAGAACTTCAATTATTCATGGATGAGGACGTAATTGAAACTGTTACTGGTCCCACTTCGTGGGTCTCTCCACTTGTGGTAGTTCCAAAACCAAAGACTCCTGAGCAGGTGAGACTGTGTGTTGACATGCGCCTACACAACACCGCTATCCAGAGAGAAAGACATATCTCATCCACGATTGATGACATCATTCATTTATTAAATGGAGCGACCGTCTTTTTAAAGCTCGACCTCAATAAAGGCTATCACCAATTAGAACTGAGTCCAGAATCCAGATACTTAACAACATTTTCCACACATGTGGGCCTCAAAAGATATAAAAGATTGACTTTTAGAGTCTGCTCAGCAGCAGAAATTTTCCAAGATGCGATAAGGAGCGTCATTCAACACATTCCAAATGCGTATTCATATATATCCAATTTCTGTATATATATATTGAGAAAGGAGGCCGTGACCTCTGAAACATGTTGGTGTAGACGCTACTATCTGACATCTGACATCGCACAGCACCTTGTACGCATCGCTCCATTCTGCTGCTTGACCACACAGACACAGTGACAGAACATTGGCTGATCACGAAGGCGCGCCCCAGCCACAAAGGTGCCCACCTGACAGAAGAGGAGATCTGTGGCGTCTTGATCACGCGCCCAGATCTACCTCCACAGCGAGGAGAGGGACCGAATGCCAAATAGAGGAGAATCCAACTAGAAGGCAACAAGTAAGTGCCTAAACAGGGGGACATTCAAGCTGTCAGCAGCAGCAGTGACTGAAAGATATATTGTACATTTCAGAGAAGAGAGATAGAGACTAGAAGGAGGAGAGGAGGAGAGACCACATTGAATGAAATCCAACACAAAGGTATAGAAAGGTCAGAGTATGACCACTGCAGTAGAGAAATAACGTGAATGATAAGGCAATATTGTGATTACAGAAAGAAATAAGGACAACACTGACTGCACCAAGGCAAAAATAGCAGTTATACCATACAGGTGAGAACAAAGAGGAAAAATTCCAAATCCTGGTAAAAAGTAGGGCAAATTACAAAATTGAATAATTGCAGGTTGACACTGAAGCAACAAAACAAGATGATCATTACAAAAGGAAAGAACCCCAGCAATATAACAAAGGTAAATAAATTAACATATACTGGAAGCCAAAAAATCAAGGGGTACAATAGTAATACACATATATTTATATTACAGGCATACAGAGAGGGACAACGGGAGGAAGCACCAGAAGGAGGGACTCATAATAATGTATCAAGATCCCTCATAACCCAAAAATCTAGTTTAAAAAAAAAAAAAAAAACCTTTATAAAAATCATTGTTTTTAGATGTGATTATTTGTTTTAAAATTGTTTTAAAGAAGTTCAATAAAATTCCCGAGAAAGGGTTGTACCAATACACTGTGTTTTTAGTAGACACCGAGACCAAGAACAATCTATAGACTAAAAGAGAAAGGTTCCAGCCACTAGCCTGATTGTGCGCTTAACCCATATATATATATATATATATATATATATATATATATATACAGAAATTGGATATATATGAATACGGCTTTAACAAGTAAAGGGTATACAGACACACGGCATCAGCCGCGGCGGACAGCTGCCGATCATAATAAGGGAGCTCCAGTGTTTAAGGTGTAGATACACAATTATCAGCAGTTAACATTCCAAATGCCTTTAATTACAGTGATGACATACTGGTGTTTGGTAAAACTCAAGCTGAACATAGTCGTGCGCTATACAACATCTTCGAATGCCTGCTCTCTGCTGGACTCACTTTAAACAAAGAAAAGTGCGAATTTGATAGAAGTTCATTAGAGTTCTATGGTCACATCTTCTCGGCAAAAGGAGTACAACCTGACCTAAGAAAGTAGAATCCATGAAAACATCCTCAATTCCACAAACTGCCAGTGAAGTACGCTCTTTTCTTGGAATGGCAAGCTACTGTGCTAGATATATTCCAAATTTTTCAACTATCAGCAGTCCATTAAGAGAACGTACAAAGCAAAATTGTGTTTTTCAATGGTCCCAACACTGTCAGACCTCTTTTGAAGCAATTAAAAATGAACTTTGCTCAACCACTACCATGGCTTATTTTGATCCGGCACTTCAAACCGAATTAATTGTGGACGCCAGTCCAGTGGGGCTGGGTGCTATCTTAGCACAATATAAGGATAATAATCAAGATCCTCACATCATTTCTTATGCAAGTAAAAGCTTAACAAGCACTGAAAAGAAATATTCACAACCTGAAAAAGAAAGCTTGGCAGTTGTCTGGGGATGTGAACACTTTCACTTATTTCTCTATGGAGCTCCCTTCACCATCATCACCGACCATCAAGCACTTCTTACTATCTTTGGAAATCCCAGAGCCAAAATGCCTGCACGCATTGAACGTTGGGGTCTATGTCTACAGGACTATAACTACAAAATTGTTCACAAACCTGGAAAATTCAGCAATCCGGTTGACTATCTTTCAAGACATCCTATGAATGATGCCTCACCTAAGCTTTCCTCCATTGAAGAATACATATGCTTCATTACAGCTCATGCAGTGCCTAAAGCACTTTCCATTGATCACTTTGTGAATGCAACAACGAGTGACAAGACGCTATGTGCTTTAATACAAATCATACAAAATCGAAGGTGGCATGAAATCCCAAAAGAAAAATTTCCCGAGTCTGAGATTGATCTGAAGGAATTAAAACTATTCTCAAGTGTACGGGAGGAATTATCAGTCACTGAAGAACACCTCATTCTTCCAGGTACCAAACTGGTTGTACCTAAGACTTTGCACAACTTAGTCATACAGATCGCACATGAAGGTCATCTGGGAATTGTTGGTACTAAAAAATTACTTAGAGAAAAAGTGTGGTTCCCAAACATGGATCAATTGGTGTAAGAGAAGATTAGGCACTGCTCCACCTGTCAATTAATTACTCCATCATCAAACTTAGAACCATTACAAATGTCTCCGCTACCCACTGCTGTCTGGGAGGAAGTGGCATGGACCATTACCCAATGGCCAGTACATTCTAGTAACAATTGATGAATATTCTAGATACCCTGTCATTTCTTTCATATCTTCAACATCTGCCACTAGTGTCATACCAGAACTGGATGACATATTCTCAGCATATGGCATCCCAAGAGTGGTTAAAACAGACAATGGACCTCCGTTCAATGGACATGTGTTTACACAATTTTCTGAATACTTGGGGTTCAGTCACAGGAAAATCACACCTTGCTGGCCGCAAGCCAATGGTATAGTAGAACGTTTCATGATGGGGAAAAGAGTCAAGGCAGCGAGTCTGGAGCACACCCTGCTGAAACAGTCATCATACAAATTCATGCGCACTTATCGCAATACGCCACATTCTACTACTAATGCTGCTCCAGCTCATCTAATGTTCAGCAGAACTCCACAGATACGTATCCCTGACGTGACCAGTCATCCCTTACCAAGTGACTCCTATGTGCGATCAGCAGACTCTTCTAGCAAACAAGCTATGAAACGTTATGCAGACAGAAGGCGAAGGGCACAGCCAAGTGCCATCAAAAAAGGGGATATTGTCGTCGTGCGTCAAAAACCAACCAACAAGACGTCAGCTACATATAATCCTGCACAATACAATGTTACTGATAAGAAAGGCAGCATGGTCACGGCTGAGCGAAATGGACACTTCATAACTCGAAATTCATCACATTTTAAAATCATACCGCAAAATGATGATAATGATCTTCCTCTGGTGGAAGACTTGATAATTGATGGGGGAGAGGATCACCCAGAAGTGAACAATTCTTCAATAATGGACACACTCACTGAGCCCAGACGCTATCCAACATGAGAAAGGAGGGCTCCATCGCGGCTTATTGAAGAAGTGTAAATGAGAAAAGAACGAAAAACAAACAGAGTTCTTTTTGGTTGTTTTTTTGTCGTTGTCTGTTTTTTTTTTTTTTCCTTCGGTGCCTGATTTGAATAGACTAAATAGGCCAAAACCGACATATACTGTATATTTATTGGACATTTTCACATTGTTACATTGTCAGTGTATTTCTTCTTAGTTGTAAAAAAAAAAAAAGGGGGATGATGTAATGTACAATAATTAGATCTGCCTCTTTAAGAAAACTAGGTCTGGTGTATCATGGGTAAGGGGAAGAAGGAGGTGGGAAGTTAAGTTTTTAGGTTCGCTTTGAAGCATGCTGCTGGAAAGACTGTTCTGATATATGATGGAGAAAGATGGAAGACAAGAATAAAGTACAGTTAAAGTTTGCTCTTGTGAATGCCTCATATCGTGTAGACATTACAACTGTCACTCAAGTCTCCCGCTCTACTCTAGGCTCCACCCCCTGCACCAACTAAATATATGGGCCCTATGCTAAGGTGGGCTAGTGCAGAGGTCCCCAACTCCAGTCCTCAAGGCCCACCAACGGTCCAGGTTTTCATTATTTCCTTAAAAATTTGACAGTTGGTAATTCAATCTCCTGCACAGGTGGTGATTCCAACTGTCAAATGCCAAGGAAATCCTGAAAACATGCACTGTTGGTGGGCCTTGAGGCCTGGAGTTGGGGACCTCTGGGCTAGTGTATGGGTGCTTGGGACAGACTCTGCATGAAACCCCTTATCCATGGCTACGGAGGCAGTACACTCTGTTTGGGGTGCAGTACCTCCCTGTGGCGCCTTCCCATAGGGGCACCACATTTGCATTGGACACAAAAAATGCTGCAGACTCCGGTTTTGTGTCCGATGCAAAAATTGGAGAAAACCGGATCCTCCCGAAAAGCTCCAAACCGGATGGCAAATAACAGCCGGTCCCATAGTGATGCATGAGGGGCAAAAATAGCGGTGTGAAGCCGGCCTTAAAGAGGTTGTCTGATCTAAAACTGATAATTCTGCAGTCACTCTATGTGACTGCAGATTTATCAATCCTCCAAGCTCCCGCACTGTGCGCTGCCAGGATCTGCCTATTTTGAAGCTAGGAACAGACCACAATTATGCGGCATGTATGTTCCTGGCAACAACACAACTACGGTATAGGGCATGGCCTTGCTCAATACAAGTGTATGGAGGTGGTGTGTCCGACTAGAGGGAGCGGCTGTCTACTGGGCGCGGCCTTGCTCCATACACTTGTATTGAGTGAAGCTGCGCCCACTAATCAAGTGCTCTGGTCGGGCACATGCGTACTGTATGATTATGGTCCGTTCCCGACTTTGCAACTGTATATCCTTGCAGCACACAGTACGTGCATTGGCAGTATTGATGAGTCTGCAGTCATATATTGTGTGTCACTGAAAATAAGATGCCCCCAGAAAATAAGATGTAAGACGGGGGGTTTGCTGAACTGGTGAATATAAGACACCCCCCGAAATTGAGGCATTTTTAATGAAAAGCATGCATACTGACCAGGGCATACATCTGCGACACATCTTGCCTTTGTCCGATGCCTGCCACTTTGTCTGGTGCCCGCCGCTGTACCTTGTTCCAGGTGCCGGTCTGTCTCTATTTCCCTGAAGCCGTACCCGTATGTTAAGCTGCCGGTCAATCACAGCCCAGCAGCCGCCGGCCAATTAGAGGTGCATGACGTCACATGCGGGAATCTGATTGGCCGGTGGCTGCTGGTTTCTGATTGCCTTACTGTATATCTATGGCAGCAGAACTCACAACGCCGGGTATACCGTACAGCGTGAACTGCAGAGGACCGGTGAGTATATGCATGTGTCTGTGTGTTTTCTCTTTGCAGGTACCAGTACTGCGGTGGGGATACCGTATTGGGAAGTGCAAGTGACTGCAAGGGATGTTGTGGATGCCATACTGGGTGCTGCAAGGGTATAATGGGGATACCATACGGTTTTGTGGGCTGCAAGGGGATGATGGGGATAATGGGGGATGCAATGGGATGATGGGGATACCATATTGGGGGCTGAAAGGGGATGATGAAATACTATATTGGCGGCTGCAAGTGGATGATGGGGATACCATATTGGGGGCTGCAAAGGGGCTGCAAGGGGGTGATGGGGATACCATACTGTATTAGGAGCTGCAAGGGGATGATGGGGGGCTGCAATGGGATGATGAAGACACCATATTGGGGGCTACAAGTGGATGATGGAATACCATTTTAGGGGCTGCAAGGGGATGATGGGGATACCATACTGTATTGGAGGCTGCAATGGGATGGTGGTGATACCATATTAGGGGCTACAAGGGGATGATGGAATACTGGAGATGATGGGGATACCATATGGTATTGGGGGCTGCAAGGGGATGGTGGGGACTGCAAGGGGATGATGGGGAAAACACACAGTATTGGAGGGCTGCAAAGGGATGATGGGGATGGGGTACAATATATAATATATGTTCATTTTGTTTGTTCAACATTAAATGTGAATTCTTCTTCTTGGAAAAATAATACACTCCCTGAAATAAGACATAGCGCATCTTTGGGAGCAAAATGTAATATAAGACACCATTTTATTTTCAGGGAAATAGGGGAGAGTGAATGCAGAATTATCAATTTGGCCCGGACAACCCCTTTAATAGCAATATCGGACATGACAAGTTTCTCTTATGTCACATGATAAAAAAGAGAAAAAGTTAACAGTAGCAGTATATTTTGCTCAATACTCTCCAAATAAAAATGGAAACGAAAAAGTAGCATGTACCCCCAAATAGTTTGAAATAAAACACGAAAATCCCTCCTTTCCACCCAAAGAAAACAAAAAAAAAACTATGACGGCTCTGTCGATGAAAAAAATAAATCTTAATTAAAAAAAAATCCTAAAAAAAAATTCTGCGTCCTAAAATTCCACGACAGTCTGCCTGCTCCTGAAAAAAAATGGAAGAAAAAAAATGATAAGATTGTGTGTACCATAAAATGGTTTTAGGAAAGATATCAACCCATAAACTAAAATAAAATATAAAAAAGGTCCTCCAAAAATAAAAAATCCTTGCCTTGGAATACGCCAAATAATAAAAAAAAATCATGGATCCTGCAGGCCCATAGCAGGCAATTCCTATCAGGGCGGCCACGATTATTGTTTAGTGATGCAGCTCAGCGATACGTTATCTATCTACTTGTCAGAACAGTGTCCTATTCATTGTGCACAGTGAAAGGTGTTCTTTATAGGTCAGAAGGAGTATTATATATGCTATACATTCTCTCAATCATTTACAGACTGTGGCCTATTTTTGACTCTGACATGTAGAAAGTGAGGCGATGGCATGAGAAGTGTCACTGAAGACAAGGGGCCTTCTTTGAATTGGCAGGAGGTCAGGCGGCGCGCTGCTGGGGTTACACATCTGCTAAATTATACATGTACATTTCACTTACTATGTGTAAAACATCAGCACCGGGAACATTACACCACGGCATGTGGAGATCCTCGCTGTGTGAGTGCTGCTCTTTCGTTTTATTATAGAAAATGTTCTTTCTAATTTTTCTCCTGAGGTTGGGGTAGATTGCCAGCTCTGTCACCTTGTTGGCACTATTACTTATGACAAAAGCTGTGCGCTAATTATCCTGTTAATTACATAACGACGGCGGCAGTGTTACCCGACTCCTCTTTTGAAAGAAGTGAATGTACCGTAAGTAAAACTTTTAATTCGGTTACTGTGGTTACAAATGGCTATACCTAATTTATTCTACCCAAAGTTAGTAGCCCCTCCCTCTGCAACAACAGTACCCATAGTGTCTTGTACCTCCAATCAGTGGCATAACTAGAAACTCATGGGCCCCAATGCAAAAGCTCCAAGAGGGCCCCCAATTACTGGAAATTTTTAAGAGCACTAGACTTTTTCTATAGGCCAAAAGGACTTTTGGGGCCCCCGAGGTTCCAGGGCCCAGGTGTGATTGCAAACCCTGCACCTGTTGTAGTTACGCCCCTGCCTGCAATGTCAGCCTCAAAATAGTTGCCACAATAGATTGATTATAGTGTCCCTGGAGCCAGCTTGAAGGTAAGTCTGGAGACAATCAATGAGAGGCATGAGTCTTGCATGCCTCACCTGGCACGGCTGCCAGCTCTCTGGACAGGAACATGGAGCTGCATGCGTTACAATACAGCTGACATGATCCTGTCCAGAGAGCTGGTGGCTGTGCTGGGTGATGCGTACAAGACACGTGCAAGTATCTCACCTGCATCTCTCACCATATGTCACCGTCCTCAAGCACCACATCTGTTTTTCTCCATCACTCAGTTCCTCCTGCGCTATCAGCGGCCAGGAAGTTACATATAGTATCACACTGGCCTGGATGTGTAAGTTCCACTTTCTGCCTTGATCTCTCTCACATGATATTGATGCAAAAGCAAAATGTAACATGATTGCTTTTGATAATCCCCACATAACCTATCTATTAAAAGGAAAAGGTTTTGATATTTGATTTGTGCAGCATAATGTTGGGGCAGGGAGCTTGATTCCAGTTATGTCTAACTTGCTTAGCATCTTGCTGTAGTTTCAATGCAATCAGTGTTTTATCAGCAGGAGATTATCACTGCAAGACTAGATCGTGCAAGTCAGTCCAGCTAATGTGTGTAACTACTGGGCAGCTTGATAAATTGCAGTGTACAAAGGAAGCTGTGGTCGGAGTTATACACAGCTCAGCATTCAGAACACTGCTACATCTACACCAGAGAAAACAGGGATTCTATAAAAACTGCACAAAGACATCCAGTAACTGACACCATGCTGGAAACATGCCGATCTCAGATTCCATAGAAAAAAACCTGCTGACAGATTCCTTTTAAATTGCTGCCTCCTTTGCTGGCAGGACTGATTCCACCTGAGGGAACGTGTGCACATGGCCTAAGGGGTTAAACAGCAAGGATCGGAATTAGCTTTTATCCCAACTATTGAGTAGGAACCCAACTGTCTATTAGGGTACGTGCACACAGTCCGGAGGCTCCTCCGGACCTGAGTGAAGCCGCAGGTGGCCGCAGGGAGACCGCAGCCTCCCTGTACTCACCGTGTGCGGCGGGTGCAGGGCGGCTTCTCCCTCCAGTCACCCGATGGGAGCCACTTCCGACTCCCCAGCATGAAATAAACATGCTGCGGAGGAGCAGAATGCCGGCAACCCGCACCACAGCTCCAAAGAGGATGCGGGCGGGATACGCATAGTGGGGATGGGAGTTCTTGAAATCCCATCCACTATGCTATTACTGTACTACGCAGCGTTTTGGACGCAGCGGAAAGACGCTGCATCCAACACGCTGCGTACACTGATCGTGTGCACACACCCTTAGGCTGGCTTTACACACAGCGTATTGCTGAGTTTTGTGAGGATCCCTTTTCGGTGCAAAAACCTGCACCAAGACCGGATACTCACAGAACACAGCGTTCTGTGTGTGAACGCTGCTGCACTATTCGACTGCGCTTACTCACCGCGCTCCCCCGGTGACCGCCGGTGTTCTCTTTCCATCTGGGAGGCCGCAGCGGGGGCGGCCTCTAGGACCCTGCAGCACCATCGCTCGGTCATATGGTGCTGTCCCGGGTCCTCCAAAGGTCCTGGCAGCATCGGGATGAGGAGAGATCCCCATGGGAGTGCAACAAGGTGAGTTAATAGTGCAACAAAAAAGTGCCCAAAAAATTGACATGTTCAGTCTTTTTACGCATCTGCTTTACAGCCCAAAAGTGGATGATTAAAAAGCGCAGCATGTGAATGGAAAACAGTGAAATGCATTGACTTGGCTGGGAAAGCTAACGTCAATACGTTTCACTGCTGCAATAGCAGATATGCAATTAGCGGATCAATAGTGCAGGAATAAAAAAACTTACCAAATACCTACGGTATGTGCACATGGCTTCAGATGGAATATTTACCAGAATAAGGCCACATGCACACATTGAGTATTTGGTGAGTTTCATACCCCAGTATTTGTAAGAGAAAACCAGGAGTGGAACAATCAGAGGAAAAGTATAATAGAAACACGTCACCACTTCTGTATTTAACACCCACTCCTGGTTTTGGCTACAGATACTGAGGAAAAAACTGATCAAATACTCAAAATGTGCACGTGGCCTTAAAGGATTTTTCCTTTTTCAGTAAAGTGGATCCAAAATGCTGGCAGGTATGTAAAAAAGCAATGGCAGATGATACTCGCCCTTCCCTGCTCAAGTGCTCAGTGATTGGCTGCAGCGGTGATACGTTCTGTTGACATGATGTCACTGATGCAGTGACAGAGATTTAGCTCTAGCGTGGAGGAGGATAAGTACATACCGGCTTTGATATTTGACATGCTTGCAAGCATTCTGGGTCCACTTTCTAATTTCCTTTTTCGTATTTCCGCTGTGTCCAAAATGCTGTGTTCAACAGTACAAGCACAGTAGACGGGATTTCTAGAAATCTCATGCTCACTGTGCTTCTCCCCTCCGCAGCGTTATTTCACCTGTGGTGCAGGTTACCATGCTTCCACATCTCTTTAGCATGTTATTTTACTGCTGCGGAGTTGGAAGCGATCTCGGTGGGTGAATGCAGGGAAAAGCCACCCTGCACCGTACACAGATCATGGACACAGGGCGGCTGCACTCACCCTGTGTTCACCCGTGGCTTCCAGGTCAGGAGACACAGTGTCGAACATGCAGTGTCTCCGGATCGTGTGCACATACTCTTTCAGTTCGTTACAACTTAGTCCCACTGAAGTGGAATATCAGACACAGATAAGGTGTAGGTTACTCAGAACCTGGCCCTCCTCATCGGGGGCTGCAGGATGTCACGGTGGTGTGACACAGTCCATGATCCTCTTGTCGGGTGATCAGTTAATAAGGTGAATTTGAAAATAGATGAAAATAAAATAATAGCAAAAATAAAAGTCTTTGTATTGACGCCACCCATGGAATGTGGCCGGTATAGCTGCTGCTGCAGTCGGGACCTCTGGGGATGACGGGAGTAGCAGCGAGGATGGTTCAGCTCTCCATGGGAAGAGCGTGTCCCAGGGCAACCGTAAAGTTTATGGATGTAATAAGGGGGATGGTAGGCTAGCGGGTCTGTGCAGCTGACAGGGTTCAAAGTCACACTCAGGCAGGCTGCTGCTGCCTGCTCATTGAATCAGTCTACCTCTCCTTAGACGCAGAAATCACACAGTGCTGAGCTTCAACCCAGTTTACTTCACTTTCTCGGCAGATGGTTACAAAACAGTGCAGTGGCGGCTCCTGTAGGTTCATAGCAGCCGGGATGGCTCGTCCATATCACCCCCTTTCTTGTTCCTTTCATGGGCCTCTCGGTCTGTCTCTTCCGCACGCGCGCTACAATCCAGCTGCCACAGGCTTTTGGTGGGCAACCTGCCTGGTCCTCTAGCCCTAGTACGGCGGCCTTCTCTTCGACGCGCCGGAGGTTGGGTCGCAGGACATAAAGACTTCGCACCCCGCCGGATTTCGTGGTTGGAGCGCAGAGCATCCTGGCTACTTCAGCAGACCCGGCACCATGGTTTCTGCCCCAGTGCCTCAGCTTTCCTGCCAATGTGGGTACACAAATGGATTGCTCACTATCTGTGTCCCTAGGACTCCTTCTAAGTCAAATGGTCACAGCACCTGGGGGGTAAAGCTGAGCTATCTACTCCTCCAGTCAGCTTCCTGGACGCAAGTCCAACCCGGGTTATGCACACGTACTGACATGAGAAAGGACAGAGCCACAGACATAGATGGTGCAAATAAACTTCTGGTCTTTATTCCAGGGTCACAGAAAGCGACGTTTCGATCACCAGCGTGATCTTTATCAAGCTCCGATAACAGCTTGATAAAGATCACGCTGGTGACGAAACGTCGCCTTCTGTGACCCTGGAATAAAGACCAGAAGTTTATTTGCACCATCTATGTCTGTGGCGCTGTCCTTTCTCATGTGAGTTCCTAGGACTCCTTCTGTCTCTCGCTACGGTCTGCAGCCCGGGTCCTGGACAAGCCTCATGGTGGTACAGGCTGCTGGGTCTGTGTCCTTTCAGTCCTGTGTGATGGTGTTCTCGCCTCTCCTTCTGACTGAACTTGACTCCTCGACTTTACTTGGCTGACTGACCACTGAACTTGGTGTTTTCTGTTTTTTGTTTCCTCGCCTGACCGTGTCCTGTCCTAACTTCCCCACCCTCCACTTGTCTCCTCCCGCCATTCAGTTGCTGGGCATAGAGTCCCTAGTCTTGGGATCGGGATTGTGTTGGGTGTGTGATTGGGGTGACTGGACTTACCGATCCCGGTTGCTGTGTCTTCTAGAGGCGACTTGTCCGCAGGGGCGCCACAGATGTGCTTGGTACGAAGCAAATGTGGGTGAAAAGTCAATAATATTTTGGGTCAATGCAAGTAACACATTTTTTTGTTGCTTTTTTTCCGCATACGAAATGCACAACAATCAAAGTAAATTCCACATCTGGTTCACTGTTCTACATATTTTCAAAAGTTGTCAAGTTCAGTTATGAAAGGGGCCATTTCTCAATGATTTTGTTCTCCTGAGTTTAAATTTGGCAATGAAAATTTGTAGTTGACTCTTGTTTCTATTGACCCACCCCAGGCTGTAGTTCACGGGGATGTCACGGGCGGCCTTTGACCAGGCCCGTGACCCTGGTGGTAGTTGGAAAAGGGTTTAAAATTAAAAGAGTTTATGACACCACCTATGGTTCTGGTAATTTTACCGGCGTGCGGGACAGTCCTCCGGGGGGCTTGTGGAGCAGCAAGTTGTTGACACTCCCCGTAGGTGGAGCGGGATCCCCGGGGTAGTTGTGAATAGGGATTTACACAGGGAGGCAGCTCTCCACACAGCTTTGTCTCTTGTGCTGCAAGGGAAGGCAGCTCATCAGGTGGAGATGCTGGCAAACAGTTTATGATGAGGGCTGGATCAGGGGCCGCAATAACAGGCCCCACACACACACACACTGGGGCTTTGTTTCCATACCTTTTACTGATGGTATTGCAAGGTATCATCCAGGATACAGTTCGGGTGGTCGGGTAGCAGTTCAGGATTTCCACACCCGATGAGTTGTGAGGCCTCCTTGTTACTGTGCGTGTGCTGTAGTCCTGGCCTGTCTGAAACCTGGTCCTGACCTCTCCTGTGTCCCTCACCTGTATAGCAGGCGATGAGAACCTTCTGCTGGGCACCACTAGCTCCTTTGCGGTCCCTGGCTTTGTTGGTGGCTGTGCTACAATTGCTGCACCAGGAGACTGAAGTCTCCCTGGCCCTCTGGTCTTTTCTGCTGGTCTAACTAGACCTTTGCAGACTCGGACTCTGGTGTTCGAGTTGCTTCTGCTGCTTCTCTGGGGTGAACCAGTATGGTTCCTCTGCCCCCTCTCCATCTTGCCTTGCCTCCGACCCTCACTCTTGGGTCTCTTACACTGGCTAGGCTTCCCTCTGGTATGGGCCTAGAGCTGCTCTGTTCACCAGGTGTCTTCACAGTCCTCTCTCTGGAACTGCACTGCCTAACTCCTCCCCCAGGCCTGAATTTATAGGGGACCGTGCTTGAAGTCGGCAAGTAGAGCTGCCCCTTCAGGTCTGGGGTGGAAGGTGTTGCATGTGTAAGTTTACCTGATGTGGAAATCCCTCCCTGCACCAAGTTTTGCTGTGGCAACCGAACTGTAGGGGTGCCATACTATCACAGAGGTTTCTTTTTACTAATACATACAATTAAGCAACTGCATGTATAACCAACCATAAATATGTGATATAAAATTACAAAACAAGCTATGATGATATATAGAATAAAAATATCTATATATAAAGCTGAGTGTATGTGTGTATGTGTGTGTGTATGTGGTATAAGCACGGCCCACTATACATGCCCTGCCCACTCATGGTCACACTCCACTCCACATAGCCAAACCCACTGCATGCCTTTGCCATAGCCTGCCCACTCCACATAGCCACAACTACTCCATATAGCCCCGCCCCTTTATAGCTTCACCGCCTTTATGGTCCCGCCCTTTCACAATGTATGTATTTATATCCACTAAAGGAATTCGCACCTACAATGATACAATTTTGCACACACACCCCATTTGACTCAGGGTTTGTGGGGGAGGGTGCGGATATGGGAGGGCATGATTAGGGGATGGGGGGTGCAGGTTTGGGGGGTGCAGCGGGGGCATTTATTGGGGTGGTCAGGGGGGAGGTTTAAGGGACGGGGTAGTGCTGTTTTTGGGGGATGTTGTTTTTGGGAGGGGACGAGTTTGGGGGGGTTTGGGCTGGGGTGTGGGTTAGTTATTTTTGTGTGGGGGAGTGCAAGTTTGGGGGGCAGGCTGTTTTTTGAGGGGTGGGTTTGGAGGGGTGTAAGTTAAAGAGGGTAAGGGGGCAGCATTTTTGGGGGGGGGGTTGAGGAGGGTGTGGGGTGAGGGGGGATGAGGGGTAGGTTTGGATGGAGTAGGGATTGGTGGGGTGGGTTGGGGGAGATGTGGGGGGGCAGGTTTGATGCCTATAGTGGACATACATGCAGAGACATACACTCATAACTAAAAACAATGTTACCATTAGTTACTATGCCTGGGCGACGCCAGGCTCTACAGCTAGTAATTTATATTTTCAAATACTAAAATATAAATAGTGATAGATAAAAAATAGAGACTATCTCAATAAAAGAGAGACAGGAAACAAAACCGCAGGAAAGGCAATAGATTAACGGGACCTGATATGCAGCAGTAGTAAAACCAATGTATTGGGGCTAGGGCCCTTTAAAAGAGCCACTGTAGCCTAATCCAATGAAGTATGTAAATGACCAGTAATGCAAAGGGAGAAAATACCTTAAATTCAATGTAGGTAGAGACAAGTATGTCAGGATCCCTGTCTCTCCACCTCGACACGCGTTTTCCCTTGATTCTTCTGTCTTTCTTTTATTGAGGTTATCCCCATTTTTTATCTATTACTATTTATATTTAATATCTGAAAATAAACATTATATTTTTAGTCTAAATCTCATAATAGCTTTTCTGTGATTGTAGTATCACATATCTATGTTTGGTTGTAAATTTAATTAATGCATAAAAGTTTTAGTACTTGGAAATATTATTTTCATTACTAATTTAAAGATGCAGAATATTTTGTTATGACAATTTTCTGAGAAAATGTATCAACAATTCAAATAAGGGTGCTTTCATACTTGCGGTTTTAAAAAAGTGCGTCAGATCCGGTAAAAAAAACGCATCTGCCGCATTTTCCGCCTAACGGCTGCACTTGCGACAAGCCCCATGCATTGTCTATGGGGCTTGCTGTAAGTGTGCAACAGATGCGCAAGTGCGGTTTCGCCAGTTGCGGCAGATGCGGCTGCGAAAAAAAACGCGGTCAGTTTTTTTTCACTGCCGCAATGGAACGATATTGCGACGTGTAAAGGTACCTTCACTGCTCCACAGTTAGGTGGAAAAAAGTCTAGATGTGAATGTATGAAATTAATTTTTAAGGACATGTTACAGCTAAGATCCCTATATGTTTTGAGAACACTTTCCATACGTAACCGCTCTTGAGTTTCCTAAAAAATTGATTACCAGTAATGGGAATGCTATCCATGCAGTCTTTTCCTTGCCCCGCAACAAATGGAGAAACACCACATCTTGAAGAAATTTACAAATCTGAGTTGCAATAAAATTGGATTATTATGTTAATCTGTTTTCCCCTAGTCCAACAGCAGCCGAAAGTGGGGTCACAGCGCCCCTGTGCGCCAGCAAGAAAAAGCGGAATTTTTAATACGTTTTGAAGGTCCCTCCCCCGTGCTTCCCCTGGCACAAGGGGGATTACCAGTTTAATAAAATGTCACTACCATAATAACAGAACACATAGCATTTCAGGGTAGGAACATTGTGCTGCTGTTGGACTAGGGGAAAACAGAATAACATAATAATCCAATCTTCCCCTTCGTCCACAGCAGCACAATATGGGATCTAGCACATTTTTATTTGGGAGGGTTTGAGACACAGTCCAGAAAGATCTAGCAAAAGTAGTAGACAAAGCAGAGGATGCTTCAACTGTAGTATTTAAAGAAAGTTATCAGCGTGGACCATGTAACTGAGCGACATCTATAGTCCAAAGACACATACCGGTAATCATCTTCTGCCTAGGTTGTTGAAAACTGCCCTATCAGAAGTGAACTGGAGCGATGGGATGTTGGGATTCTCATGGCTCAATGCAATCACAAATCCATCTTGACATCTTCCCTTGGAACTTCCCCTATGAAGTACTAGTAGGTTTACATCCCTTCTGAAGTTCCGAGTCCTCACGAGATAGACCCCTAGACATTTAAATGTCAAGGGTGGAGACATCCTCTTCATGAGATGATGTTGCTTCAGGAACATAAACCTGAAGAGAGATCAACTAATCCACATTTCTGGATGACGGATATTTCGGTCTGAAGAGGGAGAAGAAGCTTTAGATGGACGCTATTCTGCATAAATGGGATGTAGTGTTCTTTAGAGGACAAAGCCTGTAGCTTGCTCATCCTTCTTAATGAGGTAACAGCTAGAAAGAGTAAAGTTTTAAAGGTTAGGAACCTTCACTCCAGAGTTCAGGGGTTCAAAGGGCCTCCAGCCACTCTTATTGTTGTGATGTTCTCTTGCACGACTATCCCACCCACACAGAAAGCAGCAGGACTTTGTGTATTCACCCTGGAGACCAAGTAAGACGGCAATACCTTTAAAGCGTAATCATTGTTTACATTTTTATTCAATAATAATGTAAATTATGTGAATATAATCAACTTTCACTTATACATTATTAATGAAATCAGGAAGGGAAGCATTAAAAAAATCTTCCACAAGATGTCCTCAGCAGGATCTGTGTGAAGCTAATTTCCCTCAGCTCCATCTTCAAGGGGTATGGCCTAAGCTGCATTCACCATACAGATAAGACAACTGTCAAATTACCTCATGCCGACACCATGCTGAGCTCAAACAACTGCTGGGAGATCTTATCTCTACTTCTGTGTACACATGGCCTCTCCTCTGTGCTCTGTGTCATGTGAACAGAGAAGTCAGATAAGATCTCCCAGCAGCTGTTTGAGCTCAGCATTGTGCCAGTGTGGTGCCCCTGCGACCACGAGGCCACATAGGGAACTGCAGCCAGGCAGAAAGGGAGACAGTTTGTGCAGCAAACACTCTCACAGCACACACACCCACAGGAGCACAGCACCCAACCCGGAGCCCGGGACTCTAGGCGGGCAAGGGGTGGTGGGGTTTAGGGAGAAGTGGGTGGGGAAGGTAGGTGAGGTGACAGAGAGTACAAATAGAGGAAAAGAGGAGGAATAAGTTAGTAGGCCAGAGTGAGCCGAGCAGACAAGAACAGACAGAAAGTGACACATCCCGTTGGGATTGGGCTCCCTGGAGACGCAGAATCCACAGAGACACAGTTCCATGGAGAGAAAGCTCGTCCATAGCCGGCATTCCAAGGGAGTGTGAGGACAGAGACCGGACCGGTATCACCAGGTCCGAGGAACACGGCAGCACCGACCGACTACCGGTGGAGTAGTTTTCCCTGATTATAACTGGAAATCACACGTGTTAGAAGGAGCCTGGTAAGCCTTGGGAAACAGGGTTACTGCAGGCTAGGCTAATACCAGAGTGTCGGCTCTGAGGGGGACTGAAGTCATACACCGGCTCCCCAGACAAACCGGCAGGGGACACAGATTCCAGGTCCGTGTTCCCATTACAGGGTAGGAGGCACAGCAGCAACCAGGAGGACCCGCCTTACCGCCCAGACCCATAGGGGGAAGCTGCATACAAGGGACCGAGCTGCCGCAACACAATCCGCAGAGAGAATAGAGAGAGAGAGAGAGAACAGCCTGAAAGGACATATAGAAGGAGTAAGGGGTCTTAAGAGTGACAGCCTGGCTGCAGAGGGTTCAAGTGTTACCGGAGTTAACTGTATAAAGCTGTTAAGAACTGAACTGTACCGTGAACTGTGTGATTTGGAAGAATTTAAGAGTAAATACGGTGAACCCTGCTTCAGTTTCCGTGACTGATTCCAGGTATTCTGAACTGTGCATTACACCCTTTTCCATTACACCCTTTTACCCTGCCAGGAGCAGCCCGACCCGCGGCGGGCTCATCCATCCAGCTGCAGCCCATCCATCCCTCTTTCCTCCTGGCAGAGCTGCACTGCAGCGGTGGTCCCCTTACTGACCACAACCCGTGGGTGGCATCACAACAAACTACCTCCCCTGTAGATATCCCCCATTTACTTGTGAGAACCCGGGACATGGTCCAGACCAAGGCCGCCGTGATATCCCCAGCAGTATCCCAGTCTGGTACCGAGTACCCCGTCCCAGTGGGCTTCACACCAGCATGAGGTAATTTGATAGTGGTCTTATCTGTATCGTCAGCTTCACACACAGCCTGCTGAGGACATCTTGTGGAAGGTTTTTTAATGCTTTCCTTCTTGATTTCATTAATAATGTACTGTATATGTGAAAGTCGATTATATTCACTTGCTTTACATTACTATTGAATAAAAATTTAAATGACGGTTACGCTTTAAGTCACCACAGAGAGGCCACAAATATTGGTCATAGTTCAAGCACCTCATCAGGCGTTTCATGTTAGTTTCTTTTATGTGGGCTGCATTACCAACTGGAATTAAAGGTAGCTCTTTGTCATAATTAAGCACAACGGCTTTTAGGCTTGTTTTGGATAAATCAATGAAGACCCTCGACTCCTCTGAATCATTACATTTATTCAGAGCTTTCCATAAACTGCTGATGTTGATGCATATGCCACAAGATCTTCCTCCATGAAAATGTATTGGACACGATCCATTTCACGGTTGCGGAACAAAAAATTCGGAACATTGTCCACTAGCAGATTCCACTGCTGCAGTGTGCAGCCTAAGGCGGCCGTCACACGCAACGATTTCTTGCCCGATATCGTTTAAGCGATCTCCTTTTTGATCGCTTAAGCAATATTGGGCAAGAAATCGTTGCATGTAATCAAGCGATTTACGATGTGAAATCGCTTGATCGTGACATCGCTGATCTGAGCTCCGGAGCTCAGATCTAGCGATGAACGATGCCACGATCTGCTTCATCGTGGTGTATAACACCACGATGAACGATCTCCCAGCGCAGAGCCTATGCTGGGAGATGGTAACTATGGTACACGTCGGGTAACTAAGCGACGCGCGGCGCCTAGTTACCCGATGTGTACCATAGTTACCAGCGAGATAGCGGATCCACATCGCTGGTGAGTCTGTCTGTGTGACATCTCACCAGCGATGTGAGCGATATTGTAAGCGATTGCGCGTGCACGTGATCGCTTACAATATCGCTAGAGATATCTGTGCGTGTGACGGCCGCCTAAGAGCTCAGCCTTACTATTGGGCAGATCTAAATCTCTAACAAAATCATTCAGTTCACTTTATGATAAGGTGTGGTTCAGGTTAGGTTGCTGACAGAAAGTCTGGGTCATGAGAAGAAGATGCTTCATGACACCAGGTGCCTTCTTCCTCACTTGGACTCAACTGGAAAGGTTTCTAGTGTTTTTGGAAACAGCAGTTCTGTATGTGGTGCTGGTTGTATTGCAGATGGAATATTTGTGTGGCACCACAGGGTTTATGTGCCACAGTAACAACACAAAGGGTTAACTCCCCACACAACACCAGCACCTCCAGGCCAGAAGGTGGAGACCAAGCTGCTCCCCTATATATTCTGGTGTCGAGAGGAAGTGGGCAGTGCAGTTCCTAGGAGGACTGTGAAGACGACCTGGGTGTAAAAGAGCTGTGCTAGGCTCAGCCCGAGGTCCATTGACCAGTTCCAGGCCAAGCCAGGGTCTGAGGAAAGGAGAGAGGAACACACCTGGGAGACCAAGTTATCCTAAAACTCACCACAGAGGAGCGCACAGAACGGATATCGGATCCGAAGCTGTGCATGACAGATACAGCACAGTAAACTCCGGGGAAGTGAAGATTCCACATTGTTCACCTGTACCAGGATACAGCAACGTCACAGAGTTCAGGATAGATATGAAGGACTTGAATTGCCTATCAGACTGGTACCAGGGAAGAGGAACAGGGCCAGCAGCAGAGCTTATGCAGCAGCAGGGGCCACACACAACGCAGAAAGGGAGCCAAGACGATCCGGAGTGGGAGAGACCCTGAACCCCAAACAGACTCCGTGGACAATACTTTACTGAATTACAACCTAAGTAAAAGACCAAAAGAAACTTCAAACTGAGAGTCTGCCTGTTAATTGCGCCATTTGCCCAATATATCACCTGCAGAGCCTGAGAGTGCTCTCCTCACAGACTGATTGGAAAGGCTGCAGCAGCAGGAAAGTAAGTGAACTGTACCTACTACAACACCTCATCCAGCACCAAGACAACCAGGGCTGCAACTGCAAAGTAAGTGCCTGTGTTGACTACAACCCCCATCGTAACCACCATAGACTACTATCACTCCTGCCGTGGGGACCTAGAGCCCTGACCAGAGAGGGCTTACCACCGCAGCTGCCCCTAAGTCACCGTCCCAGCTGCAACCAGGCAGAGGTGGCCCTTCTGGCCACAATACTCCGGGTGGCGTCACGACTCTATCCCCTGTAAATAACTGCCAACCTTTACTAGTGGGCCCGGGACACGGTCCGGACCAAGACCGCCCTGATACCCCGTGATACCCCGGTCCAGCACCGAGTACCCCATCCCAGTGGGCTCCACATTTGGATACTATAAAGTCAACTACTTGTTCCTTGAAACTCCTTTCCTAATGGAGGGCAACATGCAGAAATAGCAATTGGTAGAGAGATTGGTTGCTCTTTCCAGATTATTGGGACAGCAAAAGCCGTAGATTGCCACGTCCCATGCAACCACTGAGTAAACCCTTGGTTACACGCTTCAATGGTCGAACGATCTGACCAAATGATCCGACTTGACCTACATCGTTTGAACATCGTTCAATGATCGCTAGTGAAATGTCACACGTATAGATATCTTTAACGACACAGCAACAATTCCGCGGCAAGCGAACGATACTTGCGGTCGTTGGGTTACCTACGTCCTTTAGTTCTCAATAGGCGAGGTCGTTAACGACATCGTTATCAAGGTGTCACACACAGCGATGCTGCAAGTTGGGTGGACGGCCATCGCTTGGTTTAAGGTCCTGATCACAAACCTCCGATGAACGATCAGCCAACTTATTGTTGATCGGATGTATGTGTCACACGCAACGAAGTCGTTACGACGTCATTTGAACGACTGAAAACCCGTGACATTTCAGTGATATCGTTAATGATATCGTAGCGTGTAACGAGCCCTTAAGATGTGATGCACATCTATTGAAGCATATGTGTGGAGCCCAACTCTTGTAGGTTTTCCTTATCTTGGTAGTCAAATTTTGCATCTGTGACGCAAAAGTGACTTCTCCGCATATGCATCAAAAACTAACAGACGACAATGGATTTTACAGTAGAAACAAAAAGGAATGTGGTTTCTAAAATACATTTTTTTTATTTCTCTGCCATGTTTTTTTTTAAACGCAGCATGTGAATTCTTTCAACATTTTTACTACATTTTTTACGGACTGAATTCAAGGCTAAGCAGCAACAAAGAATGCATGAGAAAAAGCACAAAAAATGCATCAAGAATGCACATTTTAACATGGATTTGCCACTGTATATTTCTGATGATTGTGTTATTCTTGCATGTCTTCATACCCTTAAAGGGAACCTGTCATGTTGAATGCGCCCCCCAGAACCACAAGCAGTTCCGCTGCCCAGGAGAGAAGCACAAACAGGTGGATTGCCAATTATGAATTGCTGAGTGCTTTTTAATTTTTTTGGGCTTTCTTAACTTTTTTTCTCTCTACAAGTTTATAGTCTCTTATTTTACTACTGTAAGTTTAAGGGTTAACTACATTGCACTTAAATCCTGTGGTGTAGCTATACTCACAAGTGGTTAATTAAGGGTGGGGGTTCATAATTAAGGGCTTATAAGTAGCAGCTGGTTGGGGCTTCCAGTCCTTTGGAAGTTCACTGAGCTGTAGGTTGGATTTCTGCTGAAGGGAAAAAAAAACTCTTTAAATCTTCTTCCTTAGCGAGTGTGACACAAGCTGAGTGTGACCGGAGTGTAAGTGCGAACAGAAGTAAGTGTGTGACTTGGGATTCAGTGACTTGGGATTCAGGGAGTTTGAAGGGAGGAATTACTGAATTGCTGGTTGTATTTTATTAATACTTTTCATTTCTTATTACTTATCATCTGTCTGGTGCAATCTCCATTAGGAAATGAGCTCCATAATTAACAATGCCATCCAGAGTACATCTTGCCACATGTATGCAATCCTTGAACAGCTGGTCGAGGGTGCATACTGATGTGTGACATGTGAGCAGGTTGTGCATTTGGAAGCCAAGATACTGGATCTAAATAAGCAGCTGGGAACACTGAGATCCATAGACAATATGGAAAGGAGTCTGCTGCTCACTGAGATAGATGTGGGGGAGGATGGTAGCATGGAGCTGGAGGACAGTGAGGCAGCTAGCTGGGTGACAGTTAGAAGGCGTTGTATTCCCTCTGAATTAAAACATAGGTTTCCCTTTGCTGGTGAAAGCTCTAAATGGGAACTTCCCAAGGTGGATGTCCAGGTGTCCAGAGTCACGAGGAAGACTGCCCTCCCCTTAAGGATCCCTCACAATTGAAGAACCCCATGGACAGGAAGATTGTCTTCATAAGACCTGGGACTCTTCCTCTTACCTACTGCAAACAAATGTTGCTGATACTTGCGTGGCCAGATCCCTCTCCCGTTGGCTTCTCCAGCTGGAGGAGCACATTTCCCAGGGTACTCCATGTGATGAAATCCTTAACTCTCTTTCCCTTCTCCAAAAAGCAACGGGATTTCTTGCGGATGCCTCTGGGGAGTCGGTCAGGGTCGCTGCATGTGCGGTGGCTCTCCCTAACCCAGCCAGGAGGGCTCTCTGGCTCAAACTTTGGAATGGGGATATTACTTCCAAAGTGTTCGGACCGCCGCTCGATGATATTCTCGAGCAGGCCATGGACAAAAAGAAGTCCTTACCAGAACAAAGATCGTCGAGGAAGCGTTTTTTTCGTCCTTCCCGTGAACAGGCCCCTTCCTACCGTGGTAAAGGAAAAACAGGGCGGTGGAGTTACCTGAACGGTGGTAAAGGAAGGAATATCATTGTTTCCCAGCACCAGCAACACCCTGACAAGCAGTGACTGCGAACGGGAGGGGGGGGTCGGCTTTCGAACTTTCTTCCAAGGTGGAGAGACATCACCACCGATCCGTGGGTGCTTTCCACCATCCAAAGCAAGTTGCAAATAGAGTTTGAATCCAGTCCTTCCCGATGTCTCCGGGTCACCACACTCTCCTCCTGGAGTCTCCAGGACTCTTTGTATCAGGGTCTTCACACTCTGTTGGATTCCAGAGTCATTTCTTCTGAGCCTCCTCAGGAAGCAGGCAGGGGTCAGTACTCATGCCTCTTCATGGTCAAAAAACCGTCAGGTTCCTACAGGATAATAATCAACGTGAAACCTCTGAACCGATTTGTTGTTTACCGTCGGTTCAAGATGGAATTGGTAAGTCTGCCATTCCCTTGATCGGACAGGTGCTGTCCCACAAGACTGCCTTCCTGGTTGCCATCACCTCTGCCAGGAGAGTGGGTGAGCTCCAGGCCCTCTCCATCCGGGAGCCCTATCTTCGGATCCTGGAAGATAGTATTGCGTTTCGCCTTGACCAGTCTTTTTTGCCTAAGGTGGTCTCTGACTTCCATAGGTCCCATAACATTGTCCTGCTGTCTTTTTGCTCGACTCCTTCCAATCCAAAAGAGGAGAGCCTTCATACTCTGGATGTCCGTATTACTGTGCTTCATTACCTCCAGCAGACGACCGCGTTCCGGGTCGACCAAAATTTGTTTGTTCAGCACTTTGGCCGCAGAAAGGGACACAAGGCCTCTAAATCGCCAGTTGGATTAAGAAGGTTATCTGCACTGCCTACGTTCACCAAGGGCGCTCACCACCTGAGAAACTCACGGCTGCCGCCTAGATCCATATCTTCACCAGGCATTACAGGCTGGACTTTAATAGGTATCTCACGTTTGGCAGGAGAGTCCTGCAGGCTGTTATCCCACCCTAAGGTATATTCGTTGGTTTTCCTCTGTTCTGCTGTCGTGGAAGGTGACTAGAGAAAATAGAATTAGTCTTACCGTTAATTTGGTTTATAGGAACCTTCCACGACAGCATTGATGTCCCTCCCTTGTTGTTGGTTTGATTGTTTGATAACTTGTTATTCCTGCACTTTGATGGTCACTTTTCATGCCGGTGTGTACAGTAAAAACACTGGTGGGTGCAGGAAGGGGACAGGTACTTAACCTCTTTGTGTTTCCTGTCCTCTATTTATGACGGGAGGCAACCTCTGTTCTGCTGTCATGCAAGGTTCCTAGAAACCAAATTACCGTTAAGAGTAATTCTGTTTTTTTTTTTTTTAATATAGTCATTTTTTATTATCATTTAGTTTTTTTTGCACAAAAGCATGTTACAAAACAGCCATGTCCATAAAGCACAGTATGTTATATTGAACAAAAACATAGGATGACTATCTAAGTAATCATAAACATCCTCCCCAGACCCACATACAGATATATATTGCACTCGTAAATCACTGACATAAATTAATTCTCTGTATCAGGTGTTGTCCGCAGTCGTATCTTTAGACGCCCCAAACTACCCCCAATATCCTCTAGTAGGTACCAATTTGAGCGTCAAAAGGGTTTCATTGTGTGTTTTATTTCCCCATCTGTTAGCTTACTTTCTATAAACTTTCTCCATTTTTTCATAAGGTTGGCCATCAATTTTTTGCCTCTCCGTTTCTTATTTATCTATCTCCAGGGTTGACTTCAGACCAGACATAACTTCATTTTCAGATGGCAATGTGGGTAAAATTCAATGTTTTAGCATCAGTTTTTTGCCCAAGATCGCTTAGTACATGAAATATCCCAACCCAAGTGTTTCCCCCCTGTGTATCCCGAATGCAGTGTAGTACCCACGGCAATGGGCTCAGTTCTATCAGGTGACCACTTATGTCAAACAACAGTTGTTGCATTGATTTCCAAAATCTCTAAGTGTGTGCAGCCCCACATGCCATGTATCATATCTGTCTTTACCTGTGTACACTTGGGACATTCCAGGTGTCTGTCCGGGTGCGTATCTGAGGGAGGTATGTCAAAACCACATACCGTCCCATGAATCATTCGGAAGAAATTGTCTCTCCACTGTTCATTAATTATGTTCTTTCTGACTGCATTCCATCCTGCCAGAATATCATCTGTAGTATCTTCCATATGCAAATATTTTACCCATTTTGTAAAGAGAGTTCCCTGTCCGGAGGGTATTAGTGTCTCTCTGATCATACTATAAATTGATGACATTTTCAGTTCATCAATGTCTTTAGATATTAAAGTGTCTCAAGGTGTGCTAGCTCCTACCTCTTTTGATATGTCTAGGAGTTTTGACGTAATATGATATCGTATCTGTCTATAT
The DNA here is from genome assembly GCA_033576535.1 of Allobates femoralis. Classification (NCBI taxonomy): domain Eukaryota; kingdom Metazoa; phylum Chordata; class Amphibia; order Anura; family Aromobatidae; genus Allobates; species Allobates femoralis. The sequence continues at coordinate 87,496,512 of JARQOC010000003.1, read as the reverse complement.
TGTAACCTGTTTATCTGAGGTAAATGAAATACATCCAATACTTCCCTTTCTGTCATCCATTTTCCCTCCGGTACATTCATTATATCTCCCATTGTATGGATGTCTCGTTTCCTCCACTCCCCAAATACAGAACTTTTTTTGCACCGCCTTCCAGGCCATGATCGTGTCTCTAAACACTAGGGAGTTTTTTATGGCAATTGGAATGGTGGCTAAAGACGAATGTAGAAGTGAGACCCTCTCTCATGGTTTCCAATATGCAGACTCCAACTGCAGATTCGAGTATCTGCTGGTTTCTTTCACCCAGTGAAGTACATGGCTCAGCAGGCAAGACAAATTATACCCTCTTACGTTGGGCAATCCCACCCCTCCTCTATCTTTGGGCAGCATTAAAGTCTGTAGCTTTATCCTCGCTCTTCTGCCTCTCCATGTAAAGTTGGAAAAAGCTTTTATTTATCCTGCTACCTTGTTTGATTAGTAGAGGGATTGTTTGCATCAGATATAGCAATTGTGCAAATCTCACCATTTTGAGCAGATGACATATATCCAACAAGGAAAGAGGAAGTCCCACCCAACCCGCTAGCTCCCTTTCTATTCTCTCTATGAGTGGTCTATAGTTTAGAGTGCCCTGGTGACCTACCTATATGAAGTCCTAAATACTTTATGAAGGTTCTAGCTTTCGGAATCCCTTGTATTTCTGTTTCCCCCTGTCGTCCACCCCATATGAGGATTTCACATTTTGACCTGTTCAGTTTGAACCCAGAGAAGGATTCGAATGCATTTATACTGTTAAGTAATGCTGGGTTGTTCATGAACAGAACAATGTCGTCTGCAAAGAGTGCAGATTTAATGGCAGTCTTTCTTATTTTTATACCCTCATACTGGCTATATAAGTTCAAAAACCTTTCTAACGGTTCTTTTACAATGTTAAATAACAGCGGTGACAAAGGGCAGCCCTGCCTTGTCCCCCTGCCCAAGGGGAAGGCGTCTGAAAGGAAGCCTGGCGTATATACTTTAGCTCTTGGGATTGTGTAAAGTGTTTTTAAAAATTGTCTAAATTTTCCCTGCAAACCTATTTTATGCAACACCAGATCCAGCCATGACCACCTCACATTACCGAAAGCTTTCTCTGCATCCAGAGTGACCGTGGCTGGTTCCTCATCTTTCTCTGCCTCTTACCGCGTCTAAAACCAATAGGGCTTTTCTCACATTTGTCACCGCTGATCTCCCCTTGACAAATCCCGATTGATGGCCCAGGATCAGCCTCAGTAACACCTGTGCTAGGCGATCAGCCATAATCTTAGATAAGATCTTCAAATCCTGATTAATTAACCTCCCTGGCGGTATTCCCGAGCGTGACTCGGGGTTAATTTTCGCTGCCAGAAGCGGTAACCCCGAGTCACGCTCGGGGCAAATTGCAGAGCGGGCGCTGCGGAGCTTCTTACCATCTCCCCGGTGATCCAGCGATGTCCCCGCTGTGATCGCCAGCGAGAGCCGGTGCGAGCGCCCTCTCACTTCCTGGTTCCGTCTCTGTGAGCCGCAGGGGCTCATGGGAGGCGGAACTGGGCGGGAGATTTAAATGTAAATGTAAAAAAAAAAGTCTAAAAGTGACAGTACACAAATAAAGTCAGGTGATACAGTGTAATCCTGTCAGATTACACTGTATCACCTCAGATTTGACATTTGCTCATCCTACACTGTCATCACTGTCCTGCCTACAATACATAACACCAAATTTCCATGCAAAAAATGGTACCGCTTTTAGCACGAAATTCCTGACATAATCGTACCGCCAGGGAGGTTAATGATATGAACCTATATCCCAATGGGTCCTTCCTATTTTTCTCCCCTTTTGGCAAAAGCTTAATATACGCTATGTTGATGTCTGTGGATAGTGTCTCTCCCTTTAGCACACCATTAAACAAACATGTCAGTGTCGGGGCAATCAGACCCTGCAATGCTTTCTAAAATTCTCCCAAATAGCCTTCGGGTCCTGGTGCTTTACAAATCGCCAAATTATTGATAGTTGCTTGTACCTCCTCCACCGTTATCTCTGCATTTAAACCTCTCATCTCATCTTCTGTTAGATGAGTACGTTGCGCCTTATCTAACCATTCCCTTCCCTCTTCTACCGTAGAATGTCTGGTACTATACATGTTTTTGTAAAATTTGCCTAAAATCTCGTTCACCTCTTTATTGTTAGAAGTCAACGTGCCCATCTTAGTTTTAAGAACCGCTATATTAGTCAGCGGTCTTCTCCCTTTTGCCAAATTGGCCAAAGTCTGCCCGCATTATCCCAAAATCTATTCAAGTCTATCTCTAATCTACTCCTCACCAACCTTTCACTCTGTTCTGCCCAGCTATCAAATTCCCTTTTTGCCTCCACCCATTTTAGTCTATCCATCTCCAACTGTGTGTTCTGGAAAAGTCTATAGGCTTCCTTAACTATAGCACTTGAAAGTACATATTTTTTTTTATCCGTTTTTTCCAGGTGAGTGTATGTGCCAATATATTCCCCCCTCACCACCGCCTTGCCCACTTCCCAGTATACTCTAGGGTCTTGAGAGTGGTCACTATTATTAAGTGCATAGTCCGTCCATCACTCCCTCAATTTTTTCCTGAAATCCTCGTCTCTAAGGAAGTGTGCAGAGAAGCGCCATAGAAAGTCTGTCCCGTTTTTGGTGTTTGTCCTCTAGGTCAATAGTCACCGGGCTATGATCTGAGATCGCCATGTCCGCTATTTCAGAATAGTGTACCCCCTGCGCCACGCCAACTGATGCCAGTATCGGGTCTATTCTGAACCATGATCCATGTACATGAGAGAAGTGGGAATATTCCATATCTATTGGGTGTAGTGTTTGCCATACATCCCTCAAATCCAATGTGTCAACCATGCTTCCCAAATGCCCCCCCCTCTTTTGATACCTCGCATTTGTCCCGGTTGTCTTGTTCCCCTCTACATCTTCTGTCCTCCTCAGGTCTCATGACTTCATTAAAGTCACCTCCTAGTATAATATTGGGATCAGGGTCAAGCAGAATTCTGGTCTGTAGGTTCATGAAAAAGGTTTTCCTTGATGTATTAGGTGCATAGGCATTGTAAATGCTGAGTTGATCCCCATGATTGTGAATCATTATGTGAATTTAGACGCCCTTCCTCATCCTTCTCTTCTTTTACAAGTCTATACGCAAGGTTTTTGTGTAATATAATTAGGACCCCAGCTGTGTTTCCCGAACCTAATACCTCACCCACCCACATTTTTTTCATTTGAAAAAACTCATCTTGTTTTAGATGCGTTTCCTGTAACAGTGCTATGTCCGCATTAAGCCGTTTGAGGTCTCTAAGAATCATGGAAGTTTGTGCGTTGATCTCAGTCCCTTTACATTCCACGTAATTATTCTGACCATTTTGCTTATCAAAGATGTATATGAATATCAGTGATGTCTTGTTCATTATAGTGTCTGCGGTCTGGTGAGTTTGATGGTCTTGTCAACATTACATCTAATAACCAGACAAAAAAGTAAAAATCCCCCCATAACAGTAAGAAGAGTAATTGTTCTCACAACTACCCCCACGAGTCAACTCCTTCATCCATTCGCCCGTCCTGGACACCCTCTCTCCCTCCTCCAGGGTACAATATAGATTACAAAAAGAAATAATGCATAAGCAAAATGAGCGAAGGAGAGAGGGAAAAATAAATAGCATGTGCTGGTCTCCTTTTTTCCGACATGTCCCACTCACCATCTACTCCCTCCTCTTGCTCCCATGTGTCCATGGGTGTGTTGGTGCTTCGACCAAGAGCGCCAACCCCTTGAGAGCCTCTAAGCCATATTTTACCCCCTGAAATGGAACAGTGTTCATAAATCCCTCCAACTGTCTGACACATGTTGCCAACATATATATATGTCTAGTTAAGTGTCCATTGACCCGTAAGGGAATATATAAAATAAAAAAAATAAATAAAAAGAAGGGGGGGAGGAAATTTACTGTGACCATTTCAGTCTAATGATATCAGACCATTTCCACCGGTTGTTCAGCAATATTATTCAGTCTTTAATCTTTAGTCCAGCTGGCCCGGCAGTCTTCTACCTCTCCATCCGGACAAGTCCTTAAATCATGTGTCATGGCCAAATCAAATAGGCACAAGCAAAAGTTACCTTAGTCCTTTAAACGGCTCGGTTTCTTTGCTGAACGCGTAACGGGTGCCCTTTGTTCCCTCGGCTCAGGCCTAGGATTACTGTCCAACAACACGGGTGTCTCCAGCCTTGACTGTAATGCTCCACTCGACTTGCCATCCTCTGATGTTCATCTTGGCGAAGATCTCCTAGGACTCGCTGCTCTTTGACAAGATGTTTTCGGTGATGTAACCCCTCTTTGTACCACTCTCATGGCCTCTTTCGGATCCTTGAATGTTTGCATTATGCCATTCGAGGTCCTGAAGCGAAGTGTTGCCAGAAACATTAAGTGGAAGTGCACATTTTTCTTAAACAATAGCGTGCACACTTCGCTAAATGCTTTTCATTTCATAGATACCTCTACGGAGAAATCACCATAAAGCAATATCTTATGGCCTCTAATGACCAGTGGCTGTCTCTGGCTTTTAAAGCATCATAGAAGTTCCTCTTTATCTTTATACTCAAGAAACTTTACCACCACTTGCCTGGACTTTGCTCTCTGAGATTGGGACTGCGATTGTGAGGGTTCTCCCTATGTTCCCCCCTGGCTACCAGGTGCCTGCGAACCGTTTGGAGGGCCCACCCGATGTGCTCTTTCTACTCTACACCTGTTATTTAGCCCAGTGCTTTAAGGAGCTCATACTCGCAAATGTCGTCTAAGTGCCTGGCTAAGACAGTCTATGGCAGTCCCACCAGCCTTAAATTGTTTCGCCTTGAGCGATTCTCCAGGTTTCTAACTTGTCCCCCATATATATGGATTTCTTTTGCATGCTGGCCATCTGTTCTTCTAGCTGGACTATCCTGTCTTCAGCCTCAGAGAGCCTTTGCTCAGCCTCTTTCAATATGTCCTCATATTGGTTTGTAACAGCTTTTATTACCGTGAGAGAGGCTTGTATGGCTTCTTTAAGAGCCGCTTTAATTTCCTCTGTGAGGTATGGAATAACTTCTTTAGCTATTTGCCCATAACTAGTATTGGTATCAGTGGGCTGTCTATCTGGAGCTGTCTGTGTGCTCTCCATTCCTCCTGCAGCACCACAATCTCTTTCTCTGCTCCCCACTCCAGTTCCACCATGATGTACCTCTGCAGCTTCTGCAGCATCTGTGCACACTGCTTGGGGCTGTCTTGGTCCCGGCTTTCTCACTGCCGATGCCATTTTGGATGCCACCTCCTCCTGCTCTCCTTCTAGCTCCGTGTCTTCTCCTTCTTTCCCAGAGCTACGCAGCACATAGCGGTCCATCCCCGTTTGTCTGGGCTGCCATCCCGTGCTGTTGTGAGCGTCAGCTGGCCGGTAAGTAGCAGATTTGCAGCGGGGGTGACGGGAGCCTTCTCCTCATGTGGGTGCCGGAACCGGAAACCCTGACTAATTCTATTTTTAATGTTTAAAGATTCCATAATAACAGGGTCTGTACCACAGGACTGGCATAAAGCAAATGTGGTGTCAATATTCAAAAAGGGGACAAAAACTGAACATGGAAATTATAGGCCAGTTAACCAAACCTCTAGAAAAAAAAGTCCGGCACCAAAAGTTCTTAGTTCCAAATTCTTTATTAATTTCCAGCATAAAAAGCATGGAAAATGGAGGCTATAGTATAGTCTGATTAAGTGCAAGCTATCCCGGGCACTGGTTTACATGTTTCGAGGCTAAAATGCCTCTTAGTCATATAGGTTAGGTTATGACTAAGAGGCATTTTAGCCTCAAAACATGTAAACCAGTGCCCGGGATAGCTTGCACTTAATCAGACTATACTATAGCCTCGATTTTTTTCATGCTTTTTATGTTGTAAATTAATAAAGAAATCTTTTTGGAACTAAGAACTTTTGGTGCCAGACTTTAAAATTGTTTTCTGGATGTATTGGGAATTCTCTGGACCACAAAAGGAACAGGTGAGCTGGATTATAAACTTTTAAGCTAAACCTCTACTGTGGGTAAATTTCTAGAGGGTTTTCTAAGAGATGCTATACTGGAGTATCTGAAGAAAAATAACCTCATGACCCAATATCAACATGAGTTTACGAGGGACCGTTCCTGTCAAACTAATCTGATAAGCTTCTTTGAAGAGGTAAGTTCTGGACTGGACCAAAAAATGCAGTGGACGTGGCGTATATGGACTTTTCAAAAGCTTTTGATACGGTGCCACACAAGAGGTTGATACATAAAATGAGAGCAATGGGGATAGGGGAAAATATGTGTAAGTGGGTTAAGAACTGGCTTAGTGATAGGAAACAAAGGGTGGTTATTAATGGAACACAATCAGAATAGGTCACAGTTAACAGTGGGGAACCACAGGGGTCAGTGTTGGGCCCACTTCTTTTTAACTTATTTATTAATGACCTTGTAGGGGGTCATACAGAGTAGAATCTCAATATTTGCAGATGACACTGAACTCTGCAGGGTAATCAATACAGAGGAGGACAATTTTATATTACAGGAGGATTTATGTAAACTAGAAGCTTGGGCTGATAAATGGCAAATGAGCTTTAATGGGGATAAATGTAAGGTCATGCACTTGGGCAGAGGAAATAAAAGGTATAATTATGTGCTTAATTCTAAAACATTGGGAAAAACTGTCACTGAAAAAGACCTGGGTGTATGGGTAGATGACAAACTCACATTTAGCGCCCAGTGTCAGGCAGCTGCTGCAAAGGCAAATAAAATAATGGGATGCATTAAAAGAGGCATAGATGCTCATGAGGAGAACATAATTTTACCTCTATACAAGTCACTAGTGCTACCACACTTAGAATACTGTGTACAATTCTGGTCTCCGGTGTATAAGAAAGGCATAGCTGAACTAGAGCGGGTCCAGAGAAGAGCGACCAAAGTCATTAGAGGACTGAGGGGTCTGCAATACCAACACAGGTTATTAAACTTGGGGTTATTTAGCTTGGAAAAACTAAGGCTTAGGTGTGATCTTATAATAATGTATAAATATATGAGAGGACAGTACATAGACCTTTTTAATGATCTTTTTACTTTTAGGCCTGATAAGGGGACAAGGGGGCATCCTCTACGTCTGGAGGAAAGAAGGTTTAATCATATTCACAGACGCGGATTCTTTACTGTAAGAGCAGTGAGACTATGGAACTCTCTGCCGCATCATGTTGTAATGAGTGAGTCACTACTAATATTTAAGAAGGGCCTGGATGCCTTTCTTGAGAACTATATTACCGGTTACATACTACATAATAGATTCTTTGATAGGGCGTTGATCCAGGGAACTAGTCTGATTGCCGTATGTGGAGTCAGGAGGGAATTTTTTTTTCACCAATGTGGAGCTTAGTGTTGCCACATGTTTTTTTTTGTTGCCTTCCTCAAGATCAACATGTTAGACTATGGGTTGAACTAGATGGACTTAAGGCCCCGCTACACCTTTCAATATCGGCTGCGATGTCAGAAGCGATGCCGCGGGTGCGCGCTCGCTTCCGATATCGCAGCCAAGCTGTCACATGGCAAGATGTTGCCGGTGACGGCGCTGCGATGTTGCCGCAGCGATCGCTCGCTGGGCTGCGATCAACCCAGCAAGCGATCTGCTGCAGCGAATAGGCTGGATCGGCCGTGATTTCGCTATTGCGATGTCACGCCGAATGATGCTGCAGGTTGATTAAGTTGAAGTTGACAGGTTTTCCTGCATGCAGGAAAACCTGTCAACTCCGACTTGAACAACTATCGTTGTTGAATCGTGCGTTTACACGCAACGACGCAACAACGATGTCGTTTCAACATCGTTCCTGACGTCACTTTTGAACGATGTCGGAAACGATGTTGAAAGGTGTAATGGGGCCTTTAAAGTCTTGCTTCAACCTTTAAAAACTATGTTACTATGATACTATCCCCCCATGTGAGTGATTTCCACTGAACTTTCCTTGTGTGCTTGGAGAGGAGTGCAGTGCAATGATGTCACTATATAAATATTAATTCCCTGGGCAGTGTGCAGCAGAGAATTAAAAAGGACCTGTCACCAAACCAGGCATGGTGATTTCATTACAGCACTGGATGCAGCATGTCTGCAGCATGCAGGCAAGGGGTCACCCAGCCATTGAGCCCCCCTGTACCCCGAGATAATACACTTAGAAAACTTACATGCTCCAGCCACTAAGGAGGTGGCTAGGGGCTGCAGCCAAGGGCAGATTCACACCCCCCTGCATGTTTAATCTGCCCACCGCTGCCAATCATTGTCTCCCTCTCCAGCAGCATTTAAACAGAGGTTTTTTTTTTCAGAACTTGCTGTTTGGCCCCGCCCGGCTAAACGGACTTTCCTGGAGAGAAAAAAAATTCTGTTTAAATGCTGCTGGAGAGGGAGACAATGATTGGCAGCGGTGGGCAGATTAAACATGCAGGGGGTGTGAATCTGCCCTTGGCTGCAGCCCCTAGCCACCTCCTTAGTGGCTGGAGCATGTAAGTTTTCTAAGTGTATTATCTCGGGGTACAATGGGGCTCAATGGCTGGGTGACCCCTTGCCTGCATGCTGCAGACATGCTGCATCCAGTGCTGTAATTAGATCACCATGCCTGGTTTGGTGACAGGTCCTCTTTAAGTGATCACCAACTGTGATTGACAGATGGAGTTAATCTCATATTGCAGTTTACACAGGATAGGGGAAGAGCATAAATAAAAGAAATACATGAATAGAAAGAACTTCACAGGAGGAATTAGAAAATGATAGCAGTTACATATTGATATTTGACCTGATAGATTCCCTTTAAAAATCCTAAATGTAGCTACAGTATTATAACATTGTATTTTTTTTTAAGGGTACGTGTCAAAGATCAGCGTTATGTGACATTCTGGATGCACTTTATTTTCACTGCGTCCATTGTGTTCTCCCATGCAGAAGACGTAAATGTGTCTGCACTAGAAATTGACATGTCCCGGATAGGAAACCCGCAACTCAAGTCAGTTTACGCAGCATTAAAAAGAAGCACAGTGGGCACAGGATTGCTAGAAATTTGCTTTTACTGTGCTATTCAGTGTTTTGGTCCCAGCGAAATAACCTGTTTCCAAATTGCTACCAATCCTGATTGTGGGCACTTACCCTCAATGTCACCTGGTGATGTGGTTTTCATAACTGTGAAGGGCTTCTATATCTACACTAATGTATCTGCTTTTGTTACAAATATTGCAAATATTTGACTTACTGTGTACTTAAGGTAATGCACCTTTCTCTGAATGTTTGCATATTCCATTACTAAGCTATTTCACCAGCACTAATTTTTATGAGCCACAAGTCAACTACAAACTTCACGGTGAAGAAGTCAGGGCAGGAGTTTTACCATCACTTGAATTAGGCAAATACCAAGAGAATTGAGAGCGTTGTCCGCAGTGTATTTGTATTGAAACATTTGATGAGGATTTGTATGTAGTGGCTTAATAGGAAGCTGATGGGCCCCGATGCAAAAGCTTCATCTGGGCCCCAAATGATTGCAAATCTTTAATATTATTAGTCTTCCCTATAGGCCAAAGGGACTTTTGGAATTTCATAATCTCCGGGGCCCTGATGCGATTGCAACCCCTGCACCTGTTGTAGTTATGCTCCTGTTTGTATGTTCTTCTGCAGTTGTTGGAGCAGTCTATCTGAAACTTGCCAAAACTCAACATGTGAGTAAAACGTTAACGGAATCTGTACCCAGGATTTTGCTTTCCAATCTAATAACAACATGATGTAGAGGAAATAACCTTGATTCCAGCACTGTATCACCAATTAATGGGCTTCTTGCTGCAGGTTTGATAAAATTACTGTTTTATCTGATGTAGATCTACCTGTTCTCTGGATGATTAGTTCTCTATAACCCCCCACACCACTGATTGGTAGGGTAAACAGAAAGTCCCCAATCAGTGGTGGGAACAAGGATATACAGAGCTCATAAATATGGAGGACTATATGGCAATAAGTTTACCATACCTCTCAACTGTCAAAGAAGAAAAAGACGCTGCAAACGTTTAGGTCATGCCCACATAACGAATAAGCTAGAAAGTGCTGAACAAGCCCTTTAAGACTATGTTTACACTACTCCTAAACCCTTCCATTGTCCTTTTCCATTATAGGAAAAGAGTAACAGAAAATAACTGCGCAAAGATTCATTAGACTCCCACCAGCCGAGGCCCAATGTCTCAATGAATTATACTGTGCTCTGTCAACTTTCTGTCAACATTCCCATCATATTTGACACCTGAGTTCTTGTTATTTTAAGTCCCCCATCAGGCTGACTCCTCAGCATTCCTCTCTACTCACAAGCTGTCTCCTCAGTGTTCACTCTGCTCTCACGACACCTCCTAAGCGCCTCTCTCTGCTCTCAAGCCATCGTCTCTGCATTCCTTTCTGCTCTCAGGTTGTCTCCTCAATGTTCATCTCTGTTCTCAAGCCATCCACTCAGCTCTCCTCTCTGCCCTTGGGCCATTTCACCTCTCCTCTCTCCTCCAAGGCATCTCTTCAGCATTCTTCTCTGCCATCAGGACCATCTCCTCAGTGCTTCACTCAGCCCTCAGGGTGTCTCCTAAGTGCTCCTCTCTACCCTCAGGGTGTCTCCTTAGTGCTCCTCTCTGCCCTCAGGGAGTCTCCTTAGTGCCTCTTTCTGCCCTTAGGGTGTCTCCTCAGTGCTTTTTTCTGCCTTCATGCCATCTCCTAAGCATTCCTCTGCCCTCAGGCTGTCTCTTTAGCTTTCCTCTTTACTCTCAGTCCATCTTCTAAGTGTTCTTCTGTGTCCTGAATTTGTTTCCTCAGTACTGCTCTCCGACTATTTCATAAGCAATCCTCTTTGTCCTCAAGCACTTCTCTCCACTCTCAGGCCATCTCCTCAGCATTCCTCACTACCCTCACACAATCTACTCATCTCCTCAGGATTACTCTCTGTCTTCAGACAGTATCGTTAGCACATCTCTCTGACCTCAAGCCATCCCCTCATCGTTCCTCTCTATTCTCATGCCATCTCCTCATTGCTCTTCTTTGCCCTCATGCTGTCTTTTCATCATATTTCTCTCTGGTCTCAGGGCATCTCCTTAGTGCTCCTCTCTGCTCCATGGCTGTCTCTTCAGCATTCCTTTGTGCTCTCAGTCTGTCTCGTTAGTGCTCAGTGCTTAGTCAGCATGCTCACAATCTCTTTAGCATTTTGCTCTGCAATCTGTGTTCTTCTTTACTTTCAGCACTCCTGTCTGCTCTTAGACTATTGTTCCTCTATTCTCTCAGGCCGTCTCCTTATTGTTCCTTTGTAAGGACCCCGAATCTTCTGATGACCTTTTGTGCATTCTCGCCCTTTTCCAAGATGGCATGAGTATTTTGCCAGGATTGCAGCTCTTACTGCATCTCAAGTTTGCTCCTCCCTCTCCTGCAAATGACTCGCCCTGGTGAGGACCGTGGGGCACTCAGAACCGGGCCCTCTCGACATCGTTGGGGTTGTGGGATGTCACGGTGGTGTGACCTGGTCTGTGATCCCCTCATCGGGCAACCAGTAAAAAGTGGAATTGAAAAAGGGATGAAAATAAAAAGTAAAATAAAATAGTTTGTGTCGTGACACCACCCGTGGAAGGCGGCCGGTGGGGCCGCTGCTGCAGTCGGGAGCTCTGGGGATGATGGGGGGTAACAGCTGTGATGGTTTGGCTCTCCATGGCAAGAGCAGATCCCCAGGGCAACCGAATAGTCTGTGGAGCTGATTTGGGGAATGGAGGGCCAGCAGGGCTGAGTTGGCTGCTGGCAGGGATCAGGGACACTCTCAGGCAGGCTCCTGCCGCCGGCTCGTCTTTTCAGTCTACCTCTCTTCAGGCGCAGAAATAACAGTCTCACACAGTGCTGAGCTTCAACCCGGTTTACTTGGCTTTTCTCGTCAGGTGTTTTAGTTACAAGCCAGTGCAGTGGCGGCTCTAGTAGTCTTTTAGCAGCTGGGATGGCTCATCCAGTTCACCTCTTTTTGTGCTCCTTTCCATGGGCCTCTCTTCCTCACACTTCCGCACACAAAGCTCCGATCCAGTGGCCACCGGCCTTTGTTGGGCGACCTGCCTGGTCCCTTGGCCCTGGTACGGCGGCCTTCTCTTCACTGCCCCAGGGGTTGGGTAACGGAACATAAAGACCCCGCAACTGACCAGTTTTATGGTTGGAGCATCCTTCCACTTCAGGGCTGGTACCCTGGTTCCTGCCCCGTCCTTCAGCTTCCCAGCTAATTTGGGCGCACAGGTGATTTGCTCACTACCCGCATCCCTAGGACTCCTTCTGTCTCTCTATGGTCTGTAGACCGAGACCCGGAGCAAGCCTCATGATGGTACAGGCCACCGGGTCCATGTCCTCACAGTCTTGTGTTCTCCTCCGTCCCTTGCTTCTGGTGTTTCTCTGACTGGTTGATGGACTAACTGCTGGGCTCACTCCTCTCCCCGAACTCTCTGAACTTCCTGTGTGTTTCTGATTTTGTTCCCTCTTTCCTAATCGTTTCCTGTGCTAACTTCCTCACCCTCCACCTGTCTCATCCCGCCATCCCATATCTGTGCTTGAAGTCCCTTGCACTGGGACTGCAGTGTGTTGGATGTGTTTGGGTGACTGGACTTACCGATCCCGGTTGCTGCAACTTCTAGTGGCGACGGGACCGCAGGGGCGCCACATAAATCCTGTGTGTTTCTCTTGTGACTGTTCATCAAAGGTTCTGCTTCCTACATCTGCTGCCAGCTTGTCTTCTATTCCTAGTTGCTTCTGCTGTTTCCTCTGCTTTGCCTCTAGCTAGACCTGCCTTGTGTCACGTAAGCTTGTTGCTTAATAAGCTCCCTGTAGCTTCCTCATATATTAAAGATGCAATAGCAGTGCACTGTTTGGAACTTTTTAGTAAAACTGCACTGCATCTGATTCTGGACTTGTTTTTTCAGAGACTACCATTCCCAGGTCTCCTGGGTGTTACTGTGTTATAGACTTTGCTACAGCATCACTCAGAGTGAACTTTGACCTTGACTTTTCTTTTACAGCATCTCCTAGTGGGTATGGAGCTTAAAAAAACTGCACTGCTATTTGCATAATCCTGTGAGATTTTCAAGAGACTTTTCCTTAAAAGCTTCATTTAATATTTTCACTGTGTGTTTATGAACTTTAATTTTCTGCTGTACTTTGTTTAATAACCATGTGTCACAATACAGACTTTTTCACTGATGAACCTTGTTTCAGTTGTGTCTTGCCTCACACAAAAAGACTCCTGAGTTATCCATTATACTTATTACATCCTTTTTGCTAGCATTCCTGTCCTTATTATTCCTCTCTACCCTCAGGACATCTTCTCAGCTTTCTTGTATGCTCTCAGGTTGACTCCTCAATGTTCCTCTTTGCCCTCAGGCTGTCTCCACAACTCTCCTCTCTGCCTTCATGCCACTGCCTTTGATTCATGCAGGGGTCTATGGGAACTCGGTACATGGGCATTGTTCTGTGGGATGCTGTCTCGGTGCCCAGGCCCGTAGCCCTGGTAGTCAATTGTAAATTAGAAAAAGGGAATAAATGTCTCATGATGCCACGTATGGTTTCTTTTGATGGCACCAGTGCTGCTGTGGGGATGATGGATGGGCAGCTGGATGGTATAGCTCCCCACAGGTGGAGCAGAGTCCCCTGGGTTGGGATGAGGTGACAGGGATTTGCACAGGGAGGTGACTAGGCAGCGGTGCCGCTGCTACAGTCTCTGAGGTGGACAGGGTCAGAGTTGGAGAAACGAACACACAGACTGGAAGTTGTTTCTGTACCTTTACTGGTGGTATTGAAGATACTGTCCAGGGCACACTCCAGTGATCGGGAAACACTTCTGGATCTCCACAGTGAGTGAGTATAAGGCCTCCTTGTTGCTTTTCCCTTGGTGAAGCCTCTGATCTGTGTGAAACTAGGCCTGGCCTCCTCTGTGTCTCTGTCACCTGTGTTGTGTGGTGGGAAACCTCTGTGTGGACTACCGCTATCACTTCTCCTGCAGTGCCTGGCTCCCTTCTTGGTTGCTGTACAGGTGTCCGGGAGACTGGAGTCTCCTCGGTGAACCGGTGTTTCTGCTGGGCTAGATGCTCTCCTGCAAACTCGGACTCCAGTGTCCGGGTTGCTTTCTGGGGTGAATCGGTAAGGCTCCTCTGCCCCAGTCTGCTGTTACTTTGCTCCTTCCGCCTTGCCTTCGACCTCACTCTTAAGCGCTCACACTGGCTAGGCTGGCTAGACTAGTTAACAGTCAACTGGCTCGGGCCTAGCGCGGCTCCGACACACAAGGACGTCTTCACAGTTCTCCTAGCGACTGCGCACTCTGACTAACTCCGCCCCCAGCACCGGTATTTATAGGGGATCTTGCTTAAGGCAGCAAGTGGAGCTCCCCCTACAGGTCTGGAGTGGAAGGTGTTGGGTGTATGTGGTACCTACTGTGGAAATCCATCCATGTTTTAGGTGGTTCTGTGGCGCCACACCTCAGCTTTCTTTTTTCTTCTTTTCTGTCTGTCCGAAATATGTAGTATAATGGTTGAAAAAACACTTTTTATAACTTACATTTCCCCCCAGATATGAGGTATCGTCTAGAAGTGTTGACAGCGTTCTCAGAGCCTCCATGTCCCCCTTTTCTCTGTTGTTATCACACCCCGGTTTGCGTGATAACCTAATTCCCATGTACGCTCCAGGAGTTTGAAATCTGTGGACTGCTTCCTAGTATAATGTGAGGTAACATCATTTCTGGTCCTGTGCATTGTGGGGGTGTAATTGGGTGTACTCGTCGGCTTCAGACTGCGCACTGCGCATACAATGGAGCTTGCTAATAGACCCAATAAAGCCCCATACTGCACAGGACCAGAAATGATGCATTGCTGTGTCATATATACAAGGAGCCCACAAAGATTTAAAACGCTGGGAGTGCACAAGGGAATTAGGTTACCACGCCCACCGGGGTGCGATAACAACAAAGCGAGGGGGGACATGTAGGGTTAGAGAACGCTGTCCACACGTCTAGACGATACCTCATAACTAGGGGGAAATGTATGATATAAAAAGTTTTTTTTTCAACTGTTCTACTACACGTTTAGGTCAGACAGGGATAATTAGAACACTACTAAGAAGCTGCAGGGACAGGTAGTGATAGGTTTTGTGGCATAAAGTAGCTGACAGGGTCCCTTTAATTGTGGTCTACAAATATTTGAAAGGTAGTCAGTGAATCTGTGATTGACTGTTCAGTCAGACTGTGCCTCAACCATTTGTGCCAGCATCTGTGATTGGTTGCCATACATATTAGTGTATTGGCAGAGAACCTGCCATCATATGGATGGAAAAATAAATTCCCGGCTGCACTGCTGATGTAGAATGATCCAAGGGACGAAGGCCTATGCACTAAACCTTTATTGTGAGGTGCAAAACTATGCATTTCAGCACTCAACGAGTGCTTTCCTCAACCTAAATTATTGAGGAGAAAATAAAACTTTGGTAGTAGCTCTATATCTTGCTCTTCAGGATGTTGGACAAACAAATCATGTGATTTTCCATCTAAAAAACCCAAATAATTTAATTTAAAATATTAAATTATATTAATATATACAGGTGAAATTTGAGTTATTACATAATGGTAAAAAAAAATTGTCCATAAAACACTTTGCGTCATCTTATTAAAGGGGTAAAATTGCAAAATGCATGTAAAAACAAGCAACTTAGAGACCTATGTCTTGTGAAAATTCTTCTGTATTTTAAAGAATAAAGGAATTTTTAATTCTGTAGCAAATATGGTAGTTCTTTGCCTAGGTTATCAGCTACCTCAAAGGTAACCAGTCTCCTAGACAAAAAGTGCATGTTTGCAAACTGTTTGCTATACAGCTTGCAGGAACTGCTTTGAAGCTAGCCGGATTGCTGCTAACCACCCTGCTTCAGTTCCCCTGTGCTGCTCAGATGCTACAGATGCAAAGCTGTGAACAGTTATTGTTTAGGAGCATACGGCCCCCTGCAGGCAGGAAGCCAGGAAACAGGGAAGCAGTGTGCCCCTGAAGAACAGACATAAGACAAAACCTTTTAAAAGATGATGTGTCTTGACCTCAGGTTACTGGACTATTTTGGAATATATTAAACTTAATAAGTGAAAAAGAATATTGAATTTAAGCCTTGAGTGTTGGATTGCCTATCAATTTTTGGATTTTTTGACTGACTTTATCTGTGCAAGGGCATGTCGTTTATTAAAGTGGTTCACTGGGACGATAAAAAATCTACTGTACTGTCCCTGCCATTTTAAACTATAAGACTGAGAAGCACAGTGCAATTCTATATCCTCATTGTTCTGCCTTCTTCAACATTTGGTGCTGTGGATATTTAGCATACAGCTTAACCCTCATTCACTTCCCCAAGGAACAGACTGTAGGATTTCGGGAGTCCATATTTATTAAGGTGATGAGGTGAACTTGATTGCGATAAAAACTGAATCATCTGACAAGAGAAGAGGAGAGTTGTAGGAAGAGGGACAGGAGTCAGGCACACATCTCTTGTCTTCTCAGGAGATGTCTACCATCTCCTTCATCCAGAGAGGCAGGGGGAGGTCCCTTCCAAATTGCTCATCTTAAATGGGACAGACTCTTGTAACTATAAGAGCTCTCCTAGATCATGTGTAACACATCTAAACATCATGAATGGGTAACTAATGACCACTACGGCTGTAACTAGTATTATACTGTGAGTGTTTATTTGGTGCTCATAAATGGGCAGAACACTCCCCGCTTGGCATCAATGGATGCTACAATTAGACTCTTGTGAGGAAAACGACAACACAAGTTTGGTAACTGGTCTGAGAAACAGTTTGTTCTCCCCGAACTTACACACTCTGACCTCTACTTTGTGCACTTTCCCATCCTTGCTGGGGAAAGGTTTGGTGACTAGGCCGAGTAGCCACTCATTTCGATGTGCTTTACTGTCCTTCACAAGTACAACATCGCCAGGGTTTGATGTTTGGGTGGTCTTTTTGCCACTTTGTCCTGATTTATAGGGTGGAGAGGTACCACTTTCTCCATCTGTCACAGAGAATGTTGGAAACACTTTGTATTTTCTTCTTTTGTCGCCTGTAGATGTCTCTCTCACTGACTTCTGTTGGTGGCGCACTTAGAATGCAGGTTTTCTGCGTGGGTAACGTGGCAGAGGAGAGAACTGTCGGAACTCTGGAATCACCAGAAAGTGTTTTTTTACAAAAAAAGCACATAAATGCCTCACCATGCATTCAATCCATCCCGCTACTCACATCGTCTGGGCTCAGACCGACAATGCCGTGTCTCTTGGCCAGTATACATGAAGAAAAAGTTGGAGGAGTCTCCAATAAAAAATTCTTACTATATTTATGCAAACTATTAAAAAATGAAAGTGAAAGTCCATGATAGCGGAGATGCAATCTCGATGCGTTTTTGGCTTACGCCCTTAGTCAGTGATAGCTGAATGCGTACAAGCTTAAAAATATGCAGAAGCCAATCATGGTACAGATTTAACAAATTAGTAGATTCGAAATTATGAACAGGGAATCAGATCTAACATGAATGTAACACACATGAATACAGAGCATATAACATCCGTCCTTTTTAAACAATAAAGGGCTCTTTCCACGCTACGATATCGTTAATGACATCGTTTGTATGTCACGGCTTTTTTGGGTGGAGCAACGACGTCATAATGACGTCGTTGCGTGTGACAAGTAGAAACGATCAACGATCAGTTGGCTGATCGTTGATGGGAGGTTTTTGAACCGGACCTAAAAACCAGACGATCGTCCGTCCAACCTGCAGCATCGGTGTGTGTGACACCTTGATAACGATGTCGTTAACGACTTTGCCTATTCAGAACTGAAGGACGTAGGCGATCAAACGACTGCAAGTATCGTTCGCTTGTCGCAGAATCGTTGCTCGGTTGTTAAAGACATCTGTATGTGTGACATTTCACTAGTGATCATTGAACGACGTTCAAGCGATCTAGGTCAAGTCGGATCGTTGGTCGGCTCGTTCGACACATCAGAAATAACAGAGAGAAACAATGTGATCAATTTACATAGGAAACAATCCGGATGTTTAAGTAAAAAATCTACATGCATATAATCAGGATGTTGAAATGAAAAATATGCATACAAAGAACATATTTAAATAGGAAAACGGCATACAGAGATTCAAGATATTTAAATGGAAAATCTGTATGCAGAAAAAACACGTGTTTGAATGGAAAATCTGCGTGCAGAAAATCAGTATGTTTAAATGAAAACAAAGTGTTTTACCTCACCAGAGTAAGTTGTATTTTTACTTTTTTATATTAGCAAGATGTTCTGCAACTCTTTTTTGGATTTTTCTTGTAGTGCAACCTATAGTATTTTACATTACAATGTCTGCATTGTATACTATAAACAACATCTTTACTGTTAGGCTATGTTCACACAGTGCATATTTCCTGCACTTTCGGGGGCGCGCTTTTTGCGGCCGCACTATTTAGCACAAGTAAAAAATGCGATGCATTCATACACCGCATTTTTTTACGTCCGCATTTCTCCCCCAGAATCGCAGGAGGGAAGTGATGTCACACGGGGGAGGAAGAATCCTGTGTTCCTCCCCTGTGTGACATGTGTGACAGCCGTTTTGGCTTTCGCAGTGTATTAATATACATTGCAAAAGCTAAATAAAAGTAATCAAAAGGTATTAAAAATAAAAAAAATAGAATACTTACCCATCCGCCGACTGTTCCGGTTACCAGAACCCGAGACATCCACATCTGATGTGCTGGCAGGACTTTCCAGATCTGTGATTGGTCGGTAGCAATCATGTGATATGCACATCACATATCACATGATCGCTACTGGCCAATCACAGAATATACACTGCGAAAGCCTAAAGGGCTGTCACACATGTCACACGGGGGAGGAACACAGGATTCTTCCTCCCCTGTGTGACATTGCTTTCCTCAGCGCCCGCCATTATATGCGCTGGAATGATGCATTGTCTAAACGGCAATGCATAATTCTAGCGGTTAGAAGGGAACCTACGGGAGAAAGCGTGTGCAAAAAAGCAAAAATAATTGACATGTTGATTCTTTTTACACATGCGCATTCTCCCATAAAAGCGCGGCGTAAATTTACCCAGCGTCTGCGCGGCAAAAGTGAATTTCCATTCACTTTGCCGGCAAATGCAGACGTAGATACACTTGTAGTGGAAATGCATGTGCAAAAAAGCGTGAAAATTACACGCTGTGTGAATGTAGCCTTACAGTTAATGAAGGATTTAATGTCCATGTTGTTACTAATTTGTTTTGTTTGATGACAGAATTTGCAGACATTGCATTACTCTGAGAACACTTAAAAAAAACCTCTGCTAGACAACCAGACATTACCTTTTTCTGGAGGACAATATAAACTAGGTGAAATCATGTCACCCAAAGATTTTCCTCATTTGGCAACACATTATACCTTTCTCCAAGATACCATTCAGGGACACATCTTGATATAGTATAGGGGTATATCGTTGAACTATGTTTTTATTTGATTAAACAGCCTAATGAATGGGGTACTGAAAACAACATTAGGGACCTCTCTTTCTCATTATTTTTATCAAGAAATTTCTTTTATAGTTGCTTAATTGTCCCTCTATTCTCCACACTATCCAAGGTAATTTTTATTTCACACTCCCTATATCCTCTTTTTATTAGTCTTTCAGTAGTTATTTTACTTTCTTCTTTGAAAGTCACTAGATCTGAACAATTCCTTTGAACCCGTAATAATTCACCATAGGGAATCAAATTAATAGTATGAGATGGATGATTACTATCTGCTCTTAGGATGGTATTCCCACTGATGGGTTTCCGGTAATTAGAATATGCAATCCTTCCAGACTTGATATCACTAATAAAGGTGACATCTAAAAAATTAATTTTTTGGCTAGGATCAGAAAAGGTGAACTGATTGTTGTTATTCATCTAAACTTTAAATTGTTCAAAATTATTTATGTCCCCTGTAAGGATCATTATAATGTCATCCACATACCGGCCATAAAAAACAATTTGGTCTTTAAAAGGATTTACTTAAACATCTGGATTGTTTCCTCTGTAAACTGATCACATTGTTTCTCTCTGTTATCTCTGATGTGTCCTATTGTTTAAAAAGGACGGTGTCACACTGGGGGGGGGGGGCGGGGTACCCAGAAGTAGGACGGAGCTGGGCGTAGGGAGTCCGGGGAGCCTGCTCTGGCCCTGACTCACCCTGTACTCAGAGGTACCTCTGAAAGTGAGGAGGTCCGAGCCGCCAGCCTAAGACCCTAACTGCTGAGAAGCCCTAGGCATAAGCCCCTACCTCCACCCACAGACGACGGAACCCAGCAGCTTCAAATGGAGAAAAACAGCAGCTTCAGATCAGCATCTGCTCACAACAGGTCACAGTCCAGAAATGAACTGAATCAGCGACAGTAGGTGATGTGAGCTGACCCACTTATGGCTGAGGGGTGGGCTGAGGGGTGGGGAGCAACCAGCCCAGACACACCCCTCAGCTCACCTGAGCATGAGTCATATTCATCACACAAACCTGCACTCTCAGCTCCCACTGATTAGATTACTCTCTCCACACCGAGAGCAGGGAAAAAAAGGTTAATTTAAACCACAGCAGCAGCACTGCCATACTGCAAGGCAGTCAATACGTAACAGACAGATGTTATATGCTCTGTATTCATGGGTGTTACATTCATGTTAGATCCGATTCTTTGTCCATATGTTTCGAATCTACTAATTTGTTAAATCTGTACCATGATTGGCTGCTGCAAGTTTTTAAGCTTGTACCATGATGCATTCTCTTATCACTGACTAAGGGCATAAGCCAGAAACGCGTCGCGATTGCATCTCCGCTATCATGGACTTTCATATTTTTTAATAATTTGTATAAATAAATTAAGAATTTTTTTTATTGAAGACTCCTCCCACTTTTTCTTCACCAGAAAGTGTTGTCTTGTAAGACTGAGCTACCTGAAGTAGGCAACCAATGGCTTGAATGAGTGACTTCCAAGTTGAGAACCTGCTGAACCGATGAGATTCGAGGTGATGACCTGAAGTCACTGTATGCAGAACAGACACTTGAGGACGAAGCTCTTTGTCGGTATCTGGATCCACCAGTTCAAAAGTATCAGGCTTGCTGATGTGGGGCGTCGAATTGCACAAGGGGGCAGGGCCTGTAAATCACGTAGTGTCCTTAATTGTTGGATAGAATTTTTGTGTTGTCAGTGTCCCTATAAGAAAAGCATAGTCAAAAAGATACTACTAAATGTAAATTTTATACTTTCTGTAACTCTACAAAAAATAAAATGTTATTTAATGGAGAAATATCTGTACTAAGTACCGTAAGTGGTGACAGGTCCACAAAGAAAACAGTGCATTAATATTCCATTGCTCATTTTCTTACGCACGCTTGCTGCTTTAACAAATAATTGTATAACTCTCTTTTTGTCTTTTAGTTTCCTTATTCTCCTTTTGTATACCGTATTTTCCAATTATTGTAGTAAGAGTTCTTATAGCTCCAGAGCAGTGGCGTAACGTCAGGCCCAGGGGCCCTGGTGCGAAAGTTCCAACGGGGCCCCCAATTATTGCAAATCTTTAATAGTATTAGTCTTTTTCTATAGGCCAAAGGGACTTTTGGGGCCCCCCTAGGCTCCAGGGCCCGGGTGCGATCGCAACCCCTGCACCTATTGTAGTTACGCCCCTGCTCCAGAGCTCTTGAGGGGTGATGATGTATACAGTGTCTTCTTGGAGCTGGTTGTTTCTTATCTTTTGTCGCCTGCAATATACTACAAGAATCATGCTGCTCGGTTCAAACCAAACTGTTGCCTATTGTGACTGTTAGATAACTCACTTGTCAAGTTGGTTGTTGTAAATAGTTTATTTTTATTTTTAGCCACTTTGCTCTATAAAAACATTATATAATTAAAGTGACTTAGACATGTACTTATCTATAGATCTGCCCCCAGAAGACTTTGCAGTAGTTAATTGAAATTCTGTATAGATTCATACAGACAAAAGCAGGGCTGTGGATTCGGAGTCGTGGAGTCGGTGCTCATTTTGGGTGGAGTCAGAGTCACATTCAGGGATAGTGAGGAGTCGGAGTTGGAGTCTGAGTCAGATGTTTGGCTTACTGACTTCACAGCCAGGGTTGAGGTGTTGGAGACGGAGTCCAGTTTGGTGGAGTTGAAGTCGGAGTCAGAGTTGAATTCAGGGAAATTGAAAAGTCGGAGTTGGTTGTTTGGCTTACTGACTTCACAGCTGTGGACAAAAGTCAAATGAGTTCAAAAAGATGAAAATTACTTAACTGAATACCAATCAATAATGTAACATTTTAGGCCACATCTACATGCCAGCACTACGGTTGTGTTTGGAAAAAGCTGTAATTGGGCAGGTAGCTGGCAATTAGATAGCACTGGCCCATGTGTTTAGGCACACCATCTATAAAGCAGCAGAGATAAGCAAGGGTCACACATACCATCCGTTTTCGACTTAAATAAATTCATTTTTGGGATAATTTTTCTCATTTTTTTTTTCAAAGTCCAAAAACATATATGCATTAATGCATGTGTGTTTGCGTTTTTGCTAGCAGTGTTTTTGGGTTCAGTAAAAAAACGCATGCGTTTTTATAACATGGGGCCCTACATGGGGCCCTATGGGAGACACATGCATTAACGCATGGTACATATAGGTACCATATGTTAACGCATTGCGTTTTTTACATGCAAAATTTCATTTCCCAAAAACGGAATCCGGTTTTGGAAAGGGGAAAAAACTGATGGGCATGTGTGACCCTGGCCTGACAGACTTCAAAAATAATGGTGACTGGTACAGGAGAAAAGCCAAGTTTCTACATAAGTAAAGGAACAGAACCAAACTTAGTATATACCATAATGCAGGAACAGAACTGAACTTACTTCATAAATACGGGAGGAGAAGCAAGCTTACTACATAAATACGAGAATAGAACCAAGCTTACTACAAAGATACAGGAACAGAACCAGGCATACTACATTGACACATGAGAAGAACCAAACTTACTACAGGACATAAGACAGGGAACAGAACCAAGCTTACTATATAAATACAGGAACAGAACTGAGCTTACTACATGAATATGGGAGAAGAATCAAGCTTACTAGATAAGAACGGGAATGAAAACAAGCTTACTACAAAGATACAGGAACAGAACCAAGTTTACTACAGTGGAGGAAATAAGTACTTGATGCCTTGCTGATTTTGTAAGTTTGCCCACTGTCAAAGACATAAAGAGTCTATAATTTTATTGATAGGTTAATTTTAACAGTGAGAGAATACCAACCATTAGATGCTCTGGCTCCTACAGACCAGTTAGATGCTCCTAATCAACTTGTTACCTGCATTAAAGACAGCTGTCTTAAATTATCCCCTGTATAAAAGACTCCTGTCCACACACTCAATCAGTCAGACTCTAACCTCTACAACGGGAGTTTTTGCAGACTCCAACAGGTTTTCTTCCAGAATGGGCTTGTATTTGGCTCCGTTCATCTTTCCATCAATTTTAACCATCTTCCCTGTCCCTGCTGAAGTAAAGCAGGCCCAGACCATGATGCTGCCACCATGTTTGACAGTGTGGATGGTGTTTTGAGGGTAATGAGCTGTGTTGGTTTTACGCCAAACATATCATTTTGCATTGTGGCCAAAAAGTTCGATTTTGGTTTCATCTGACCAGAGCACCTTATTCCACATGTTTGGTGTCTCCCAGGTGGCTTGTGGCAAATTTCAAACAAGACTTTTTATAGATATCTTTGAGAAATGGCTTTCTTCTTGGCACTCTTCCATAAAGGCCAGATTTGTGCAGTGTACGACTGATGGTTGTCCTATGGACAGACTCTCTCACCTCACCTGTTGATCTCTGCAGTTCATCCAGAGTGATCATGAGCCTTTTGGCTGCATCTATGATCAGTCGTCTCCTTGTTCGAGATGAAAATTTAGAGGGACAACCGGGTCTTGGTAGATTTGCAATGGTCTGATATTCCTTCCATTTCAATATGATCGCTTGCACAGTGCTCCTTGACATGTTTAAAATTTGGGAAATCTTTTTGTATCAAAATCCGGCTTTAAACTTCACCACAACAGTATCTTGGACCTGCCTGGTGTGTTCCTTGGTCTTCATGATGCTCACTGCACTTGAAACAGAACCCTGAGACTATCACAGAGCAGGTGCATTTATACAGAGACTTGATTACACACAGGTGGATTGTATTTATCATTACCAGTCATGTAGGACAACATTGGATCATTCAGAGATCCTCACTGAACTTCTGGAGTGAGTTTGCTGCACTGAAAATAAAGGGGCCGGATAATATTGCACGCCCCACTTTTCAGTTTTTTATTTGTTAAAAAAAGTTTAATATATCCAATAAATTTGGTTCCACTTCACGATTGTGTCCCACTTGTTGATTCTTCACAAAAAAAAATTTAGAATTCATATCTTTTTGTTTGAAGCCTGAAATGTGGCAAAAGGTTGAAAAGTTCAAGGGGGCCAAATACTTTCATACGGCACTGTAAATACGGAAACAGAACTGGGTTTGCTGCTTAGATATGGGAACAGACCCAATCTTAATATATGTCAAGGAACAAAACTGAGCTTACGGCAGAGATCTGAGAAGAGAACTGGATAAAGGTCAATTTGCACAACAATTTGGAAAAGAAAACTTTTGAAAACTTTTTTTTTCAATAACTAATATGCTGATATAATAGAATAGTATTAGGATTCAGCTGTTTTCACACTCTTGGCATTTGGCACATGACATCACTATTAGTAATTTGAATACTTAAAATGTTGTGCCATCCTTTTTCTCCTCTGATTGGAAATCATTGAGATAAGCAGTATAAAAAAAAAAACTTGATCATCTGCTATGCAAATTACATATGGAGTGGTGTATGGTGTATGTTTTTTTAGTAGTGCATATATGCTGTGCATTACTATACTATTAAAAAGATAAGTGTACCCTGCATAAAGAAAGTTAGACACAAGGATAAATGAATATAACTGACCACTACAGTCCGTAGCTTGGAGGAGGGGTACTTGGAGCGTTCCTAATGGCCGGGGTGCTCTGTAGCCGGGCCGGCCGTCTTTTGGGTAGTCATGGTAGCGGTAGCTCAGCTCCGTGGCCCTGACCGAACCAGTTAAGGAGAATATTTTCAGGAGATTTGTAGTTGATCATGACGCCACCTTTGCTGTCTGGTCAGGGATGTCCAGCGCTGTGGTATAGACCCCTAGAGGATAGATGGACTGGCAGCTGGTATAGAACACTCCCCACAGGTGGAGCGGGCCCCATGGATTTTGTAGAGTCTGTATGGAGAATAGTGGTGGTAGTTACAGTGCTGGGTGCAGCAAGGAGGGCGCAACAAATAAGCAGGAAGACACAAAGGTTGCAGTTCTTTTACCTTTAATCACAGTTTGTAGCAGTACACACCCAGCTGGGATACTCTGTTCTCCGGGTCGGCAATCTGATCAACTCCCATGCAGTCCAGGGCCACTCCACCGAGACACCCTTTTGTATGCCTTTCTGGATTGCCCTTTTATTTCTGCGCTGTTCTTCTCTTTGTTCTCCCTACGCACATTCGTGCTACAGGATCCCAAGCAGTTGGCTGTGAGCCCTATCGAGCGATGACCAGCACTTCCTCTTGGCTCTAGGCCTAGCCACTGTACCTGGGAATGTCCACGGTAGATGGCCACTGCACATAAGGTGCAGTGACCTCCGGTTTCCTGGCTCAAACTTGCAGTATTGTTGCCAGATTGGGGCCGGTCCCCTCTTGCAACCAGTTCCTCCACCATGACTAGAAGTCGGGGTAAATTCGAGGTACACACTGGCCCGGGTTCCATGGGCGACCTACCCACTGGTCCCCACTCCTCCCCAGCTCCAGAGTTCCCCTAGAACTCCATCTTTCTGTTGCTGCTCCTTCGCTTCCTCTCCTCACACATTCTCTAACTGCTCCTACTACCTCACTACTACTCCAACTCTTCCTCTCTGTTTTTGTTTCTTTTCTAACTCTCTCCTCCCACCCTCTTTTAACCTGTTCCCTCCTCCAGCCAGTGATGGGGTCTACTCAGATAGAGTTTCTTCCTTTCTTCATCCCTTGACCTGGAGTTAGGATGGGTGTTGGGTGCAAGATGTGTGTCTCGGTATTGTGTCCCCATCTTACCTGGGAGATATCACACCTATGGATTAGGTGCAGTACTTCTGTGGCGACCAGTCCACAGGGGCACCACATATTCCTTATACCTTATTGTGACTTTTCAAACGTGCACACTCGGCTAATGCAGCATCACAATGTGCATAGCACTGCGGATTACATTGTATGACTTGAAGCATTAAATGACTGCTGTTCGGCTGTATACATGGTCATCAGAAGTCATTTTAAGGGGTTGTCCAGGTTTGCCAATAAAGTTTGCAGACTTGTGAATCCTCACAAGCACAATGCATTTTTTGGTGCCGACAGATAATCTTGTGATCTCAAGAATGCAATGTGCATAATTCAGGCCACATTCTAACAAGACATGTGCGGTTCAATTCATTGATATTGACAGAGGCTGTGCACGTCTAGTTCTGGCTAGGCATGCATACTTGCAGTCACATGACTACTTGCTGCTGGTGCCAGCATTGGAGAATCCTGGCAGTGTGCACTTTGAGCACTGTGAGGATCCATAAGTCTACAGTCACATAGAGTGACTGATGACTTTCGGGCCAAACCTGGACAACCCCTTTAATAATCTGTTTAGACAGGTCAGCCAGGACCATATGTTGAACAGTTAAATGAGTAACTTGGTGAGAATTCTGTATAGTAGATCGCGGGTACGCAGCTTATAGACAGTTTCCTTCACGATACAAAACATTTTCACACACAAGATCAACTTATTTCTCTTAAATTACTTGAGCTCTGTTTCCACTGGTTCAACTGCCTTCACCACAACCCAGCTCGGAACTGCTATCCAGTTGAGTACTTTTCTCAACCCGTGGTTCCGCATTTTCTTGCCTCTTAAAGGAACTAGTTTGCCAATATGGCCAGTATTTATCTCCTTAACTTAATGGCACCTTGGAACTCCTGTCTGGGGCATTTCCTTCACCTCATGTTCTCTGTTCCGTTCTAGGCTGTTGCCTCTTTGGGTTAAAAACACGGGGTCACACTGCTATATGCCCTGTCCCAGGACCCATCTGCGGTTGATCTCTCGGTCCTTCTGTCCACTTTATTTGGGATCACTCTATCCACTGCCTCAGTCTCTACTCATATCTGGGACACCCACGTCATATGGCTCTTGTCACTAATCATACCATAGGTCCACTTTTACCGCATGCTGGGCCCTATCTATCCTCCTGGCATGAAACTGTCTCTGTCTGTTAAATTCTGGGCTAGTCCTAACATTAACCCTAACTCTCCCTACTATCAAATAAAATACAATCTATCACTAATAATGCATGTCACAATACACGTTACACATCATTACAGTACTTGTTTCTTCAAGGAGGAACATGGGCAGCTCCTTACATGTGCTTAAGCTGCCATCGTTCATTTACACAGGACGATATGCTGCCAACCACGATGATGTTTAATCAAGCTTAAAAATCTTTCAACCCGACAAATGAGTAGTTTTCTTATTTGTCAGGTGATTGGCAGCCTGATTTTATTGGACAATCAGTCCAATGGTCCCTGGTCTTCCAAGGGGGCGGGGTCTTCTCCTGCACTGTGACTGCCCAATCACAGACAGCCAGAGAAGAAGCCTGGGAAGCCAGAGATATAGGCAGGAGGCAGGGAGGAGTGAGCACATAGGTGTCTTACATTGTGTTATCACCATGCACAATGTCAGACATAATGTGCCTGGTATATAGTACCAGGTAATACAAAGAAACCCAGCCCCTCATAGTAATGATGTGCTGCACACTTGCTCCTCTTTTTCCAAGATCTTTATCTGCAATCATGCATGTAATCATTGAAGTAGAGGTCTGATTGCACTCAGCATCCCAGTGCCTGTAAGGCCCTGACATCACTTTATAGCCCTAAATCCTGCTGGTTGGTTCCCTTTAATTATCTAGATTTGGAATTGATGTCAACTATTAAAAAATCTAGGGTGGAAATTATACTTTATATGAAACCTACTTCTAGTAATTCCATCCTAATAGCAAACTTTTGTCACCAATTCCAGGTTATAAAAAATATATGGGTTGTCGAATTAATTAGAATTGAAAGGGCAAAGCCAAATTTGAACAGAAGAGAAATACAATGTGCAAAAAACTATCATTAAGGGGTTATCCCGTGGTCTTGAAATAGGGCTGTAAATATAGTTAACTTAAAACATCAGAGTTTAATTTCACGTGAAAAACACAATGGTTGAAGACAGACCAGTAACATTTTCTATATCTTATGGTCCACAATACAATCAAATTGTTTCTATAATAAAAAAGTACTTAGGGGCACCGTGGTCCTGACCTGTCAGCGGCTGCAGCTGTGTGCGGCTGCACACCGGACCGGAGGGCAAATTAGGCCTCCAGTCCTGTGTGCTGATCCAGTCCGCGGCTGTCAGGGTCCTCCTGGACAGCCCCGGACAGGATCGTGCCGCAGTGTGAAGCTTTGCTAAATTAAGAGTCCAAATGATGTCAGGCTAGTGATAACAACATCGGCTACGTAGCGAAAAAAGCAACCATTCTTGGCTTCAACATTATTTCCCCACCAGTTTTCTAGCAAATCCGTAACTTAATAAATACAAATTGGCTCAGCTTGAAAGATTTCTTCAAGTGTAGAAGAAAATCCTGCTCGTTTGCACAGAAAGCATCTGACTTTATATCAAATTATAACAATAACAAATCTTCCATCACGGATTTTATGAATTGTAATACCACATATGTCAACTACCATATGCACTACAAATCAATTAAAGGTACTCATGAGAAGACCCCTGTCGGATGCGGTAAATTCCTTTGCCTTGAACACTTCTGCAGCAACTAAACATTTTTCTTAGATCCATAGGGAATATGTAAGGAGCCGCAATTAAAAATCTATATAGGGAGGAGATCATAGAAGGAAACTGCTTAATAGGGAAACATTCTGGATATTTACCCTGGAGACTCGGGTGCCGCATGGCATGAACATTAAACAGGATCTTACTGTGTATCACAGTATTGAGCTGCATAATATAAGCTTTTACTCGTCTAATATTAGGGATTGCCCTATACATGTTTTATCCTTACAATGTCTTTCCCCTGTACCTTAGGGCTCTATTATTTGGTGATTATCTTTAGTGTATGGCATCATATTATGTATATTTCTTCAGTATGTTGTAATTGCACAGCATTATTGCTATTCATGCATTTTTCTATGTCCTTAACGCATGTATGTTTTTTGGACAATTTGTTTGGACATGCCTATATTACATAGTATGGATTTACTAAGCATAAATTGGAATTTAGAAAATATTCCTATATGATTTCCCATTATGTTCCTAGCTCACTACTTTTGTACAAATGGATTTTATGTCTTTGTTTTTTCTTGTTATTAATATATCTTGTGTTTCTCCGAAAATAAGACATCCCCCGAAAATAAGACCTAGTTGCGGTTTTGTCAGACTGCTATATATAAGCCCTCCACCAAAAATAAGACCTAACAAAATTTTTTTTTAAAGCATGCATGCCCACCAGAGTAGCAGGGAATACAGCTGTAATGGATGCCTTACAGTACCGCTATTGCCGGAGCCTGCCGCCGCTTTATTTATTCCTCCATGTCCTCCTGTATGTACGGTATCCGGGTGCCGTTCAGCGTAGATGTACGGTAGTAAGCAGTTAGCCAATCAGAGGGAGGCTGCTAGCATCTGATTGGCCGCAGCATAACCGTACATCTTCGCTGGGCGTCGCTCGGATACCGTCCATACAGGTGGACATAGAGGAATGAATCAAGAGACTGCAGGCTGCGGCAATAGTGGTACCGTGTGTGTGTATGTAATGGGGGCTGCAGATGGATAATGGGGTTGGGATATTGGGGATGATGGGGGTGCATATGGATGATGGATGGAAGGATGGATGACACAATTTGTCTGGTTATGCTGGTTTGTGATGACAGCGACTGTACAGTATATAATGTTAACTTTTTTTGTTCAACAATAAATGTGAATTTTTCTTCATGGAAAAATAAGACATCCCCTGAAAATGAGATCTAGCGCATCTTTGGGAGCAAAAATTAATATAGAGACGGTGTCTTACTTTCGGGGGAAATGGTATATTTTTCTTTTTGGTTCTAGATTGGTTTTTAAAGAGTCATAGCAGTAATAGAGTCATGGGTGGTGACCGGAATTCTTGATTAGTTAATCAAACCACTATTTATCTGACATGCATACTCCTGGAAAGCTTCACCATTGTTCCATCTTTTTGTAATTTGTGAATAATGGCTCTCATTGTGGTTCGCTGGAGTCCCTTAGCTTTAGAAATAGCTTTATAACCTTTTCCAGATGTATACATCTCAATTACTTTGTTTCTCTTTTGTTCCCGAATTTGTTTGGATTGCGACATGATGTCTAGGTTTTGAGGATCTTTTGGTCTACTTCACTTTGTTAGTCTAGTCCTATTTTGGTAAAAAAAAGATTTCTTGATTGAGAACAGGTGTGGCAGTAATCAGGCCTGGGTGAGGCTAGGGAAGTTCAACTCAGCTTCCCAAAGATGTTATAAACCACAGTTAATTTATGTTTTTTTTTGGGGGGGGGCAATCACTTTTTTACACAGGGCCCTGTTGGTTTGGATATCTTTTTCCCTTAATAATAAATCCCTTCCTTTATAAACTGCATTTTGTGTTTACTTGTGTTTTCTTTGTCTAATACTAAAATTTGTTTGGTGTACTGGAACGTTTAAGTGTGACAAAGATGCAAAAGAAGAAATCTGGAGGGGGCAAACACTTTTTTGTACCACTATACACTCATTTGGGATGCTTTTACATCACAAGATTGCAGCAGGCACCTAACCACACAACACTTACCTCCTGCTGCATGACTTGTTTCCTTATGGCCCACACTCCGGCCGCCCATCTGCATTTCCCTATATCAGTATGACAGTCAGAGTCTGCTGCACATTCATGTGTGCTATACTGTAAAGTTACCAGATTGGAACAGCCGCATGGCCCATGACTGCTGAAGCAGCAGGCAGACAAATAGCCCTAAACAATTGAATGAGGACAGGTATTTGCCTCTCTGACCCCCCCCTTCCTTCCCTGGCTCAGCCTGCTCTAGAGCCATTTGACATACTGATGGCTCACTGGTTAGCACTGTTATGTTGCTTTGAAGCGCTGGGATCGTGGGGCAAATCCCACCAAGGTCAACATCTACAAGGAGTTTGCATGTTCTCTCATTTGTGCGGGTTTCCTCCACATTCTCCGATTTCCTCCCACACTCCAAAGATATAGTGATAGGAAATGTGGATTGTGAGCCCCAATAGGGACAGTGATGGTGATGTCTGTAAAATGCTGTGGCATAATGTTAATATATAAGTGAGTAAAATAAAAGCATGGTCTGCTGGTTTGGCAGAGTGGAGGTATCAGATCTGATCATTTCCGGATGCTTGTAGCATTTGCTGCACATGTTCAGGCCTGGATCTGCACTTGCCTTTCTTGCGCAATGGGAGCGCTTCAGAAATGTTCAGGTACGTGTTGCATTTAATGTGGTCATGCCGTGAGGCACAATGTATATAAAGAACGTGGACTAGGACCACCCTATTCAAGATTGCTGTGAAGTGGCAGGGTGGCTCAAAGAATTGATCAATTGTCTGCTAAATATCTCAATTTTAAAGTACAGATAGAAATTAATATGTGCATATGTACTTTTTGTACTGCATGCTGACCATAGGCAGCGCTGAATTCTCAGCTTTTTTAAAAAATGAAATACTTTTAAAAATACAGACAGAGGAAATATTTAAATATGTGCACAGTATAATTGATAAATTCTTTCTCCCTATATGTGACATTATAATATGATATTAAGATCTCTCACTTAAAAAATCAGTGAAACCTCTTATTAAATACTGTATGGTATTCTAGAAGAGATTAATGTCCCAACTTAAAGCTGGATATATTTCCATTATGCCATTAACAATCGGTCAATCATGTACTTGAAATGCTTGTTAAGCACTGGCATGTCTAAGAAAATAATTTTGTTAATGGGTTAGTTGGCAGGAAACCTCTTAAACGTATAGAGAAGCCAAATCTTATTGTAATTCTCCCTTCTAGAAGGAATGCATGTTAATTACATTCTGGCAAACACAGAAAGAAATAAAATAGAACTGCTTTCCAAATCTTACAGCTAAAAGGGGTTTTCCACTTATAGCTTTCAGGTGTATGATGGCTAGCACAGGGTTAAAATACTAAAGTCAGATGTTACCCCTAAACACTCACTTAAGGCTGAATCCTGTACTCCCTTTTATCCCTAGACTGGTCCTTCCCCTTGTGCGCACTCCACAGCTTTGACAAAGACAACGTCTCCTGGGAAATCAGAATAGAGGAATCTCTAACTGGCACATGGTAGAGAAAAGGAAGAGTTTAAATAATGAAAGGGAGTGGCAGCAAGGTGCAACAGCTGAGATTAGAGCTATATGAAATCTCAGCAGGATCAAAAAGGAACTCAACCCCTTCAACGCCAAATGAAAATGATTCCGCTCCGCTCATGTTAAGCACCAAGAGGAATTAAAAGAGAACCGCTGTCCCAGATACCGCAAAGGTTTCAGCTGGAATTTACACATTCATAACAATGAGCCCCACCGTTCAGTGATTGGCTGCAGCAGTGATGTACGATGTAATTGGAACATCTCCACTGCAACCAGTAATCTGAGAGCAGATTAGCGGAGGAGAGACAGTGCGGGACCTAGGAAGCATGGGTCTATTTTTTATATTAACCCACTGTTGACCAGAAAGCTAACAATCTAAAAACCCTTTTAAGGGTAGTTTCATAAGCAGCATCTTTTCTTTATTTCTTTTTGGATATATTTTTGGTTTTGGCTCAAACTTTACCAAAAACTAGAAAAACAGGAATAGTAGGAGGAATGGAAAGTCCCCTGTAATCATGGTGCCTGACTTTAGACCTGAATCTACAATTGATAGAAAAGTATACCTGAGAGCTCTAAGGTAACAAAAAAATATTGATCTATATTCACCCATGTGCAACATTATGTATAATAAATAGCTTAATGGTGACTAAACATATACCGATTTTATTCAATAGACAGCTGAGTACTGCCATCATGTATACTTTATCTATATATCTATCTATCTATCTATCTATCTATCTATCTATCTATCTATCTATCTATCTATCTATCATATCAAAAATTGGAACAGCACTATTTAAATAAAAGTCAGGTGCAAGCCTCTCCTACCATCACCAAGGTACTCAATATATGATCAAAAATGGACAGCAGCACATCCTTTTCAAAAGTACATGTGGATTTATTCCTTGACTGCAGTCCAGGAATAAATCCACATGTACATTTGAAATGGATGTGCTGCTGTCTATCTATCTATCTATCTATCTATCTATCTATCTATCTATCTATCTATCTATCTATCTATCCCAAGAAAAGGATAGCAGCACTCCTTGTATACTTCAGTAATGCCTTCATTGGGCCATCAGATGTAGCTTGCGACGTTTCAGGCACACACAACTTTCTTCTAGCAACTAGTCACAGCTAGGCTAGTCTTTTTATACATTCCAATTAGCATAAACCATTACAACTAATCAACTCATATGTACATTCATCTTTCTCTATCTTACATATAGTGGTAGTGTTATACATTCCATTCCAAATGTTTTCCCAATATAGTATTATATACTTTTATATTTTAAAATGTTTGTGTGTAGTATACTTAATTACCTTAATTAGAGGTTCCTCCACAGGTGCCAGCATTGTAAGTCTGTCATGTGGCATTATTATTGCTTATTTACCTTTTAGCTTATCATCCACCATTATCCTCGTGTCTGTGGCGTTGATATTACATCCGCGCATGCGCAGTGCGGGGTTATTCCGATCCATTGCTTAGTTACAACAGGAAGTCTACCCTGCGCCATCTTTGTGCTCCAGTGCATGTACAGTAGACTACCCGAAGATAGCAGCCATATTACACCCTGTTATCCCGGCTCGCAGACTAAATATATTGTTTGTAAAGTGCTAAATTTGCTAAATCCTAATTTTAAAGTGCTTAATGTGTCTCATTACTTGCTCTGGTATATATACTTTATGCAATATTAAAAATATGTCAAGTATATTACTATCTACAATATTAGAATTAATTCTACCCTTATCTTGTCTGAAGCTACTTCTATGTAATATAATCAAACTTATTCAAGTTATAACTAAAGTTTAAAGGTGGTATATTGCACTCATGCCTGGATCCTTTCACATATTTCTTATAACCCTTCACCGAGGGTTCACTGGCCAGGGAATTATCTAACGCCCATGGTCAGGTCACTTATCAGCCCATCGTGCAAAAGTACTGAACCAGCACAAATTGACGCTCAGGCTAGTCTTAGGCTCCATAGGGTTTTGTCTCTATATGGTCCATTATGTCACATTCACTCTACCACCAAAAATATCTCCAAAGTTGTCACATGACTTCATCAGAGTACAACTTTAG
>JARQOC010000003.1:87395154-87461669 GCA_033576535.1 Allobates femoralis | reverse complement strand
TGCATCTGGGGCTTCTTCATCTTCGGGACTGGGGGGACATTTCACACAGGTTTTTCCGCCTCAGAATTTCCCACCTTTTTACCCCCCAACAGGCTGGATTGACAGGTCGTCAGCTGTTTTGGAAGTGAAAACATCTGCTGGTATTGAGCACTGTCAGACATAGAGAGCACCACTTTTTTATGAATGCGACAAAAATTTTGTGCGCCTGCACCTCCCCCCACAGACAGCAGCTTATCTGGGAAAACCCTACTCAACCCTGTCTCAGCACAGTAGGCAGCCCTCAGTCCCTGAGATGTGGACAAGTAAAAGACCATTTCCTTCTACCCATGCCAAAGCTAAGAGGTTGAATTTCACCATCTGTAAGATTTGGATATGGAAATATTCCCTTTCCGGCTGGTGATACAGAGGATTTTCGAGATCTTATGGCCGCGCAGGCCCCAGTACCAGATGCCCAGTTGCCACTACTTCTCGAAGAAAGCTGTGCCTGCGCAACACGAGCATGTTGAACACAACATCACCACTTCCTTGAGGAACTCTAAGTGTGACAGGGTGCATTTCACCACAGACACCTGGACCACAGGGGCATTACATATCACTGACTGGGCACTGGGTGACTAAGGTGTCAGCAGGAAAAGGGAGCTGCTGTACAAGCCTTGCCATCCCCACGAATTGTGCGTGTGTATCTAGAAGTTCCTCCACTGCTCGCCTTCTCCACCTCTTCTAGGTCCTTCACCTGCCCCCAAAGCCTGTCTGGTAATGTGACCCGCATTCAAACTGCGCAGAAGGAATCCAGCACACCTCCTTACTATGCTGGCAGTAGGCTCAACGCCATCAGGTGGAGTTTACATTAAAATGTCTGGGAAATGTGAGTCACACAGCTGAGGGGTGGGCAGCTCTGGAGGCAGAGTTTTTAAACAACAGTTGTCTCCACTGAACCTGCAGCCAGGAAGGGCCGGGGTGGGACAATGCTGCAAACCTGGTGCGACCCTTACCGGGGCAAGGTGACACACGTGCCTTGTACAGCTCATGTCTTGAAACTGGTCTCCAGCATTTTCTAGCCCACTATTCCGGCCTAGATGCACTTTTGCACAGGGCATGGTCGCTGTGTGCTCACTTTCCCCCCCGTTTGCATCCCGCAGCTCAACGACTTGCATCGCAAAAGAAGTCGTTCGGACTGCCGGTTCTCCACCGAAATGCGATGTGCCGACATGATGGAATTTCACTCTGAAACAGTTGCAGAGACTCTGGCAACAGTGATGAGTCCTGGGGCAATATGTTATGACATATAGCCTGGGCCAACGCGATCCAGAGGTGGCGCAAATCACGCTGCTGGAGTGATCTCAGATCAAGGACCTCTGCACCCTTCTGCACAGTTTTGAAATAGCTACCAAGATGTTTAGTGCTGACGATGACATTATCAGCATGACTATTCCGGTCATCTACATGCTAGAGCACACTTTAACCCGTATTCAGAGTCAGGTGGTGGGCCAAGAGGAAGGGGAGGAAGTACAGAAGGAGGTGTATGTGGAAGGGATAACAAGATCTCATAGGTTCAGATGGGTGGGCAGCACCAAGGCAGCTGGCATGGGAGAGTGGGAGAGAGGTAACAATGAGGGCGCATGGTAGCAGCAAAACTGTTGATTTTTGAACATTAAATTTTTATTGAGTGTTTGTTCAAATCAAACAAGTCGAACAACATAAGATACAATAAAATTAACAAAGTAGAATGTAGAATAAAGTCAGAGGGTGAAAAGAAAGAGAAATGACTCCACAAGGAGGAGGGGGGAGGGAGGTTTTGGGGTCCGCCTCGCAACAGCACAATCAATGCAGATTCCTAGGTAACAATACTAACGACACAAAGTAAGTAGTATGGAAAAATGTAAATAAGGGTATACAGACATTCAGGTATACGTGTTCAGCGACACACGCGAGGTCCCAAATCCATAGAGCCAGAGAAGGACCAGACTAGGAGACCGATCCCTCTCAGAAGTCCTGACCCATATCCAGAGATCTAGGCACCAGTTCAGGGGGAACAGGGATGGCCTGAGGGTGGGAGGCCCACAATTCCCAACGATTCTGTACTGAGAGTCTAGTGGGTCTATCCAAGGCAAGGTGGTATTCTTGATGGAAAATCCAGTTGATCTTGCGAGTGACCTCCGATAGAGTGGGAGGAAGATGGGACTTCCACTTAGCCGCTTCACAGAGGCGTGCAGCAATGAGGATGTAGGAGGCCGCCCCCCTAAGCGGCAGAGGATAGTCCTGGAGACCTATATTTAAAACTGCCAATTGAGGACTCAGGTCCTGTAGCACTCCCGTAACTGTTTGTAGAAGACTGGATATCAAAACCCAAAAGGGGGTGAGTTTCGGGCAAAACCACCACATGTGGGCCAGATCTCCCCTCCCCCCACACTGATGCCAACAAAGTGGTGATAAGTGGCTAGTAAAAGACGTCACCCGGGCGGGGGGGAGGTACCACCGGAGGTGAATCTTTTTCAGATTCTCTATGTGGTTTGCACACCTGGAGGTCTTTCCCACCTCCGAGGAAGCGGCGTGCCAATCCTCCACTGTAGAAGTGAAGTTTAGGTCCCTCACCCAGCATTTCATGTATTGTAGTTTCGTGATTGTGTCACTACTGAGTAGCATTCTATACAATTTGGAAAAACCTTTTGGACGGTCGGCCTTAGAAAGGATAAACTGCAACAGTTGGGACGGACTCTGTGGACCCCCCAAACCGCCAAGATAAGTGCTTGTTCCCAGCAGATGCGTAAGTTGGAGAAACAGAAAAATTGAGGACCTACAGGAGGGGCGGGACTCACAGAAGGACTCAAAGGTCTCAATGGAAGGAGGGCCACCAGTGGTAAGAAAATCCCCCAGGGCACCAACCCCTGCAATTCTCCACGTCCGCGTGTGTAGCGACGGTATCAGCAGGCGAAGGGACGACAGAGGGACAGCATCAGGGAGGAATCTGGTCAAGGACTGTGGAAGTTCTCTCCAGTAGGAGAGTAAGGTACGAGACGTCTCGAGCAGTGGAGCCGAGTCCACCGAGTGGACGGACTCAGCCGCCAGGAGGTCCCGCATTGAGCCCCCAGGGATCTGGGAGGATTCAGTATGCACCCACCTAACGTGTGTGGGTGCATTCCAACAGTTCCTGGCCTCCTCCAAGACAGCCGCCCTATGTAAGCTGAGAAATTAGGTAAGCCCATACTCCAGCATTAATGGGAG
The DNA here is from genome assembly GCA_033576535.1 of Allobates femoralis. Taxonomy (NCBI): domain Eukaryota; kingdom Metazoa; phylum Chordata; class Amphibia; order Anura; family Aromobatidae; genus Allobates; species Allobates femoralis. The sequence goes on along the minus strand of JARQOC010000003.1, from coordinate 87,458,447 downwards.
ATACATAGTTCTCGCGCAATCCGAGGGTTTTGTTGCCCATACGTAACGGTTAGAGATCTGTGGAGTTTAAGAAGCATGTCTTTAGGAATTTTAAGGGGATACATTAAGATAATACAGAATTGTCGGCAACAATAGCATTTTAAATGCGTTAAGACGCGCGATCCAGGAGAGTTTCTTAAGGGAATAGGAGGCGGTGGCGCTAGAAATTTTTGAGCAAAGGTTGTTAAAGTTGTGTCTAACTAAATGGGCAGTGGGGGGTAAGAACAATACCCAAGTATGGAATTCCCTCCTTCGACCATTTAAAAGGTAGGGAGCGAGAGATGGACGAGATCAACATGTCCGAAACGTTAATGGGAAAAATGACCGATTTCGTAGCGTTCAGTTTGTAGTATGAGATCAAGGAGAAGGAGCAGAGAATGGACATTACCGCTGGCAAGGACTGAGATATCTTAGTGCAAGTAATGATGATATCGTCAGCATAGAGGCCGATGGTATGTGTCTCCCGGCCGACCCAAACACCCTCCACCAACGGGCTGGTACGGATCTTCTCCGCCAGGGGCTCTATCGCCAAGGCAAATATTGTCGGAGACGGAGGGCAGCCCTGGCGGGTTCCGTTCGTGATCTGAAAGGCAGGCGAAAGAAATCCAGAGGCAAGGACCCTGGCGTTGGGACGGGAATACAAGGCCATTATAGCCGAGAGGAAGGGCCCGACTAGGCCAAACTTCCGAAGAACCGCCTCCAGGTTACCCCAATGCACCCTATCAAATGCCTTCTCGGCATCTAAGGACAGGAATGCCCCAGGGTCACCCTTCAGCTCCAGATATTTAAGAAGTTAATCATCCTCCTCGTCCCATCTTTTGCCTGCCTTCCAGCCACGAAGCCCACCTGGTCCGGGCTAACCAACCTGGGAACCACAACCGCCAACCTAGACGCTAGAATCTTTGCCAAAATCTTTAGGTTACAATTTAGGAGAGAGATGGGGCGATAGCTTTCCGGCAAATCCGGCGGTTTGCCAGACTTGGAAATGGTAATTATTGTAGCATGTAAATGTAAAGGGTCAATCACTCCCATCTCCCGCCAGTGGTGGAAGTTCCTCAGAAGGAAAGGAGCCAAAACTCCAGCAAAGGAGCGAAGATACTCATTGGGAAATCCATCAGGTCCGGGGGCCGAATATAATTTGGTGCCCCGGATGGCTGACTCAACCTCCGTCAGAGTAAAGGGTAGGTTCAGTCTCTACCTCTCCTGCTGAGTGAGAGAAGGTAGGTCCAATCCTTCCAGGAACTCCCCAATCAGTTTGGTAGTGGGTTGGGGGGTCTCTACTTCCGACTTAAGGTTGTAAAGTCCTGTAGACCGTCAAGCAACGGGCGAAGAAATTGTATCTGCCCCTCGTTCGGAGCATAGATCGAAGTGAGCACCACCTCAACTCCGGCTATGGTGCAAACCACGATGACGAATCGTTCCGAAGGGTCAGATACCAAAGAAATCAATTTAAAATCAACCGAGTGCTTAACAAAGACACACACACCTGCTCTCTTCATTGGAGAGTTAGCAAAAAGAGCAGTAGGGTACAGCCTATAGTGGAGTCTGTGATTATCCTCCACTAAGAGGTGTGATTCCAGAATGCATAATATATCAGCGTTCATTTTTAAAGCGTCCCTCCAAGGGAGGGAACGCTTAAATCGGGAATTTAAACCCCGCACATTATAGAAGACAATTTTCATGTTCCATACAATAGAGCATCAGTAAACATAAGAAAGTCACCTTTTGAATCGTGGATAAGAGGCGGATCACACAGGATGAAGCAGAGGTGGGAGAGGGGGAGAGGAAGGGGGGAGAGACCAGTCGAGGGAGAGAGAAAGAGAGAGTAGAGAAGATAGGGAAAAACAATAATAAAAGAGCAAGCATAGAACATACATGTAAACCTTTTCAGGAGAACTGGCCAACTCTTGGCCACACCATCCGGGGGGGTTTATGCGGGAGAATCCTTGACTCGCTCAACATCTCTCGTATTCAGAGAGCCGGGCAAGAACCCGCAACCAAGGAACCAAAACCCCTCTTAAAGGTCCCGTATCCAAACACAGACATTCATGGATATCATGGCTTATTTGACTTGTTGCCACTCAGCAGGAGAAACATAGCTTCTACTCCTGGTATGAGGACGATGGGAGTGTGGTGGCGCATAACATTGGGAGCACTTGCATGAGGTCTGAGTTTATCTGGCCCAGTAGGCCTAACAAGTCACTTATTTTCCTCTCTAGTTTTTCCTGCAATAGTTCACAAAACTTATAGTTGCTGAGCAATGTTAAACCTTGAAATACTAGGCCAGATCCTGTTTCAGACCCTGTGCCATGCAGGCAGGCGGGGCTTTTCAGCAATTTTTGGTCTGGGACAATTGATGTCATTTTGCTATTGTCTGACCCCTTGGGAAGAGTGAGGACTCTTGTTCAGGTGTCCTTGCTGTGTAGTACATGATTTGAGAAAGGCGTGACATGCCTATACCTGTGTCTCATCCTCCTTTTACTCTTCCACTTCTTTTTACTTAATGCAACTTAATGCAGAAAACTACTGTCACTATTCCCCTGTAACTCATCCATTTGTCAATTCAAAGTCAGTCTCACTCACCTCTGAAATTTTAGGTGAATGTTAACCACCTTCTATTTTGAAGTGCTTTGGAAGAGTGTGCAGGCTGGCACAGACCGTGTCTCATGCACCCATGCTACACCATGAGACTATTTGTACTATGCGTAGATTGTTGTCACTTTTCCTGGTGTTTGTTGTCTATTCTGAGTAGTTTGGCAGCTTTTGGACACTTTTGAAGGTGTTTTCTATGTGTTTGCTGTAGTCTGCCAATGATTCCAATGGGATTCGGCGGTATTCAACGACCATTCAACGAAGAATTCGTCGAACACACCCCAATTTGGTGAATCGAATTGAATTTGAACATTTAGGTGGTGGCTCATCACTATACCCCACATGTACACAAAAAGTTCTGTTTGGACAAATGGGAGGGCTCACAAGGGAAGGAGCGATATTTGAATTTTGGAACAGCTGAAATAGTTTGCTGTAGGTCCTCTGTAAACCTTAAAAAAGAAAGCCGGGCCTTAGAAACATGTCGGTCTGACAGATAGAAGCAACAGAGACACCGCACAGGTCCCAGCGAGTCTCCGCCTACTCCACTACATGACCGCCGCGTAATCAGTGATGTAGTGTCAGCTGACCAGCGAATGAGGAAGTGGCCAAGTCGCGCACCCTCAGCATCTTCCGTAAGAACAAACGGCGGATAAAGCAGCGGACCACACAGTAGGACCGGATGAGCTAAAGGGAACAATAAGGGTACTATTACACGACGCAATATTGCATGCAATTTCACTTGCAATTTGCTGATTGCAGTGAAATCATGGACACATTGTTTTATTTTGTTGCCGTGTACAAAAAGGAACAATGTGTCCATAATTTCACTGCAACTAGCAAATTGCAAGTGAAATTGCATGCAATATTGTGTTGTGTAACGATACCCTAAGTCTCAGAACATACAGTGCACCAGTTGATTTGCAATAGAATTGGGTAGGAAGGTATTCAGCATGATTTAAAATCACATGCATATTGTAGGACCACACAGAGGACGTACAGCTTACAGTTAAGTGAACCTGTAGGACCAGGACCGCAAGTCCAATAAACAATGCATGGGGCTTGCCGGATCTAAGCCGAAAGTGCGGCCGCTAGGCAGATGATCCGGCAGATGCGGCACCACCTGCCAGGTCGGCCACACATCAGCAAAAATGCTGATGTGAAAGGGGCCTTAACATAACTTATATTATTGGTGCAAAACACTACATCAGCTAAAGCTCAACAAATACTCATCGTGGAAGATAATTTATCTTTGCTTTTCCTGGATTGGTCCTCTACGTTGGCCTTTTTTTTGGGTCAATCTAAAAATAAGAGGCATCCCAGAAAAAATTGCATCCGATTATCGCCTTCACTAAAGACTCCAGGAAACTTCCAGAACCTTACATTGACATCCTCTTAGGGGTACTTTACACACAGCGATATCGCCACAATGTCACAGGTGTATGTAACGGGGCCCTTATTCAAAGATCTTTCCTTATCAAACATTCAATCCAGGAAATCCTTCAGAAAAATAACACAAGAATTAACCTTGACAGGCATCAAACACCAATGGAATAACTCTTCATCATTTTAAGATCATCAAGGTGTAAGGGTTGTAACTACAGGGTGGGTCATTTATATGGATGCACCTAAATTCAATGGGAATGGTTGGTGATATCAACTTTATGTTTGTGGCACATTAGTATATGGGAGGGGGAAACTTCTCCAGATGGGTGGTGACCATGGCGGCCATTTTGAAGTCGGCCATTTTGGATACAACTTTATTTTTTTCAATGGGAAGAGGGTCATGTGACATGTCAAACCTATTGAGAATTTCATAAGAAAAACAATGGTGTGCTTGGTTTTAACGTACCTTTATTCTTTCATGAGTTTTTTACAAGTTTATGACCACTTATAAAATATGTTCTAAGTGCTGCCCATTGTGTTGGATTGTCAATGCAACCCTCTTCTCCCACTCCTGACACACTGATAGCATCACCGCAGAAGAAATGCTAGCACAGGCTTCCAGTATCCGTTGTTTCAGATGCTGCACATCTCGTCTCTTCACAGCACAGACAATTGCCTTCAGATGAGGGATGAGGCAAACTTTTTTGTGAATGGGGAAGTTAACAAACAAAACCACCGCTATTGGTCTGACACTAACCCACAGTGGATAGATCCCTCCAAGACTGTTGGAACACAAAAATTGATGGTATGGTGTGGTACATGAGGTACAAAGATAGTGGGGCTATTCTTCATCAATGGAAATGTCAATGTCACTGGATATCTGAATCATGTTGCAATTTCAGATATCCAGTGGCATTGAGGTTTCCATTGATGATGTGGGTGACAGGTTCTCTTTAACTCTTTGTGTGATTTACTCTCTGCATGTTTCAGGGTCTGTATGCCCCTTCTTCAGGAGACACAAGATGTACATCATAGTCAGTTGCCGGGGAGGAAATATATAGACCGGCAATGTATACAATCAATTAGCAGCATTCAAAAAACAACACATTCAAAAAATAGGGCGTGAAGCTGATGTATTGTGCACATCCGTGAAGAAGAATGAAACTTTTTCAGCATGGCATACATAATAATTATTAAAAAGACGTGTATGATATATGCAAGTCCTTATAAAAATTACCAATAAAATGCATTGTACAGTACTAAAAAAAAAAAACATTTCTTTATATATACCTAAAGTAATACATACAAAATGCAGAACAATTGAATTCCTTTTTAGTTTCCAAACAATATATTTGGATGTGGACTCAAACTCTCAGATCTACAGTCATGGCCAAAAGTATTGCAATTCTGTCAGTTAATACTCAGTTTCTTCCTGAAAATGATTGCAATCACAAATTCTTTGGTATTATTATCTTCATTTAATTTGTCTTCAATGAAAAAACACAAAAGAGAACTAAGCAAAAAGCAAAACATTGATCATTTCACACAAAACTCCAAAAATGGGCCAGACAAAAGTATTGGTACCCTCAGCCTAATACTTGGTTGCATAACCTTTAGCCAAAATAACTGCGATCAACCGCTTCCGGTAACCATCAATGAGTTTCTTACAATGCTCTGCTGGAATTTTAGACCATTCTTCTTTGGCAAACTGCTCCAGGTCCCTGATATTTGAAGGGTGCTTTCTCCAAACTGCCATTTTTAGATCTCTCCACAGGTGTTCTATGGGATTCAGATCTGGATTCATTGCTGGCCACCTTAGAAGTCTCCAGTGCTTTCTCTCAAACCATTTTCTAGTGCTTTTTGAAGTGTGTTTGGGGTCATTGTCCTGCTGGAAGACCCATGACCTCTGAGGGAAACCCAGCTTTCTCACACTGGGCCCTACATTATGCTGCAAAATTTGTTGGTAGTCTTCAGACTTCATAATGCCATGCACACGGTCAAGCAGTCCAGTGCCAGAGGCAGCAAAGCAACCCCAAAACATCAGGGAACCTCCGCCATGTTTGACTGTAGGGACCGTGTTCTTTTCTTTGAATGCCTCTTTTTTTCTCTCCTGTAAACTCTATGTTGATGCCTTTGCCCAAAAAGCTCTACTTTTGTCTCATCTGACCAGAGAAAATTCTTCCAAAACGTTGTAGGCTTTCTCAGGTAAGTTTTGGCAAACTCCAGCCTGGCTTTTTTATGTCTCGGGGTAAGAAGTGGGGTCTTCCTGGGTCTCCTTCCATACAGTCCCTTTTCATTCAGACGCCGACGGATAGTACGGGTTGGCACTGTTGTACTCTTGGACTGCAGGGCAGCTTGAACTTGTTTGGATGTTAGTCGAGGTTCTTTATCCACCATCCGCACAATCTTGCGTTGAAATCTCTTGCCAATTTTTCTTTTCCGTCCACATCTAGGGAGGTTAGCCACAGTGCCATGGGCTTTAAACTTCTTGATGACATGCGCACGGTAGACACAGGAACATTCAGGTCTTTGGAGATGGACTTGTAGCCTTGAGATTGCTCATGCTTCCTCACAATTTGGTTTCTAAAGTCCTTAGACAGTTCTTTGGTCTTCTTTCTTTTCTCCATGCTCAATGTGGTACACACAAGGACACAGGACAGAGGTTGAGTCAACTTTAATCCATGTCAACTGGCTGCAAGTGTGATTTAGTTATTGCCAACACCTGTTAGGTGCCACAGGTAAGTTACAGGTGCTGTTAATTTCACAAATTAGAGAAGCATCACATGATTTTTCTAAGGGTGCCAATACTTTTGTCCACACCCTTTTTTATGTTTGGTGTGGAATTATGTCCAATTTGGCTTTAGGACAATTCTTTTTGTATTTTTTCATTGAAGACAAATTAAATGAAGATAATGCCAAAGAATTTGTGATTGCAATCATTTTCAGGAAGAAACTGAGTATTATCTGACAGAATGGCAGGGGTGTCAATACTTTTGGCCATGACTGTATAGCTTTGTAAATTGTATTGTCTGTGTTCTTATTGTCATGCTATTTCTCAAGATCTGTCTTCAATGTACAATGTGTTTTATTGGTAATTTTTATAAGGAGTTGCATATGTCATATACATGTCTTTATATACTTTCCAGGATTTTTATTCCATCTTAGGATACCCTAGTGGACTTGGCCCAAACTTTCCCTCCACAAGCTGGAACAGGTTTCTAACCATGACAATCATGGCTCAAGCAAACTGTGCGTACCAGTGGCGTAACCTGAAGGTCATGGGCTCCGATGTGAAATCTCCAACGGGGCCCCCAATTATTGCAAATCTTTAATAACAATAGTCTTTTCTATATGTCAAACAGAGTTTTGGGGCCACCCAGGCTCCAGGGCCCAGGTGCAATGGCAACCCCTGCACCTATTATAGTTACTCCCGGGTGCCCACTGTTTATTACTAACATATTGTTTATTAACATTTTTCTTCCCTATCGGTTTTAAAGCCTTTAGCTATGATAGATATATTTTTCTCTATATGAGTTTTTGAAAGGACTAAGCATTGTCTTATGGACTAAACTGACTAAGTGACCTCTCATTATTAAGCATGGCTTCAGGGCCTAAAATGGAAGTAGCATTAATATTATATGAACTAAGAGACATTCTACTATTATAAACACGGAATAACCAATATTGTTAGTATAAATATGAACTGTATATTACAACACTTGCCATCTCTCCCTTTTCTTTAAAAAGGTTAATATACCCTTTCTTTCCCCTTTTCTATCCTTCCTCCCCACCCAATATTATCTCATATTTATTGATTTTTCTATTTATTCTTTTTTTGTGTTTTTGTATTGTTTATTAAAGTATTCCTTTTTTGTTTTCTATAAAAATCTTCAATAAAAACATTGAAACAACAAATATTCTTTGTGGGAATGTAGCCTGAGGCTGGACTCACAGGTAGCATATTTCGGCATTTACGCAACGCTATTTAGTACTGCGTAAATGTAAATGTAGTGAAATGCAACTCCATAATGAATCTCAGCAAAAGCAATGGCTTTTGCTGAAACCTGTTCACTTGGTCCGCCTTTTTGCGGATGCGTTTTGCACTTTTTTTCGCTGCACTTTTACCCACCTCACCGCGCTCCCACAGATATCACTCTTTATTCCGAAGACACAGGACCTGGTTCAGGACCTCAAACAGCACCATGTGACTGGGCGACATCACCGGTAACATGGTGCTGCAGAGTCCTAGAGGCCCGGCAGGGGATCAGAAGACACCTGCGGGGGTCACTGAGGTAAGTATAAAGCACAGGCCATTCACACACAGAACGCTGTGTTCTGTGAACATCCATTCTTGGTGCAGTTTTGCACCAAAAACGGATCTTCACAACTACGCTGTGTTTGAACGTAGCCTCAGTCTATGTGATTATATTATCAATGTAGGAAAAATACTCAGTGGCTCATGGTAGCAGCATACTCCTTCTCCATGAACATTGCACTAATACACACCGTGATTCCATTAAGCAGGGGAGTGATTATCTGCAGACTGGGGAGTAATTATCTACAGAGAGGAGAGTGATTTGTGGCGCCCCACTTGTCAGGATGCCATGGAGGGATACTGCACCCATAAAAGAGTGTAGTATTCCAGTGGCTGAGGAATTGGGATGCTGCACAAAGGACCCTCATGACATGCATCCACACATATCCTAGGTAGAAGCCCGTGGGTGGACCTGCTCTAGGGAGGACCCAGTCCCATGGGAAGAGTGAAAGGGTAGAAAAGTGTGTGGGTGGGAGGAGCATTAGACAGTTAGTGTGAGGAAGAGCTCAATTGGGGAGCAAGGAGTAGGCAATGGCAGAGGAGCCGTCAAGACTGAAAGGGACCCTAGAGCCACCAGCAGGGGCTGGCTGGAGCCTCCATCCCTGGGTGGCAGATTTGCCCTGCCGGCCCTGACTTGGACTTGAGAAGCGGGGTGGGGGGGGTAGTGCTGTCAGGTCTGACTTGAGAAGCGGGGGGGGGGGCGGGGGATGCTGTCAGGTCTGACTTGAGAAGCGGGGGGGGGGGGGCTGTCAGGTCTGACTTTAGAAGCGGGGGGGGGGGGGGGTGCTATCAGCCCTTACCTGATCAGAGACTTCCAGCGTCACAGAGCAACTCCCGCGGCCGGGCCGTCTCGCGTCATGTGCCGGCCGCAAAGCGACGCCCGCGGCTGGCCCGTTTCTGTAGGGGGCGGCCCTAGATGTGGACTATACCACCAGCCCAGGGGGCACTTGCCCCCTGCCACCTGGGCCAGCCCGCCCCTGGCCACCAGGCAGGGCTGTATTTCCCACTAGACACTGGAGGGCACATGCCTAGGGTAGTGGCACACATGGTCTGTGCTTGTGAATCTCTTTTCAGTTTGTCTTGTTCCGAGTTGTGGGTTTGAAATTTAGTCTGCATATTTGTTTACCTGCTCTCAGTTTGGAAGTTTTCTTCCTGGACAGTAATTGCTATTCACTGTTATCTGCTATTTCCAGTATTGTTGGTATTGGTACTTGTTTATTCTTGTTTGATTCACAGAAGTTCGGCAGATATAGAGGGCGGAGAGTCTTAGTGGACTCAAGGTTATTTTTGACACTATCTGCTGTTGGAGATTTTTTGATAGTATTTTAATACTGACCGCAATAGTATTCTATCCTGTCTTTACTATCTAGCCTCTTTTGCTGAACTCTATATTCTGCCTGTGTGTTTCTTTTCCTCTCCTGTTTCCCAGTTAATATCTGTGGGGGGCTTGCTGCTCTTTTAGGGTTCTGCTCTGAGGCAAGATAGCTTTTCCTATTTTCATTTCTAGGGGTAGCTAGTTCTCCGGCTGTGTTCAGGTGTCTAGGGCATGGTTAGTTACATCCCACGGCTACTTCTAGTTGCGATATTGAGTCAGGTGTCACAGTCAGTAATGTTACCAACGACTTCTGTGAAATCTTCAGGCTACTCCTAAGTCACCGGATCATAACAATGGAGGTGCTGCAGCATCCCTGCTCTGCATGTGAGGAGAAAACAATCATCTCCCACTGCCGACATCACAGCAGAGGAGGAAGAAAATGACATGAGAGGAAAACACAGGAGAGGTGAGGGCTCATAGAGCTGAAGATTGGGGGTGCTATATATTTGTAACAGGGGAGGTTGGTGACAGGAAGCTAGTGAACATAGGAGGCTGGTGGAACTGGAAGTTGGTGAACAGAGGAGGCTGGTGAACAGAGGAAGCTAGTAAACAGAGGAGGCTGGTGGACAGAGGAGGCTGGTGGACAGAGAAGGCTGGTGACAGGAAACTGCTGAACAGAGGAGGCTGGTGAAAGAGGAGGCTGATGACAGGAGGTTGATTGACAGAGAAGGCTGGTGAAAACAGGAGGGTATTGATGAGAGGCTGGTAAACAGAGGAGGCTGGTAAACAGAGGAGGCTGGTGACAGAGGAGGCTGGTGATACTTGAGGCTGGTGAACAGAGGAGGCTGGTGAACAGAGGAGACTAGTGACAGAGGAGGCTTGTGAACAGATGAGGCTGGTGAATAGAGGAGGCTTGTGAACAGAGGACGCTGGTGACACTGGAGGCTGGTGAACAGAGGAGGCTAGTGAACAGAGGAGGCTGGTGAAAAGAGGAGGCTAGTGACAAAGGAGGCTGGTGAACAGAGGAGGCTGGTGAAAGAAGAGGCTGGTGAACAGAGGAGGCTGTTGACAGAGGAGGCTGGTGAACAGAGGAGGCTGGTGAACAGAGGAGGCTGGTCAACAGAGGAGGCTGGTGAAAAGAGGAGGCTAGTGACAAAGGAGGCTGGTGAACAGAGGAGGCTGGTGAAAGAAGAGGCTGGTGAACAGAGGAGGCTGTTGACAGAGGAGGCTGGTGAACAGAGGAAGCTGGTGAACAGAGGAAGCTGGTGACAGAGGAGGCTGGTGAACAGAGGAGGCTGGTAAACAGTGGAGGCTGGTGACAGAGGAGGCTGGTCAACAGAGGAGGCTGGTGAACAGAGGAAGCTGGTGAACAAAGGAAGCTGGTGACAGAGGAGGCTGGTGAACAGAGGAGGCTGGTAAACAGAGGAGGCTGGTGACAGGGGAGGCTGGTGATACTTGAGGCTGGTGAACAGAGGAGGCTGGTGAACAGAGGAGACTAGTGACAGAGGAGGCTTGTGAACAGAGGAGGCTGGTGAATAGAGGAGGCTTGTGAACAGAGGACGCTGGTGACACTGGAGGCTGGTGAACAGAGGAGGCTAGTGAACAGAGGAGGCTGGTGAAAAGAGGAGGCTAGTGACAAAGGAGGCTGGTGAACAGAGGAGGCTGGTGAAAGAAGAGGCTGGTGAACAGAGGAGGCTGTTGACAGAGGAGGCTGGTGAACAGAGGAGGCTGGTGAACAGAGGAGGCTGGTCAACAGAGGAGGCTGGTGAACAGAGGAAGCTGGTGAACAGAGGAAGCTGGTGACAGAGAAGGCTGGTGAACAGAGGAGGCTGGTGAACAGAGGATGCTGGTGACAGAGGAAGCTGGTGAACAGAGGAGGCTGGTGAACAGAGGAGGCTGGTGAACAGAGGAGGCTGGTGAACAGAGGATGCTGGTGACAGAGGAGGCTGGTGAACAGAGGAGGCTGGTGAACAGAGGAGGCTGGTCAACAGAGGAGGCTGGTGAACAGAGGAAGCTGGTGAACAGAGGAAGCTGGTGACAGAGGAGGCTGATGATACTGGAGGCTGGTGAATATAGGAGACTGGTGACAGAGGAGGCTGGTGAACAGAGGAGGCTGGTGAACAGAGGAGACTGGTGACAGAGGAGGCTTGTGAACAGAAGAGGCTTGTGAACAGAAGAGGCTGGTGGCACTGGAGGCTGGTGAACAGAGGAGGCTGGTGGACAGAGGAGGCTGGTGAACAGAGGAGGCTGGTAAACAGAGGAGGATGGTGGACAGAGAAGTTTGGTGACAGGAGGCAGATGAACAGATGAGGCTGGTGACAGAGGAGGCTTTTGACAAGTGGATGATTGACAGAGGAGGCTGATGAACAGAGGAGACTGGTGAACAGAGGAGAGTGGTAAACAGAGGAGGATGGTGAACAGAGGAGGCTGGTGATCAGAGGAGCCTGGTAACAAAGGAGGCTGATGACAAGAGGCTGGTGACAGAGGAGGCTGGTGACAGAGGAGGCTGGTGAACAGAGGAGGCTGGCTGGTGAACAAAGGAGACTGGTGACAGAGGAGACCTGTGACAGAGGATGCTGGTGAACAGGGGAGGCTGATAATCAGGTGAGGCTGGTGACAATGGAGGCTGGTGAACAGAGGAGGCTAGGGAACAGAGGAGGCTGGATACCAGAGGAGGCTGGTGAACAGAGTAGATTGATGACGGAGGTTGGTGAACAGAGGAGGCAGATGAACAAAGGAGGCTGGTGACAGAGGAAACTGGTGAACAGAGGAAGCTGGTGACACTGGAGGCTGGTGACAGAGGAGTCTGGTGACAGAGGAAGCTGGTGAACAGAGGAGACTGGTGACAGATGAGGCTTGTGAACAGAGGAGGCTTGTGAACAGAAGAGGCTGGTGACACTGGAGGCTGGTGAACAGAGGAGGCTGGTGACAGGAGGCTGGTGAGCAGAGGAGGCTGGTGAACAGAGGAGGCTAGTGAACAGAGGAGACTGGTGACACTGGAGGCTGGTGACAGGAGGATAGTGACCAGAGGAGGCAGATAAACAGAGGAGGCTGGTGACAGAGGAGACTGGTGAACAGAGGAAGCTGGTGACAGAGGAAGTTAGTGAACGGAGGAGGCTGGTGAACAGAGGAGACTGGTGACAGAGGAGGCTTGTGAATAGAGGAGGCTTGTGAACAGAGGAGGCTTGTGAACAGAAGAGGCTGGTGACACTGGTGGCTGGTGACAGAGGAGGCTGGTGATACTCGAGGCTGGTGAACAGAGGAGGCTGGTGACACTGGAGGCTGGTGAACAGAGGAGGCTGGTGACAGAGGAGGCTGGTAAACAGAGGAAGCTGGTGACAGGAAGCTGGTAAACAGAGGAGGCTGGTGTACAGAGTAGGCTGATGTACAGAGGAGGCTGGTAAACAGAGGAGGCTGGTGACAGGAGGCTGGTTAACAGAGGAGGCTGGTGAACAGAGAAGGCTGGTGACAGAAGATGCTTGTGAACAGAGGAGGCTGGTGACATTGGAGGCTGGTGAACAGAGGAGGCTGGTAAACAGAGGAGGCTGGTGAACAGAGGAGGCTGGTAACATTGGAGGCTGGTGAACAGAGGAGGCTGGTGACAGAAGAGGCTTGTGAATAGAGGAAGCTGGTGACTCTGGAGGCTGGTGAACAGAGGAGGATAGTGACAAAGAAAGCTGGTTGACAAAGGAGGCTGGTGGACAGAGGAGGCTGGTGAGCAGAGGAGGCTGGTGGACAGAGGAGGCTGGTAAACAGAGGAGGCAGGTGGACAGAGAAGGCTGGTGACAGGAGGCTGGTGAACAGATGAGGCTGGTGAATAGAGGAGGCTGGTGAATAGAGGAGACTGATGAACAGAGGAGTCTTGCCACAGATTCTCAATGGGATTTAGGTCTAGGCAGTGACTGGGCCATTCACACACATGAATATGCTTTGATATAAACTATCCATTGTAGCTCTGGCAGTATGTTTAGGGTCGTTGTGCTGCTGGAAGGTGAACCTACGCCCCAATCTCAAGTCTTTTGCAGCTTCTAACAGGTTTTCCTCCAGGATTGCCCTGTATTTAGCTTCATCCTCCCATCAACTCTGACCAGCTTCCCTGTCCCTGCTGTAGAAAAGCCTCCCCATAGCATGATGTTTCCACCACCATGTTTGACGGTGGTGATGGTGTTTTCAGTGTGATCTCCGTATTACTTTTCCACCACACAGAGTGTTTTTCATTTAACTAAAATCATTTTACTTTTCTGTTATCCGACCAAAACACTTTTTACCACATGATAGCTGTGTTCACTATATGGCACATGGAAGAAGGAGGTCTGGTCAGATGAGACCAAAAAAGACATGATGGTGGACAAATGTTGAAAAGTATTTGAGGTGGAAAACTAACACTGGAAATAGCACATAATTAGGAGGGTCCTCATTGTAACCATTAAAGCATGGAGTTACACAGTCATGTTTATCAGTTAATGAGAAAAATAGCTCTGGTTTTGTCTACTTTTAAGTAAAGGGAGCTCCTTCTGTAACATACGTTTATCTTGGGAAGTAAATTCTGTACTTAAAGGAAATCTATCATGATCTTTAAGCTTCCCAATCTGAAAGCACTATAAAATAGGGACAGAGACCCTAATTCCACCGCTGGTTCTCTTATTGGCTTTTTTCTGTAATTAACAAAATCTATGTTTTATGTGCACCCGATCTGTTAGTACTCTCATTGATGAGCTGTCTTGCTCCACTTGCACCAATAATTGATAGATATCTGTCTACGCTGTGCATAGGCAGGAAGCTGCCAAACAATGCTGGGGGTGGGATTATGCAGAGCTCATGAATATCGAGGACTAAGTAAAAGACGTTTATTATTGAAAGACTAGCAGAGCTGCAGCTATTAAAGTAGTGCTGAGTAATGGACACAGAAATCATGGGCATTACCTTTACTTCATACTGTTCTCAGTTGAGAAAGACTAAACCTAGTGACACATTTTCTTTAATCAAAAATGTAATGCTTCAGTGTAGAATCCTGAAAGACCTATACATTAAAGTGTGTTCATGAGACAGTCAGCAGCCATGTAACCATCAGGGCATGTGGACATCTCAGGGGTTGCTGCTCAGGACATTTCAGTATAGACCTAAATGGGATACCCCTCTGTAGGAGCAGTTCTTGCTCATTTCTATAATTCATAAAAGATTATTAATTAAAATGTTCCCCATAGAATTAAACATTTCTCCTGCAGGACATGTCCGCTTGTAACAGACACCATAGATGGGCCATCAGTTGATTACCATGGCAGCTTATTTCTTTCTATCTTATAGAAAGGAGGTAGAAAGTGTAATAAATATATGAACAGGAAAAATAACAAAAGAGAATTGCACAATTTATTTAGGACTTAGCAGTTAGCATCAGTAATGTAATTGTTCTGCGAGGGCTTATGCACATATGGTTCCGCCTTGTGTAATCACAAAAGCCTTTTCCCCCAAAAAGGGTCTATTCCTATATTTGGAACTAAATATACTATTTCCTTAGAGCCACTCTGTGATTGTTATAGGCACACAATGACTGATGCTCATTTCATATCTAGAATAGCTCATCATGTAAGTGAATGATAGATGCTCACTCTTGTAGTGTGTGCTGATATTTCAGAGAAGAACCCATTACACTGAAGGGCAGTCGTAATTCTTCAACCAAGAAGTGAGTACTGCTAAGCTGCAATGCTACACTGAAGAAGACGTTTCAGTAATAAACTTGGCTCAATAAACAGCAATGAAATCGTCCTGTTATGCATGGCCAAATAAAATCCTATGAAAATGAATGATGTGCTTTCTCACCAGATCTCCCTCTATTTCCATAATGAGCTCATTAAGGATGACTTGCCATCAGAAAATTATTAAATTGGCTAAATCAGGTTTTTGTGTTACATTTATATTTTATGTGATAGTCATATTTCCTGTCCTTTCAGGAACTATTTTTGACTGTGATTGTACTGAAGAAGAAATTGTTTTACTCTGAAACGCGTCACTTAATAAATTACCCAAGAACAAGAAAGAATCTGGGGTGCTCGATCCTATAGTATTCATATATGCAACACCGAACACAATACATTGTAACTGTTCTGCTCATTCAGGCTCAGTAAGAGAAAGTAGCTCTAGTTTGACACTGTTTACAATCTGTGAAATATTATATGTTAGCTTGTTATGTTGTTTAAATAGGTTTAGCACAATCTGTCAGTATTCCTACATAGTCAGGTGTCTTCTCATTTCTCCACTATGCTTTGTAGGACTGCTCTCTCTTTCTGTGTGAGATCAGCAGTTCTCTTGCTCCTGCAGGCTTTTCCTTCCTGTGAAATCCCCACATTCTTTACCAAGTCAATCTGGTTAGAGTCATACTCCTGTCTGTATGTTAATACTTTAGAGCCTGTTGTTAGGATTCTACAGCTGTTGTTTTACATAAGGATTTTGTCTGTAGAGATGTGTTTTTCTTCAAGCCTACATCTTAGTGTAATGATTCTCTCCACTATGCTATTTAGATGTGTACCTAGCTTTTATTTATGCTTTCAATACTGCACACTGACATAGTTTTGGTGATATGTGTATCCATTGTTCTTGTATTCTCTCTGCTGTGTCTTATAACGATTGTTGTTTACATGATATGCTTAGCACTGATTGTTTAATCTATGTATTCTTGTCATTTTAAAGAGAACCTGTCACCCCCCCTGGTGCTTGGTAAACTAAATGAAGTACTGAATGCAGCATGTCTACTGCATTCAGGGAAGGGGTTCTCCATGGCTCTAGCCCCCTGTAAGCTTTAAAAAAGACTTTAGAAACTTTATAGTTAGGAGGTTGCCTGGGTGGGGTCTGATTAAGAGGCCCTGGCTGCTGGCACAGACCTCCCTGCCTCCTTCTCTTGTGCTCTGCCCCTCTATGTGTCTGCTGCCACCTCCTCTTCTCCTGGGTCTGCCCTCCTCTTTTGCTCCTGCATCTTATGATGTCAGGAGCAGAACAGGAGGGCAGACTCAGCAGAAGAGGAGGCAGCGGCAGACACATAGAAGGGGCGGAATACACAAGGAGGAGGCAGGGAGGGCTGTGCCAGCAGCCAGGACCTCTTAATAAGATCCCACCCAGGCGACCTCCTAACTGTAAGGTTTCTAAAGTCTTTTTTAGTTTGCCATTCACCAGGGGGGTGACAGGTCCTCTTTAACACTCGCTTCACATGACTGATGAATCTCACACATTGAAGCATCTCTTCATTACTCTCCGTTAAACAATAAACAATTGACTACAGAACCAGCAGTCTGTTTATTTGGGATACAGAGAAGGTTTAGCTGTATGCTGGAACTTGCATCACATATAACGCACACAAAAGCGGAACAGTAACAAAAAAACAGCAGCACTCTGCTGACATATAATTGAAAATGGAAAAAATATTATAGCTACGAAAAAATTTAAAATTAGAAACTTAGTTTATAAATAAGGCCATATCAATAACCGCCCAGTAGCCATGTCTCTCATACTGGGTCCCTACACTCAGTCATAGCCTCTATCTGGATTAAAAACCTCCTATTTTATGGGCGAGTAGAAACCTGCTAACTAAACTAAACAAGAAAAAATCTGCGACCATCAATCCTATAGCATACACAGGTGCAACACCGAACATGATGCATTGTAACAAAAAACAACAGCAATCTACTAACACATATAATTGAAAATAGAATAATATTAAAGGTAAGAAAAATGAAAAATTGAGACACTAAGCTTAATCATATAGCCATATTGATAACCGCCCAGTAGCCATGTCGAGGCGTGTTTCTCATGCTGGGTCCCTATGCTTCAGTCACAACCTTTATCTGGATTAAAAATCTCCTATTTTATGGAAGAGTAGAAACCTGCTAACAGAGAACATAACGGGCCAATGGGGATGAAGGGAGTACTACAGTGAGTGTGATCCCTTAATCTAAACAAGAAAAAATCTGTCGCCCTCAAGCCTATAGTGTGCATAGGTGCAACACCAAACATGATGCACTGAAACAAAAAGCAACGGAATTCTGCTAAGACATATCATTGAAATTGAACAATATTATAGCTAAGAAAAAATGAAAAATTTGAAAACAGTTTTTGAAAAAATGAAGAAAAAAAAAATGAAAAATTGAGACACTTTGCTTAAAAATATGGCCATATTAATAACTGCCAAGGAGCTATGTTGAGGTATGCTGGGTCCCTATGCTTTAGTCACAGCCTTTATCTGAATGAAAAACCTCCTATTTTATGAGCGGGTAGAAACCTGCTAACAGAAAAGAATAGCATGGGGAGGGGGAAAGGGTGCATTCAGAGGGTGTGAATCCATAATCTAAATAAGAAAAAAATCTGCGCCCTCAATCCTATAGTGTGCACAGGTGCAACGCCAAACACGATGCATTGTACCAAAAATCAACGGCACTCTACTAAGACATATAATTGAAAACACTGTAGAACAATATTAAAGCTAAGAGAAAATGAAAAATTGAGACACTAAGCTTAATCATATAGCCATATTGATAACTACCCAGCAGCCATGGCAAGGCGTGTATCTCATACTGGGTCCCTAAGCTTCAGTCACAACCCTGAATTAAAAACCTCCTATTTTATGAGTAGAAACCTGCTAACAGAGAACAATAGCATAACGGGCCAATGGGGGAAAGTCTGTGATCCCATAATCTAAACAAGGAAAAAATCTGCGGTATTCAATCCTATAATGGGCACAGGTGCAACGCTGTACACAATACATTATATCAAAAAAACAGCAGCACTCTACTAAGACATAATTAAAAGTGGAACAATATCGTAGCTAAGAAAAAGTGAAAAAATGAGACACTTAGCTTTACAAACATGGCCATATTGATAACTTCCCAGTAGCCATGTCGAGGCATGTCTCTCATACTGGGTCCCTACTCTTCAGTCACAGCATCTATGGTGCATTATAAACCTCGAGCGAGTAGAAACCTGCTAACAAAGAACAATAGCATCATGGGGCAATGTGGGGGAAGGATGCATGAATCCATAATCTAAGCAAGAAAAAATCTGCACTCTCAATCCTATAGTGTGCACCGGTGCAATGCCGAATATGATGCATTGTAACAAAAACAGCAGCACTTGAAAATGGAACAATATTATAGCTAAGAAAAAATGAAAAATTGAGACACAGCTTAAAAACATGTCCATACTAATAACCATACAGGAGCCATGTTGAGGCTTGTCTCTCATACTGGGTCCCTTCTCTTCACTCACAGCCTCTATCTGGATTAAAAACCTCCTACTTTATGGTCAAGTAGAAACCTGCTAACAGAGAACAATAGCATAACAGGTCAATGGGGGGGAAGGGTGCACAAATCCATAATCTAATCAAGAAAAAATCTGCAGTGCTCAATCCTATAGTGTGCAGAGGTGTAACGCCAAACACAATACATTGTAACAAAATAAATTACTATCCAGGATATGTCCTTCTCGGTCTCCATTTCAGCGGCAGCGTAGATTAATTCCTTCCTTTCGGTTCTTCTGCATCCAGGAAGAGTTTTTTGCGGGCTCATTATCATTGGAGGCAGAATTCTAATGTTAAGGCAGAGACACACTTATGCAAGATGCATGTGAGATACTTGCATTTCTCTTGCATGACTCACCCGGGACAACTTCTGCCTATCTTAATGGGAGCATGAAGCTGCATAGAAACAGAAGCAGCTGATGAACTCCCATTCAGAGACGTGGCAGCCATTCCAGGTGAGACATGTGAGAGTCATGTATCTCACATGCAGCTCGCATAGTGTGTTTCTGCCCTTAGGTAACACCTCTGTGCAGAGCTGATAGCACAGGATTCACTAAACCAAATAGTAGATGTCACAGCTGGTCCTGTTCTTCCTCACTTCACAATAACCTTTGTACACACTCACTAGATGCTTCAGCACCATAACTACTGTCTGAATCAGTCTAATGATCATGTAGATTCCATGAAACATGTTGTTGTTGCAGTATAAAAATTCTGTGTCCAGTGATTCACCCAGGAGTCTATGGGAGCTCGGAACCCGAGCGTGGAGTTGAGGGGGATGTCACTGGTGGCTCGCTCGGACCCGTAGCCCTGGTGGTCAACTGAAAATTGGGGGAATAATTGAAAGGGAATAAAAAGAATAAAAGTTTGTTGTGACGCCACCTGTGGTTTCTGGTGATGGCACCAGTGCTACCGGGAGGCCTCCGGGGATGATGGTCGCACAGCTGGGTGGTATAGCTCCCCACAGGCGGAGCAGGGTCCCCGGGGCTGAGGTGAGGTGACAGGGATGGATGCAGGGAGTTGGCTATGCTGCCGGGCACCTGTGGCAGTCTCTCTAGTGGACTGGGTCAGGGACTGAGGAATTGACAGGTAATGTCCAGGGTACTCTCCGGTGGTCAAGAAACACTACTGGATCTCCACAGTGAGTGAGTTTAAGGCCTCCTTGTCACTTTTCCCTTGTTGAAGCCCCTGTCCCGTGTAATACTTGGCCTGGCCTCCTCTGCTCTTCTGTCACCTGTGTGTTGTAGTGGGAAACCTTCATGTGGACTACCGCTATATCCTCTCCTGCAGTGTCTGGCTGCTTTCTTGGTTGCTACACAGATGCCCGGGAGATTGGAGTCTCCTCGGTGAACCGGTTTCTCTGCTGGGCTAGATGCTCTCCTGCAGACTCGGACTCCGGTGTCTGGGTGGCTTTCTGGGGTGAACCGGTATGGCTCCTCTGCCCCCAGTCTGCTCTCACTTCGTTCCTTTCACCTTGCCTTCGACCTCACTCTTAGGCCCCTGCATTGGCTAGGATGATAACTTCTCAGTTGTCAACTGGCTCGGGCCTAGCGCGGCTCCGACACACCAGGACGTCTTCACAGTTCTCCTAGTGACTGTACACTCTGACTAACTCTGCCCCCAGCACCAGTATTTATAGGGGATCTTGCTTAAGGAAGCAAGTGGGGCTCCCCCTACAGGTCTGGGGTGGAAGATGTTGTATGTGTTTGGGATACCCTCTGTGGAAATCATCCATGTTTTAGGTAGGTCTGTGGTTACCTGTACTGGCAGGGCGCCACACCAGTACGAAAACATTTATGGGGCCTGGTGAAGAAGGGGGCCTGGGCTCTGGGGTAATTACTTAACATTTTATTAAGCTGTAGTGCCCTGGCCCTCCTCTTCACCGGATAACCACTCTGGCCCTCCGTGAGAAGGGTTAAAAGTTTAGCAGCAATTTCTTTTTTTTTTCAAAGAATTTACAAAACTTTTTTCTTTATGGACTTATTTGGATTGAAAAGCATTTGAGGGCCCTATATATTGCTGACTCAAACTCCGACTCCACCAAAATGGTCACCGACTCAGACTGCACAACTCGGTTGGAAACTCCCAAAAGTGATACCATTTTAAAAACCTCAAATACTTCACAACTGCTACCAAATTTTTTTCATAACACTACTGCAAAATAGAACAAGAAAATGTTTTTAAGTGTTTATTCAAAAATTCTGCTTTATCCAATTTGTTCACTTTTACAAGTGATAGAGTGACAAAATGGATCCCAGAATTTGTTACCAAGTTTCTTGTGAATGCAACGATACCCCACAAGTGGTCATAAACCTCTATTTGGTGAAATAGGACAGCTCAGAAGGGAAGGAGCACTATTTGAATTTTGGGACACAGATTTGGCTAAAATAATACATAGAACTGTTGTTGTCCGCACTTATGCACTAAAAAGACGCCTAAAATGATGAGACAATGCCAGAACAAAGACTAGATGGGGTAAATCCAACTGCCTCATTATATTGAATGCTTCCTTCGGGGGTTTTGTCTGAAACTTGGTTTTTGGGATCTACAAGGAAACCTCGATGTACAGTAAGTGCTCAGTGAAAGGTAAAGAATAAACTGTATTCAATTGCACATGTATAGTGTATGGTACTTTCACCAATATAAGGTGCTCTCTGCAAATGTGCTTCTCGAGTTTAGCTCTGTTTGGAGTTAATATGAACTTAACCCAGAACTGGGGATGCTGCAGATAGCAAAAAACACTGTCCTCTACAACCAGTTGACAAAAATATAATCTCTTATACTCGCCCCTATGTGTTTGTATGGAAGTACTGACGGCATTTGCGCCTGCGCAGTGGTGCGGGTCACTGTGCTCTATTGAAGCCTCACAAAGTCTCACGAGACTTCACAAATCTCGTGACACTTTAGTCACTGCGGATTCAATAGAGCACAGTGACCTGCACCACTGCGCAGGCGCAAATGCCGTCAAAACTTCCATACAAACACATAGAGGCAGCATATTACATGCACAGGGGCAGGTTTTACAGGCGGCAGTATGGCCTGGACTCAAGTGAGCCACATCCCACAAGACCGAGTACCTTAGGGCCCGAGAAAGTTATTTTATGAGGTAATCAGGGGACAGTCTGGGGGTATATAGAAGTCACCAGAACCCCAATTATGTGGCACCCCACTGGTCAGTGCACCACAGTAGGCGTACTGCACCAAAAGCCAGTGGGTGTGGTGCCCCAGTTATTGGAGGATGTGATGTTAAACTGAGGCTCTCATCCCAGCATCCCTACACCTAGAACAAGGGGACCAATTGGTCAACCCGTTACCAGGGTAACCGGTCCCGGTGGGAGGAGTTTTAGGGCAGTGGAAAAAGCGGGAAGAGTAGTGAGAAGCGAGTCCCGGAGGGAAGTCGCAGTGAGGGCGCCTGAAAACGAATGGCAGCCTAGACAGAAGGAGGGAGCCCGAGGGTGTCGGTGAACACCCGGCGCCAGATCGTACTATTATCCGGACTGGGGGGATCCTAGTCCCAAACCAGGGAACCGACTCCGAGAGCGGTACAGGCGAGTCCATCCCTGAGCCGCCAACACTGGTGGGTTGCAGCTCTGTCAAGCAGCTCCCGACCTTGTCCACAAAGCACAGCCCCACCAGGAGCTCCAAAACCAGGTTGAGCCCCTTAGAGAAAGGTATCCTCATTACACCCAACGGGCTTGGTAGGAAGAGGGTTTGTGCAGGGCAGGGCATGGAAAGTAAGAAGAGCGCAAGGACACACACAGAGGGACTGAAAGAAAAGTGGAAGGAACATCCAAGAGAGCCTTAGGGAGACATTACATCCTTCAGTGACTACCCGGCCAGCTAGCCGAATCTGTTTGACTGTATACCTGATAACTGCCGTGACAAGTTACCAGTAAACACCCGTACAGAGCCAGCAAGTCTCCAGTGTTTCATTTCTATTAAGCTGCAGAACAGCAAGTGTCACAAGACCCTGCCCTGGGGACCCCGCTCCGCCTGCAGGGAGCGACAACATCTGGCTGCCTACCCATCGTCCCCAGAGGTCTGCCGGCAGCGCTAGTGTCATCACCAGGTACCGCTGGTGGCGTCACAAGACTTTATTCTTTTTCTTTTATTCCAAACCCTTTTTAAGCGACCAACAGGGCCACGGCCCTGGGCAGGCCACCAGTGACATCCCCTTACAGTAATCGCCCGTGTCCCGAGTCCCCACGGCCTTGGGGTGGGTCAATTTGGAAGTACACTGAGCTGTAGGCTGATTTTCTGCCAAGGAGAAAAAAATAAAAATTTAAATCTCAGTTCTTAGCGAGTGTAACCGCGAGTTTAGTGTGACCGGGAGCGTAAGTGCGGACGGAAGTAAGTGTGTGACTTGTGATTCAGTGAGGAGGTATTTGGGAATCCTGCAACAAATACCAGTGTGAATTGCTGACTGCTTTTTTTTAATCTTTTTAATTTTATTTGGCTTTCTTAACTTTCTTTTCTCTCTACAACTTTAGAGTCTCTTATTTTACTACCTGTAAATTAAAGGGTTAACTACTTTGCACTTAAAACCTGTGGTGTAGCTATACTTACAAGGGGTTAATTAAGGGTGGGGGTGCACAATTAAGGGTTTATAAGCAACAGCTCATTGGGGCTTCAGTCCTTTGGAAGTACACTGAGCTGTAGGCTGATTTTCTGCCAAGGAGAAAAAAAAATTTAAATCTCAGTTCTTAGCGAGTGTGACCGCGAGCTTAGTGTGACCGGCAGCGTAAGTGGGGACGGAAGTAAGTGTGTGACTTGTGATTCAGTGACTTTGGATTCAGGGAGTTTGGAAGAGAGGACTTACTGAATTGCTGCTTGTATTTTATTAATACTTTGCATTTCTTTTTACTTATCATTTCTGTCTGGTGCAATCCCCATTAGGAAATGAGATCCATAATTGGCAATGCCATCCAGTGTTCATCTTGCCACATGTATGCATTCCTTGAACAGCCGGTCGAGGCTGCATACTGCTGTGTGAGATGTGAGTATGTTGTGCATTTGGAAGCCCAGATACTGGATCTAAATGAACAATTGACAACGCTGAGATCCATAGACAATATGGAAAGGAGTCTGCTCCTCACTGAACAGCTGCTCGATGGGATAGATGTGGGGGAGGATGGTAGCATGGAGCTGCAGGACAGCCAGCTCGGTGACAGTTAGAAGGCGGGGGAGAGGGAAGAATGCCAGGGAGGCTAGTCCTGATCTGGCACACCCCAATAAATTTGTTAAGTTGGCAGATGAGGGGGGTGTGAGTTCAGGGATAGCACTGCTGCAGCAGGGCATGACCTCTGATAGCCAGAGGAGTGTCTGCTCCAGTAAGGGGGAAAACAGGAGAGCAGGGCAGGACAGACAGGTGCTGGTAGTGGGGGACTCAATTATTAGGGG
The DNA here is from genome assembly GCA_033576535.1 of Allobates femoralis. NCBI lineage: Eukaryota > Metazoa > Chordata > Amphibia > Anura > Aromobatidae > Allobates > Allobates femoralis. Next base: position 87,434,123 of record JARQOC010000003.1, on the reverse strand, counting down.
TAAAGATAGGGCAATCTGTCACAAAGACAGAGATTGTCGAACAGTGTGCTGCCTACCTGGTGCTCGAGTCCGGCACATCGCTGATCGGGTTGACAGATTACTGGGAGGGGCTAGTAAGGATCCAGCGGTCATGGTGCACATTGGCACAAATGACAAAGTTACAGGTAGGTGGAAGGTCCTGAAAGATGATTTCAGGGAATTATGCTGCAAATTTAAGGCAAGGACCTCCAAGGTAGTATTCTCTGAAATACTGCCTGTACCACGTGCCACACCAGAGAGGCAACGGGAGATTAGGGAGATAAATAAGTGGCTCAGGAATTGGCGTAGGAAGGAGGGGTTTGGGTTCCTGGAGAACTGGTCCAACTTTTCTGTTGGCTACAGGTTGTATACTAGGGACGGGCTGCACCTCAATGGGGAGGGTGCAGCTGTGCTGGGGGAGAAAATGGCTAGAAGGTTGGAAGAGTGTTAAAACTAGGGATTGGGGGGAAGGGTATTCATTGTACAGGAGGGGAATATAGTGTAAATAGTAACCTGGGCACAAATAATGAAATTGGGGGTAGCATAGGGGGTGGGGTTAGAACAGTCAATTTAGTAGGAACAAATAGAGGTAAAGAGAGATGCATAAAGTGCATGTACACTAATACCAGAAGCCTTACCAACAATATGGAGGATCTAGAATTAATTTTGTTGGAAAATAATTATGACATGGTGGGGATATCGGAGACATGGCTGGACGAGAGCCATGACTGGGCTGTTAATTTACAGGGCTATAGTCTGTTCAGAAATGACCGTACAAATAAGCGAGGGGGAGGTGTATGTTTATATGTCAAATCATCATTAAAACCCATCCTTCGTGATAATATATGTGAATCTGATGAAAATGTAGAGTCCCTGTGGGTGGAGATAAGCGGAGAAGGAAAAAAAAAAATTATTGATAGGCGTTTGCAATAAGTCTCCAATAATAATGGAAGTGGAGGAGAATATCCTCATAAAGCAAATAGATGAAACAGCGACTCAGGGAGAAGTAATTATTATGGGGGACTTCAACTACCCTGAAATTCATTGGGGAACAGAAACCTGTAGTTCCATCAAAGGTAATAGGTTTTTGACAATTATGAGAGACAATTACCTTTCACAACTGGTTCAGGACCCAACAAGAAGGGGGTCACTGCTGGACCTAATATTAACCAACAGGCCAGACCGCATATCAAATATACGGGTTGGAGGTCACTTGGCTAATAGTGATCACAAAATAATAAGTTTTCAAGTACCCTTTAAAAAAATGTGTAGTAGAGGGGTTACAAGGACACTTAACTTTAGGAAGGAAAATTTCCAATGGTTGAGAATGATCCTAGTGCAATAAACTGGGACGATGTCCTGAGACATAAAAGTACACAAAGCAAATGGGAGACATTTATTAGCATCCTGAATAGGACCTGTGCACAAAATATACCCTATGGGAATAAACATGCTAGTAATAGGAGGAAACCACTAAAGCTAAATAAAGCTGTAAGGGGCGCAATACGTGACAAAAAGAAAGCATTTAGGGAATTAAAGCAAGTAGGTAGTGATGAGGCATTAAATAAATACAGAAAATTAAATAACATCTGTAATAAGCAGATCAAGTTAGGAAAGATTGAGACAGAGAGACTGATTGCCAGAGAAAGCAAAAAAAAATCCCAAAATATTCTTTAGCTACATAAATAGTAAGAAACTAAAAAATGATTATGTTGGCCCCCTTAAAAATAGTCTGGGTGAAATGGTGGAAGAGGAAGAGGAAAAAGCCAATATGCTAAATGACTTTTTTGCAACAGTATTTACACAATAATATTCCATGACAGGCAACATGATCAGTGATAACAAAAACTCTCCATTAAATGTCACCTGCTTAACCCACCAGGAAGTTCAGCACCGTCTAAAAATCACTAAAGTTGACAAATCCCCAGGCCCGGATCGGATACACCCCAGAGTACTGCAGGAATTAAGTACCGTCATAGATAAACCATTATTTTTGATCTTTAAAGATTCCATAATAACCACAGGACTGGTGTATAGCAAATGTGGTGCCAATATTCAAAAAGGAGACAAAAACTGAACTTTGAAATTATAGGCCAGTAAGCTTAACCTCTACTGTGGGTAAAATCCTAGAGGGTTTTCTAAGAGATGCTATACTGGAGTATCTGAAGAAAAATAACTTCATGACCCAATATCAACATGGGATTACAAGGGACCGTTCCTGTCAAACTAACCTGATAAGCTTCTATGAAGAGGTAAGTTTTGGACTGGACCAAAGAAGTGCAGTGGACATGGTGTATGTGGACTTTTCAAAAGCTTTTGATAAGGTGCCACACAAAAGGTTGATACATAAAATGAGAGCAATGGGGATAGGGGAAAATATGTCTAAGTGGGTTAAGAACTGGCTCAGTGATAGGAAACAAAGGGTGGTTATTAATGGAACAAACTCAGAATGGGTCACAGTTAACAGTGAGGTACCACAGGGGTCAGTGTTGGGCCCGCTTCTTTTTAACATATTTATTAATGACCTTGTAGGGGGCATACAGAGTAGAATCTCAATATTTGCAGATGACACTAAACTCTGCAGGGTAATCAATACAGAGGAGGACAATTTTCTATTACAGGAGGATTTATGTAAACTAGAAGCTTGGGCTGATAAATGGCAAATGAGCTTTAATGGGAATAAATTTAAGGTCATACAATTGGGAAGAGGAAGCAAAAGGTATAATTATGTGCTTAATTGTAAAACACTGGGCAAAACTACCACTGAAAAAGACTTGGGTGTATGGGTAGATGACAAACTCACATTTAGTGCTTAGTGTCAGGCAGCTGCTGCAAAGGCAAATAAAATAATGGGATGTATTAACCCCTTCAGGACCCAGCCTATTTTGACCCTAAAGACCTTGGCCTTTTTTGCAATTCTGACCAGTGTCCCTTTATGAGGTTATAACTCGGGAACGCTTCAACCGATCCTAGCGATTCTGAGATTGTTTTTTCGTGACATATTGGGCTTCATGCTAGTATTAAATTTAAGTCGATAATTTTTGCGTTTATTTGTGAAAAAATCAAAAATATGGCAAAAATTTTGAAAATTTCACAATTTTCACATTTTTTATTTTTTTTTCTGATAAACAAGATAAATATGTGACAGAAAAAAGTTATTAAATAATATTTCCCACATGTCTACTTCACATCAGCACAATTTTGGAAAAAAAAAAAATTTTTTGTTAGGACGTTATAAGGGTTCAAAGTTCATGAGCAATTTTTCATTTTTCAACCAAAATTTACAAAACCATTTTTTTTAGTGACCACATCACATTTGAAGTCCTTTTGAGGGGTGTACATGACAGAAAACACCCAAAAGTGACACCATTCCAAAAACTGCACCCCTCAAACTACTCAAATCTACATTCAAGAAGATTATTAACCCTTCAGGTGCTTCACAGGAACTAAAGCAAAGTGGAAACAAAAAATGGATATTTTAATTTTTTTATCAAAAATGTTCTTTTAGCCTCAATTCTTTCATTTTCACATGGGCAACAGGATAAAATGGATCTTAAAATATGTTGTGCAAATTCTCCCGAGTACATCGATACCTCATATGTGGTCATAAACCATTGTTTGGGCGCACGGCAGGGCTCAGAAGTGAAGGAGCGCAATTTGACTTTTGGAGCTAATTTTACATTCAAAAAGTGAAATTGCGCTCCTTCCCTTCTGACCCCTGCCGTGCGCCCAAACAGTGGTTTATGACCACATATGAGGTATCGGTGTACTCAGGAGAAATTGCCCAACAAATTTTAGGATGAATTTTATGCTGTTGCCATGTGAAAACGAAAAAATTTAGGCTAAAAGAAAATTTTTGTGAAAAAAAAAGTATTATTTCATTTTCACAGATCAATTTGTAAAGCACCTGGGGGTTCAATATGCTCACTACCCATCTAGATATGTTCCCTGGGGGGTCTAGCTTCCAAAATGGGGTCACTTGTGGGGGAGCTCCAATTTTTAGGCACACAGGGGCTCTCCAAACGCGACATGGTGTCCGCTAACAATTTGAATAAAAATCAGCTCAAATTGTTAGCTGTAACCATGTTGTGTTTAGTGAGCCCCTGTGTGCCTAAACATTGGGGCTCCCCCACAAGTGACCCCATTTTGGAAACTAGACCCCCAAGGAACGTATCTAGATGCATAGTGAGCACTTTGAACCCCAGGTGCTTCACAAATTCATCCATAAAAATGAAAAAGCACTTTTTTTCCACAAAAAAACTTCTTTTTTCATTATTATGGATCAATTTCTGAAGCACCTGGGGGTTGAAAGTGCTCACTATGCATCTAGATACGTTCCTTTGGGGGTCTAGTTTCCAAAATGGGGTCACTTGTGGGGGAGCTCCAATGTGGAGACGCACAGGGGCTCTCCAAACGTGACATGGTGTCCGCTAACAATTTGAATGCAAAATGAGCTCAAATTGTAAGCGGACACCATGTTGCGTTTGGAGAGCCCCTGTGCGTCTCCACATTGGAGCTCCCCCACAAGTGACCCCATTTTGGAAACTAGACCCCCAAGGGAACGTATCTAGATGCATAGTGAGAACTTTGAACCCCCAGGTGCTTCACAAATTAATCTGTAAAAATGAAAAAGTACTTTTTTTCCGCAAAAATCTTTTTTTATCATTAATTTGTGAAGCACCTGGGGGTTCAATATGCTCACTACCCATCTAGATATGTTCCCTGGGGGGGTCTAGTTTCCAAAATGGGGTCACTTGTGGGGGAGCTCCAATGTTTAGGCACACAGGGGCTCTCCAAACACGACATGGTGTCCGCTCACAATTTGAATAAAAGTCAGCTCAAATTGTTAGCTGTCACCATGTTGCGTTTGGAGAGCCCCTGTGTGCCTAAACATTGGAGCTCCCCCACAAGTGACCACATTTTGGAAACTAGACCCCCCAAGGACCTTATTTAGATGCATAGTGAGCACTTTGAACCCCCAGGTGCTTCACAAATTCATCCGTAACAATGAAAAAGTACTTCTATTTCCACTAAAATTTTCTTTTTCCAATTTTAAAGATTAATTTGTGAAGCACTGGGATGTTCAAAATGCTCACCACCCATCTAGGTAAGTTCCCTGGGGGGTCTAGTTTCCAAAATGGGGTCACTTGTAGGGGAGCTCTAATGTTTAGGCACATAGGGGCTCTCCAAACGTGACATGGTGACAGCTAACAATTTGAGCCGATTTTTATTCAAATTGTGAGCGGACACCATGTCGTGTTTGGAGAGCCCCTGTGTGCCTAAACATTGGAGCTCCCCCACAAGTGACCCCATTTTGGAAACTAGACCCCCCAGGGAACATATCTAGATGGGTAGTGAGCATATTGAACCCCCAGGTGCTTCACAAATTAATGATAAAAAAAGATTTTTGCGGAAAAAAAGTACTTTTTCATTTTTACAGATTAATTTGTGAAGCACCTGGGGGTTCAAAGTTCTCACTATGCATCTAGATACGTTCCCTTGGGGGTCTAGTTTCCAAAATGGGGTCACTTGTGGGGGAGCTCCAATGTGGAGACGCACAGGGGCTCTCCAAACGCAACATGGTGTCCGCTTACAGTTTGAGCTCATTTTGCATTCAAATTGTTAGCGGACACCATGTCACGTTTGGAGAGCCCCTGTGCGTCTCCACATTGGAGCTCCCCCACAAGTGACCCCATTTTGGAAACTAGACCCACAAAGGAACGTATCTAGATGCATAGTGATCACTTTCAACCCCAGGTGCTTCACAAATTGATCCATAATAATGAAAAAAGAAAATTTTTGTGGAAAAAAAAAGTGCTTTTTCATTTTTATGGATGAATTTGTGAAGCACCTGGGGGTTCAAAGTGCTCACTATGCATCTAGATACATTCCTTGGGGGGTCTAGTTTCCAAAATGGGGTCACTTGTGGGGGAGCCCCAATGTTTAGGCACACAGGGGCTCACTAAACACAACATGGTTACAGCTAACAATTTGAGCTGATTTTTATTCAAATTGTTAGCGGACACCATGTCACGTTTGGAGAGCCCCTGTGTGCCTAAACATTGGAGCTCCCCCACAAGTGACCCCATTTTGGAAACTAGACCCCTAAGGAACATATTTAGATGCATAGTGAGCACTTTGAACCCCCAAGTGCTTCACAAATTGATCCGTATAAATGAAAAAGTACTTTGTTTCCACAAAAAATTTATTTTTTCATTTTTACGGATCAATTTGTGAAGCACCTGGGGGTTCAAAGTGCTCACTATGCATCTAGATACGTTCCTTGGGGGGTGTAGTTTCCAAAATGGGGTCACTTGTGGGGGAGCTCCAATGATTAGGCACACAGGGGCTCTCCATACGCGACATGGTGTCCGCTAACAATTGGAATTGTTAGCGGACACCATGTTGCGTATGGAGAGCCGATGTGTGACTAAAAATTAGAGCTCCCCACAAGTGACCCCATTTTGGAAACTAGACCCCCAAGGAACGTATCTAGATGCATAGTGAGCACTTTGAATCCCCAGGTGCATCACAAATTGATCCGTAAAAAATGAAAAAATAAATTTTTTGTGGAAAAAAAAAGTACTTTTTTAATTTTATGGATCAATTTGTGAACCACTTGGGGGTTCAAGTGCTCACTATGCATCTAGATACGTTCCTTGGGGGGTGTAGTTTCCAAAATGTGTTCACTTGTGGGGGAGCTCCAATGTTTAGGCACACAGGGGCTTCTCCATACGCGACATGGTGTCCGCTAACAATTGGAATTGTTAGCGGACACCATGTTGCGTATGGAGAGCCGCTGTGTGACTAAACATTAGAGCTCCCCCACAAGTGACCCCATTTTGGAAACTAGACCCCCCAAGGAACGTATCTAGATGCATAGTGAGCACTTTGAACCCCCAGGTGCTTCACAAATTGATCCGTAAAAATGAAAAAATAATTTTTTTGTGGGAAAAAAAAGTACTTTTTTAATTTTATGGATCAATTTGTGAACCACATGGGGGTTCAAGTGCTCATTATGCATCTTGATACGTTCCTTGGGGGGTGTAGTTTCCAAAATGGGGTCACTTGTGGGGGAGCTCCAATGTTTAGGCACACAGGGGCTCTCCATACGCGACATAGTGTCCGCTAATAATTGGAGCTAATTTTCCATTCAACTTGTTAGCGGACACCATGTCACGTATGGAGTGCTCCTGTGTGCCACCAGCACAAGGGCAACTGGAAGAGTTGGGGTACAGCACCAGAAAATGGCACCTCTAATGTGCTATTTTCTGGGGTGGCTGTGAGTTGCAATTTGCAGTGTGGGGGGCCACAACATTTGGGTCTCTCCACGATGGGGATTGCAGCCCCCCAACTGCCAAGTTGTACCTGGCTGGCATCCAAAAATAAGGCAAAGCTCCTTGTCATTTTATTGGTAGACGTAAAAAAAAAAAAATGGCGTGGGGCTCCGCCATATTTTTGGTCCAGCCAGGTACAACTTGGCAGCTACGGACTGCCAGCAACCCCCAGCTGCCTCGTTGTACCTGGCTGGTACCCAAAAATACAGCAAAGCCCTTTTTTTTTTTCTTTCTAGAACTAATTCTAGAAAAAAAAATGACGTAGGGCTCCGCCATATTTTTGGTCCAGCCAGGTACAACTTGGCAGCTACGGACTGCCAGCAACCCCCAGCTGCCTCGTTGTACCTGGCTGGCACCCAAAAATACAGCAAAGCCCTTTTTTTTTTTTTTCTAGAACTAATTCTAGAAAAAAAAATGACGTAGGGCTCCGCCATATTTTTAGTCCTGCCAGGTACAACTTGGCAGCTACGGACTGCCAGCAACCCCCAGCTGCCTCGTTGTACCAGGCTGGTACCCAAAAATACAGCAAAGCCCTTTTTTTTTTCTTTCTAGAACTAATTCTAGAAAAAAAAAAATGACGTAGGGCTCCGCCATATTTTTGGTCCAGCCAGGTACAACTTGGCAGCTACGGACTGCCAGCAACCCCCAGCTGCCTCGTTGTACCTGGCTGGTACCCAAAAATACAGCAAAGCCCTTTTTTTTCCTTTCTAGAACTAATTCTAGAAAAAAAAATGACGTAGGGCTCCGCCATATTTTTGGTCCAGCCAGGTACAACTTGGCAGCTACGGACTGCCAGCAACCCCCAGCTGCCTCGTTGTACCTGGCTGGTACCCAAAAATACAGCAAAGCCCTTTTTTTTTTCTTTTTAGAACTAATTCTAGAAAAAAAAATGACGTAGGGCTCCGCCATATTTTTGGTCCAGCCAGGTACAACTAGGCAGCTGGGGGCTGGATTCCACAGCATGGAGAGGCCCAAGCGTTCTGGGCCCCCCATGCTGCGAATTGCAGCCCGCAGCCGCCCCAAAAAATGGCGCATTCATTGAAGCGCCATTTTCTGGCGCTGTACCCAGACTCTTCCAGTTGCCCTGGTGCCGGTGGCAAACTGGGTAATAAAGGGGTTAATGCCAGCTTGTTATTGGCAGCTGGCACTAAGCCCCGAGATTCATAATTTAGGGCCAATGGTAGACCCGCCATTAGGAATCTCTGGTAAATGGTCAGAAAATACACACAGAGAAAAATCTTTTTATTTGAAAAAAAAACAAACAAAATTTGGACTCCATCTTTATTATAAAGATCTGACGTAGTCCACAACGAAGGTCCCACGGCGCTCGACCGCCTCCGACGTAGTCCACAACGAAGGTCCCACGACGCTCGATCGCCTCTGCTCAATCCAGAGATTGCAGCAAGGGATCAAGTGTCCTTTTCCTACAGCCTATGGGGTCAGAGTTATGTTGCACTGTATGACAATGATCTGTCATACAGTGCACCATGACTATGATCCCAGAGACTACAACAAGAGGATACTTGATCCCTTGTTGCACCCATCCATTCACCTATGCACCCATCAGCCATGCACACACACATCCACGCCCGCTCGCTGACATCCACGCCCGCTCGCTGACATCCACGCCCGCTGACAGCCACGCCCGCAGACAGCCACGCACGCAGACAGTCACGCACGCAGACAGCCACGCACGCAGACAGCCACGCACGCAGTCAGCCACGCACGGAGACAGCCACGCACGCAGACAGCCACGCACGCAGACAGCCACGCACGCAGACAGCCACGCACGCAGTCAGCCACGCACGCAGACATCCATTCATTCATTGATACATACAAACATACATGCATACTACATACATACATGCATACTACATACATACATGCATACATACTACATACATACATACATTCATTTATACATACTACATACATACTACATACATAGATACATTCATTCATTCATACACACATACTACATACATACATACTACATACATACTACATACATAGATACATTCATTCATTCATACACACATACTACATACATACATACTACATACATACTACATACATACATTCATTCATTCATTCATTCACACATACTTACCTGATCCAGGAGGAGGAGCCCGGAAGAGGAGGAGCCCACACCGGAGCTGGACCGCGGCTGCACCGGCGGGCCCGCCGGTAGGAGAGAGAGGGATGGTGGGGGGGGGATACGGGGCATGGGGGTGTTAGCTTCATCAGCCCCCTCCGTGATTGAGCTCCAATCGGATCTGGAGGGGATTACTAGCACTGATTGCCAGTCTGAATTTCAACTGCCAATCAGAGGGGCCCTGGGCATGGGGGGGTTAATCCACCCCCCGTGGGGTGTACTACAGGTTGTCACTGTGCATTATGTACAGTGACACCTGAGTCACCCCCCTCACACGGGCCGCAGGAGCCCGATCATTCCATGGCCCACCGTTTGGGCCAAAGGTCGGGAACGAACTTGTTTTCATGGCCCAAACGGTGGGCCAAGGGTCGGGAAGGGGTTAAAAGAGGCATAGATGCTCATGAGGAGAACATAATTCTACCTCTATACAAGTCACTAGTGCGACCACACTTATGGCCCCTTTACACGCAGCTACAGGTGACAGGTTTTCCACAGGTAACTTACTAGTTGCAGTGAAATCATGGAGACATAGTTCTATCTTGGTGCTGTGTACAAATGGAACTATGTCTCCATGATTTCACTGCAACCAGTAAGTTACCTGTGGAAAACCTGTCACCTGTAGCTGCGTGTAAAGGGGCCATAAGAATGCTGTGTACAAATCTGGTCTCCGGTGTATAAGAAAGACATATCTGAACTAGAGGGGGTGCAGAGAATAGCGACCAAGGTTATTAGAAGACTGAGGGGTGTGCAATACCAAGACAGTTTATTAAACTTGGGGTTATTTAGTTTGGAAAGACGAAGGCTTAGGTGTGAGAAGGAAATAAGAGTCCATCAACAAATTGGTCAATAAGCAGTTTATCTTCCCCCTGCGCCAAGGTGAGTTCTGCCTGCTTGAGTGCTCTTAGCGCCTTTTGTAAGTTTAATGCAAAGTCTCTCACGCTCTCTTGTAGTTTCTGCCGGCACCCAAAGAATCTCATTTTTGCTCGGGCATCAACACTGGTTTCAAAAGTAGCTTTCAGCCTGGCAATCACGTGTTCTATAGTGTCTTAGTCAGTATCCGACCAGGACTTTATTTCTTGCTGCGCGTTACCAGTTAACTGTCCCATTAATATGCTGACGCATTGGCCCTCTGTTAGGGGGTGCACACTGTAATAGCTATCCAGCTTTTGTTTAAAGGAAGTGAGGGTATTGGGCTCACCTGCGTATTGCGGCAGCCACGTCGCTCCCGGGGTGTACGGCATCAGGAACGGCATGATCGGCGACATCCCTTGTGCTGCAGCACCGCTGGGTGCTCTGTCTGTGTCTTGTACCGTGGGACCAACATCGTTCACTTGCTGCACTGGATCATTCGGTTGTAACATCTTTCCCACCCCTTAGTTAATTTTGACCCTTCCGGTCTTTCACTTCCATCGGGGTGTACAATTTTTGTTCCGCGGTGGGACAGGGTTTCTTGTCTCCACCGGATGTCGTCAGAGCGAAGGTTTGGCTTTGTTTCGTGCTTTTTGGAGGGTACTGACCATGATGATACATCTACTCTGTTCCTAGCGTGCTGCAGGTGTTAGTAATGGCGACAGTCAACAACATGTATTTCACACAATTCACGGCACACAGAACCTGGTTTAATGGGCACGGGATCCTGTTCGTGATGCCAGTAACTAAGACGCTTCCAGGGCGATGTGATACTCAGTACCAGGCCTAGCTGTTGCTGTCTCTAGGGGAAGACACGGGGGTCGTGACCCGGTTCCGTGCCCTGGGTTTCAGTTGAAAAAGGGGTTATATACAGGGGAGTTTTCGTAACACCACCCGTGGTGTGTGGCTAGGGATGGCCACCGCTGCTGCAGAACCTCCGGACGGAGGGTGATGGACAGGCAGCTGGTATGGAACGGCTCTTCACGGGTAAAGCCAATCCCCGGGGCAGTGTAAATAGTCTATGTGTGGGATGCAGGACGATGGGCACAAGGAATAGGCAGACTCACTGTTTTTGTAGTTTCTCAGTCCTTTACTGGAACAGATGTTAAATGGAGCTGTCCACGGGTCTTTTGAGAGCAACTTGGGGTTTCTTCCTATCTGGCTGGGTCTTTGGCTCCCTTACTGCACTGTTTACTGGCTCCTGCAGTTGCATAAGCTGAGCTGCCGGCCCTGTCTCTTCCTGCAAGGTATGGTATGACAGGCAACTCGAGTCCTTTCTCTACCCTGATCTCAGGTGTATGCTGCTGAACTCTCATGGTGCTGCTGTGTCTCCAGTACAGTGTAGCTGGAGAATTTGGAATCTCCACTTTCCGGTAATGACTGCCGGGAAGTGAGACCCTGCACAGTCTCGGACTCCGGTGTCCATTCTATGCACTTTCCTCTGTGGTGAGCATGGAGTTGCTCAGACTCCCAGGTATGTTCCTCCTCCTTTACTCAGACTCTAGCCTTAGGCTTGGAACTTAGCTACCGACTCTGGGATGAGCCTAGCACAACTTTTTACACCCAGGCCCTCCTCATAGTCCTAGGAACTGAACTAACTAGCTACACCCAAGACCAGAATTTATAGGGGAGCTCACCCTGAACCCGGGCTTGGTCTCCACCTTCTGGCCTGGAGGTCTGAGTGTTGTATGCGTGTGTTACCTGATGAGAAGACCCTTTTGTTGCTCTCTTGTGACACCAACACCCAGGGGCAGTGATGACACTGTGGCACTTTTACCCAGGAGTGCCACAATAACATCACAGTGTGTTATATGTAATTAAAAGAAAAAACAGATATTGCGCCACACTGCAACTGGAGGAACTTAATACACGGTTTTACTATGTTTGCACTAACCTTTACTGGTTGTGCAACACCCCGCACAACCAGACTGATGGCTTAATGTGGGTCACTGTAGTGACAGGGGCCAATATTCCCTCCTTCTCTGATACTCCGGGCCCGGTGGTCGGCTCCTTAGTTCCTCTGGAGATGGAGGTGGGCTCCTTCACTCCTCCACCCGAAGAGGCAGACTCGATGCACTGGCTTCCGTCCCAGCTCCACACTGTGTATCAGTTGATCATTCAAGGGTGGGTCTTTATGATGTACTGCCAGGTACTGTGGATCTTAGAGCAGCTCACACACCGCACTCCCAACAAGGGAGAAATAGATTAGCAGATAGAAAACAAGCGGTGTCAGAGGTTTGGAGCGCTAAAGAAACCACGGGTTGGTGATTAAATTACCAATAATTTATTGCACGAACAGCAGGGGTCCAGTATGCCACAACGCGTTTCGACGCACAGATGCGTCTTTCTCAAGTGGATTAGGGGTCCCTGATTACCTCCTTCTTATAAACCTAACCCCCACCCCAGATTGGATAATGGTTGTGACGACAGATTACAAAAACATGTTACTAGTAACTATTTTACTGCTGCCCATTGTATATCTATATATAAAAACACATAATAATCCAAAACATATAAGAATCACAATCGAGAGCCTGATAAAAACTTATTACAATGGCATGTAATACTATATATATAAAAAACAGTCATAATAAAACCATAAATATGAAATCATAGGGGATCATGTACCTAATCTTTTGGCACCTATACTAATATATCTGGTTTCACTGTCCACATTATACCAAGGAAAAAAGTTTTTTTTGTTTTTTGTTGTCTTTTTTTCCCCTCTTTCCTTTTCCCTTTTTGATTTTCTTTACAAGTTTTTTGGCAACTTTTTTGGCAACTTTTAAGACAAGTTTTTAGACAAGTTTTTAGACAAGTTTTTAGACAAGTTTCTTTGACAAGTTTTTAGACAACTTTTTAGACAACTTTTTAGACAAGTTTTATTGGCAAGTTTTTAGACACGTTTTTAGACAAGTTTTTAGACAAGTTTTATTGGCAAGTTTTTAGACAAGTTTTTAGACAAGCTTTTAAACAAGTTTTAAGACAAGTTTTTAGACAAGTTTTTAGACAAGTTTTTTTGGCAAGTTTTTTTGACATTTTTTTGACAAATTATTTACAAATGTTTTTAAAAAGTTTTTTGACAAGTATTTTTTCAAAATTCCTTAACAATAATACAAACAGAAAGGAAATGAAATCATAAGGAATCACATATTTACTCTTTTTGACACCTATACTGGTGTAAATGATTTCATTATCTCTATTGTAACAGGGAAGAAATATATTTTTAACAAATTTTTAGCAAGTTTTTTCCAGAGTCAGATTTAACCCCTCTGGAGAAAGAGTTCCCAATTTATAAATCCAAAAAGATTCCTTTCTACATAACCTATCAAATTTGTTATTGGATTTTTCGTCTATTTGGTCTATTATAGTTAGACGCAGGCTAGAAGGGTCTCTATTGTGTATCTGTGCATAGTGTCTGGAGACACTATGTAACATATACCCGTTTTTTATATTAGACCCGTGTTTCTTTAATCTGGCCTGCATGGTCTGTATAGTCCTCCCTACATATTGATGCCCACAGGGCATTCAAGGAGGTATACCACGAATTGAGACCGGCAATCCAAAGTTTGACTAATATTAAAAATTTGCTTAGTCGTATTAGAACAAAAAGTTCTGCTTCCATGCGTTATAATTTTGCAACATTTACACCGGCTTGATTCCCATTTAAAACAACCTGGTTCTTTTTTAGGGTTCATTTTTCCATTGTGGATACTCTTGTTGCATTCCATCTCTCTTATTTCTGATCTACTTTTAACTCTGCTAGGAGCAATCATAGCCTGAAGGTTCTTTCCCCTTCTAAAAATTATTTTAGGGCCATCTGTGACAGTATCGGATCTCCTTTAAGGATAAACCAATATTTACGCATAAGTTGGTATATAATTTTATATGAATGACAAAAAGTGGTAATTAGATTGCAGCAATAACCATCATTTACAAGAGAAGTTATGTTGTTAATACTCTTCTTTTTATTGGTTCTATTGTCCTCCAACTTCTTTAAGCAACTTTGTTTGGTGTATTGTTTAGATCTTCTGTATGCGTCGCCTAACAGTTTACTTGGGTATCCTTTTTCTTTAAACCGTCTTTTCAATATTTTAGCCTCCTGGATGTAATCGCTATTATGGGTACAGTTTTTCCTTATCATCCAATATTGACCATAGGGAATATTTCGGATCCAATTGGGCAAATGGCTACTAGTAAAGTTCAGGTAACTATTCACGTCCACTTCCTTAAAATGGGTGGACGTGCTTAGCTTCCCTTGTTCGTCTATTTTAATTTGGAGGTCAAGGAATTGAATATCGGTGTCAGAAATGTTCATGGTGAATTTTAACCCCTAATTGTTCTGATTGAGGTCATTTACAAAGGATAACGCTTCTTCTTTTGTCCCCGACCAAAGGAATATTAAATCATCTATATACCTTCTAAAAAACTTTATATGTTTGAGTCCTAATGGGGACTGTGCGATGGACACCGATTCGAAGGCCCCCATGTAGAGACCTGCATAACTTGGGGCGAATCTAGTGCCCATCGCACAGCCTCTGACCTGTCTATAAAGGGTTTCTTGAAATGAAAAAATATTATTGGTCAGTATGAAATTAATTCCCAACTTGATGAAGTCTTTCTGAGCTTCTTTCATTTCTTTATCGTCAGATAAATACTTATCAATTACCCTCACCCCCAAATCATGGGGAATGTTCGAATAGAGGGCACTAACATCCATTGTCAGCAAAAGGGAGCCTGGTTGGGGGGAGATCTCAGATAATAGGCTGATCAACTGTGATGAGTCTTTCAGATAAGAAGATAATAGTGAGTTATATTTCTGTAAATAAAGATCTATGTAGTGTGATAGATTGCTGGTAAGGGCATCTACTCCAGACATTATAGGGCGACCGGGGGGACCTATTTTGTCCTTATGTATTTTAGGTAGGAAATAAAAATAAGGTAAACCTGCTACCTCCATAAAGCCTCCGAGGCTATTACTACCTTTCCCTGCACCTTCCTATTACTACTCTAACTATCCCTTCTGTCCTAAATGTGCCCTGTGACTGTGTAATAAAACGTTGTTATCACTCACTCATTTGTATGTTAATGATCGGGGGGTGCTACCGTTGCTAGCCCTCCTGGGCGTTTTCTCTGTGTTCTTTTGTGGCGCCCTGCATCCACAGGTACCCACAGGCCTTCCTAGAAGACAGATTAAAATCCACAGCAGGTACACCAGTACAACCAACACCTTCCACCCCAGCACAGTAGGGGGTGCCCAACTTGCTGCCCTTAGGCAAGATCCCCTATGAAAACCGATGCTGGGGAAGAGTTAGTCAGAGTGTGCAGACACTAGGAGAGCTGCAAATACGTCCTGGTGATCGGTGCTGTGTTAGGCCTGAACCGGTGACCCTGAACAGCCTCTGAGCAGTCCTGCCAGGCCCAAGAGAGGGGACAGAAGGCAAGGAGAGAAAAGAGGAAGGAAAGTGGGAACCGAGGAGCCAGAATAGGTTCGCCCAAACCACACACCAGACATCAGGGTCCGCGTTTGCAGGAGAGCTACACACCCAGCAGAGAACCCCGGCAAACCGCGGAGACCTCAGTCACCCTTTCCCCTGCTAATCAACATTAAGGGAGCCAGACACCGTGGAGAGAGAACTGGCAGTAGTCATCAGAGGTGTCCCGTTGACAGCACAGGTGGAGAGAGAGAGTAGTGGAGGCCAGCCAAGTTCTACACGGGGCAGGGGCTTCAACACAGGGAAAAGAGGACACGGAGGCCTTATACCCACTTGCTGTGGAGATTCAATTGTGTTTCCTGGTCAACTGACAGTGTTCCGGACTTTTACCTGATATACCACCAGTAAAAGGTAAAGAGACATTCAACAGCGTGTATGTGCGTTCTTCACCCCCTGTCTCCATTACCCACAGAGACTATCCCGTTAATCCACAACCTGGCCAAATCCCTGCTCCATTCCTCACAATCATCACTGCCCTGGAGGTTTAGCTCTACCTGTAGAGAGCTGCTCCACCGTAGCCTCAATACCACCACCCTCCGGCGCTGGTGTTTAGTCACCAGGTACTACAGGTGGCGTCACGAGACAAAGACTGCAATTCCTTTGTATATATTAAAACAACCCCTTCTAGTGGGCTGTCCCCTGGGATCACGGATCTGGGCAGGCCACCAGTGAGATCCCCACCGAAGCAGAGGGCCCAGACATCCAAATTCCTATACCCTGGGGTGCTACACCTTTGTTGCCTCCTTCATTGTTTATCACACCCCGATGGACGCAATATTGACATTCAAATGCGTGCCCCCCAGCCTGGCTCGCTCCGATATGCAGAGTGCCGGGTATGAAGCCAAACCCATCATTTCCGGTACTCCGCAGCTCATCCACAGAGCTGCGCATTGCGCATGCTCTGTGGAGCACATTACGTCAGCTCCATAGAGCATGCATACTACGCAGTCTGAAGTCCGGCTGCGGAGTGCCGGAAATGACACGTTCAGCGTCACACCCGACACTCTGCAAAGCGGAGCAAGCCAGGCTGGGGGCGCGCATTTGGATGTCAATATCACGCCCATTGGGGTGTGATAAAAAAATGAAGGAGGCAACGAAGGTGTAGCGAAGGGACACAGACAAGATGCCCAGGGGGCCTAGCAACAGTAGCCCCCCGGATCATTAACATAGTAATGAGTGAGTGATAGCAAAGTTTTGTTACACAGTCACAGGGCACATTTAAGACAGAAAGGGATAGTTAGAGTAGTAATAGGAAGGTGCAGGGACAGGTAGTGATAGCCTGGGAGGCTTAATGGAGGTGACAGGTTCACTTTAAAACATACTGGGTTTTCCTGTGGGCTGCACCTCTTATGTCCTCTCGTTCTGGAGTACAGATTGGAATCCTAAACTCTTAATTCCGTGTAATAGGATCAGCCCATGCATGTAATACATTTGTAATTACATATGTTATAGAATTATTCAGTTGTGGTAGGCCCAAAATGCAAAATCATTTAGGAATTTTACTAGCTTTGAATGTGTCTACCTATACAGACAAGTAATGTTCTAGGGCTAGTGCTACTGCCGCTGCTAAAGAACACTTATCGAAGTCTTAAGATGATACAGCTGCTTCTTTGAAATCGTTTGTTGCCTGGCAACAGATAACATCTCTTATTAAAGTATGATACCATTCTTAAAGTGAGCCTTATTGGAAATGGTATCTGATCTGTCGGCTGGATATGAAAGGGCAGGAGGAGCTGATCAGATTTCAGTCAAACTTGTAGTATTCATTGAATTCTTGGTGGTTTTATACATGAGTCCAGTGGGTGGTCCTATTTAGTTCTCAGTATGACTGTGCATGCAGTGATACAGCTGCATCTCAATGAATTAGAATATCATCAAAACGTAATTTATTTCAGTAATTCAATACAAAAAGTAAAACATATTATATAGTCATTACACGCAGAGTGATCTATTTCAACTGTTTATTTATGTTAATGTTGATGATTATGGCTTACAGCCAATGAAAACCCAAAGATCTTTATCTCAGAAAATAAAGTAAGGAGGATGAAGGGTTAAAAACTGCGCTATTGTATTCCAAAAGACACCGAAGGGTGAATATAATATTGATTTATAAGTCAATGCATTTCAGACCTCCAGAAACATGGCAATATTACATTGATTTGTCCTGAGGAAGGGGCCAGGGAGCCTTAGAATGCGATGACCAATAAATCAATATAATATTCACCCTTTGATGACTTGTGGAATATGGCAGCTCCGTTTTTAACTCTTCATCCTCCATACTCTATATGCACTATGCTGGGGACTGCCGCAGCCGTGATCTGCTTTTATAGTGGTTGTGACTCTCACAACCACACAAGGTGAAGCCTCTGATACTTATTTAGGTCATATTTTCTCTCTCAGACCCTTCATTCTCCCCACTTTAATTTTCTGACATAATGACCTTTGGGTTTTCATTGGCTGTAAGCCATAATCATCAACATTAACATAAATAAACACTTGGAATAGATCACTCTGTGTGTAATGACTCTATATAATATGTGCGTTTCACTTTATGTATTGATTTACTGAAATAAATTACGTTTGTGATGATATTCTAGATCATTGAGATGTACCTGTACTTAGCCACTGAATCACTTCTTTTTTATATAAATCTTGATAAAGGAAAATTGAAAATATATGTGATCAAAAAAGAGATTTCAGATGAAAACTTGATTGAAACAATCTGGTGAAGGATTCATGATTTAAAAAAAAAAAACTATGTCCAAATTTAATTCAAAATATTTCCTAAAAATAAAATAAATCAGTGCAAATAACAAATGGCTCCCGACTGTTACCTAACAATATCTCTTTTCTGGTCAAATATTTACTCACCTTCTCATTGCCCATGGAGCTTATAAGAAAGTCTTCTTATGTTCCTATTGCTGTTTGCTCAGTTCTTCATACATTCCTTCTCAGTCCGGCTATTTGTCATAGAGCAAAAATGTTTGTTTTTTGAAATAGAAGAACACTAAAGAAGCAAAGAACATCGCAAACTGAAGTGCTATTTACACAGTGTATCAAGAGCAGATTATGTATATTTTTGCACATAACATTTCAGGGTAATATATTAAATATTGTCTTTGCAGTGGAGGTGATTTTCTATTGTTGTCCCCTTCCCACCCTACAACCAGGGCCAGACTGTGAAGTATTGGGCTCACAAGGGGAATTTACCCGAGGGGCCACCACTACAGCTATAGCCACAGATAAACATCCCACCTCATATTCAATTTATGTGGATATAAATATCCTGTGGGTTTAATTTAGATCTATATACAGTATATATAGACAAATCGCAATAACTCCATAGGCAAACACAAAAACAAAACAATGCGACATGATTAATTTATTAATTAGATGTGCATGTACAAAGTTAACAATTGGGGAGCATAATATAAACCACATACCGGGTTTAGACAGAGCATACAGATATATAATTACAATAAGATAATGATATATAGCTACAAGGTAGATTCAATATTTATATGATCCAGATATAAAGAAAAAATGAACATGAGAAAAGTGTGATTTGAGGGGTGAAGGTGTAGATCAAGGGTGGGCGTTGTTATCTGTGGCGCCCTGCCAGTACAAGTAACCACAGACCTACCCAAAAACATGGATCGATTTCCACAGTGAGTACCCCAAACACATACAACACCTTCCACCCCAGACCTGTAGGAGAGCCCAACTTGCTGCCAGTTGACAACTAAGCAGTTACCAGCCTAGCCAGTGCAGGGACCTAAAAGTGAGGTCAAAGGCAAGGGGAGAGGAACAAAGTGAGAAGCAGACTGGGGCAGAAGAGCCGTACCGGTTCACCTCAGAGTGACACCCGGATACCCGATCCGAGTATGCAGGAAAGCATCCAGCCAGCAGAGAAACCGGTCCACCAAGAAGACTCCAGTCTCCTGGGCATCTGTGTTGCAACCAAAAACAGAGCCAGGCGCCGCAGGAGAGAATATAGCGGCAGTCCACACGAAGGTTTCCCACTACACACACAGGTGACAGAAGAGCAGAGGAGGCCGGGCCTAGTTTTACACAGGGCAAGTGCATCAACAAGGGAAAAGTTACAAGGAGGCCTTAAACTCACTCACAGTGGAGATCCAGAAGTGTTTCCAAACCACCGGAGTGTACCCTGGACATTACCTGCAATTTCACCAGTAAAGGTTCAGAAACAACTTATGGTGTGTGTGTCAACTCCTCAGTCCCTAACCCTGTCCAGCAAAGAGACTGCCACAGCTGCCCGGCAGCATAGCCAACTCCCTGCTGCAATTCCGGTCACCTTACCACAGCCCCGGGGACCTTGCTCCGCCTGTGAGGAACTATACCACCAAGCTGCCCGACCATCATCCCCGGAGGCCCATGGCAGCGCTGGTGCATTCACCTGAAACCACAGGTGGTGTCACAATAAATGTACAAACTTTTATTCCCTTCAATCAGCCCCCAATTTTTAGGCTGACCACTAGGGCCACAGGTCCGGGCAAGCCACCGGTGACATCCCCTGCAACTCCACGCCTGGGTACCTAGTCCCAATAGGGTAAATCATTATCCATTTATATACCAAGGTTAGTGGTGGTACTATACACTTATATACCCATAATTATACCCCAATATTTGGTGGCCTGTTCTATCACAATCCCCAAGGGAATTAATTTATCCATATATAGAGGGGATATATATTGTGGAGGACTTACTATAGATAAGTGCTTCAATATAGATCTACACTTATTGGGCAACCAAACATAGGATTAAAGTTACAGTACCACCCAAAGCCAATATCAACTCCAATGTCACACTACACCGGTCCAAAGCACTCAAATCAAGTTAATCAATCTGGGACAATGTTTTACGTTGTGCAGAGTCTGCAGCTAGTGTACACCGCTAGCGCCCGATGCGCATTTAGGTATGTGACCTTTGTCAGGGGGCAAAGGCTTGGAAAGGGGAAGGGGAGGTTTAAAAGGGTTGCGCAGCCAATCACAATGCTGTCTGATCGCTATGGCAACGGACGCCTAACCGGATCTGTGCGGGGCCATGTCACAGCCCAGCGTCAAGGGGAGGAGGAGTTCGGATCATGTGATCTGCTCTAAACATCCCCATGGGGATGCCAGAGCAGCGCGCAGAAACCCAGACCAAGGCAGAGCGCTCGTACTGCAATCAGGAACAGCATAATACAAGTGGGAATGCATATAAAAAGAGGGAAAAGGGACATATTATAGTAAAATAATGGAAAGGAAGGGAAAAGGGGAGTGGTACCTCACCAGCATGTATCTATGTATCTCCTCGGGCGTGTGTCTGGATCTGATGGCCGGTACCACCTGCACACCATTAATGAAAATGAAGATCCAGCACGATGGTTTCTCCACTCAATTACAATTTTTTTATTCCATCTTCATAGATTTCAATGACATGAATATGGGTACACAGACACCACGGCCGTGGGAATTGATCATTAAACGGCCGTGTGGTCTGTGTACCCATATTCATGTCATTGAAATTTATGAAGATGGAATAAAAAATCGTAAATGCATGGAGAAACCGTGGTGCTGGATCTTTATTTCCATTAATGACATATTATAGTGTGGGCACCCTATAGATAGGATATTGGGGAAACCATGCTATAAGCTATAAGAACTAAGATATAAGAACTTGGTTAGTTCTGATTTTGGTCCTATAAGGAGAAAGACGGAGCCCACCATAACAGGATCTAGGCATATGGGTTGCTATCCTTGTGTTGATTGTGTCAATTGCTCTCACATAATAAAAGGTTCATCTTTTAGGAATCCTAGAACAGTAGAAAGCTATGAGATTTGGCACTTTATGACCTGTAATAGCAACCATGTAATTTATTTGTTGGAATGCCCATGTGAGCTGTGGTAGGTGGGGGAGACCACTTTGGAATTTAAGGTACGGTTTGGGCAACATAGATATACGATCCGAAAAAAACGTCAGGATCTCCCCGTACCAAAGCACTTCATAGGGATTTGAAATATTTAGGTTAATAGATATGGTACCCCCCATGAGAAAAAGGGGGAGGGACAGAGAGAGTGTTCTGAAGGCTAAGGAACTGAGATGGATCCATATGTTAAACACTTTGAAACCAAATGGAATGAACGTTAATTTTAAATTAACTTCTCTTATATAGGTTTATAGTTCATATTTGGTCGAGACCCTAATATTAAGAAAGAGCAATGATAAAATTTGATAGTTATACAGATGGGAAACTTGGTCTTCGGATGGCCCCCATTTGGGGTATCTTGTGCTCATTCTTTTTTGATGTAATGGTTTTAGCTAATACACTGCACTAGCTTGTAATGAAGACAAGTTTGTATAATCACTTTGAATATGATGTTTATTTAATATACCCTATTCATTCTCTTTTCTTTTTAACTTGCAGAACGCCAGGACCTCATTGTATTGGGGCCTTATGGATCGGCTGGAAATAACGGTAATGTGAGGGGGTTTGCCACCATGCCCCTCTACTTTTGATAGGAACACTTTCTTATTATTAATAAGTACACACTTAATTTTGATGAAAAACCTATATGAATAATACATTTGCACTTTAAAACATTTATCTGAGATATTTGGTTATGTGGTTGGTGGGGGAGTACCCGAAATACGGCGCTGGAAGGAGGTGTTTGACCTAAGTAATGGGCCTGAAGTGACTGGTAGATCCCGTGGACCCTTGGTCCGAGGCACCGAAGGGAAGAGTCGAGTGTTATCACAAGGGCTCAAACCCTGATGGAAGGGCACCCTGCACCTACTGTGTATAAGTGAATGCACGGGTTTTGAGGTGAGGGATCTCAATCACAGGGCTCTATAGTCTTGAAATATCTAATATGATCCACTCCTGTTATATAGGGGAACTACCACCGAATAGGGATTATACTCCCCTGTAAACTAAAGGTTTAAGGTTTCACTTTTCACTTTATAAAAAGGTTATCACATACTTCATTGCACTAGCACTTTAATTTAAGGTTTTATGTACACCTTTGATAATGATTTAAGAAGCTGGAGTCATTGCCTTTAGAAGCGCTGAACCACGAAGAGCCTTGGGTGCAGGGGACTGCATAATGAAGTGTGCAGGCGCCAGAGTAGTAAGATGGCGGCCGCGACACTTCTGGTGTCTCCCTGGCAGCGGGGGAGCCCTGGGAAAGCGTGACGTCACTTCCAGGACGCCGAGGAGGTGCATCGCACATGGGGCATGGAGGAGGCAATCACCATTACACATGGAGTAGTTATGAACACAGCAGGTGACATTGGCAAGCAATCAATGAGTGATCAAGGCATATATGCAGATATGATATGAGTGGTACAGTATATGTGGACGTTTATGACACAAAACTGTAGTGAGTAATATCTATAAGAATGGGTAATGGGGTTGTATATAATCACTTGATGCACTTTTTGTAAATATGAGAGAATAATATATGATTATGTAATTGATTTGTAATTGTGAGGTTGCATATAAGGCTATAGAGTCCAGTGAGACATTGCTGGAAGAAGGTTCCTAGAACCGAAACGTCGCCATGATATTCTGATGGCCTAATAAAGGCTTGCTAAACCTCTTTTGGAGTGCTGCGTTTTTTCTTATATTATATATGAATGCAAATGGGAGTATTACCAGCTGGGCTGCTCAGTTTTTTTCTGTTTATGATGAAAATAGGATAAAAGATATTAAGTATAACAAATATAGAACACGCAGTCAAAATGTGATTTAGCTCTATGCAATGTTTGTGCCCATTTAGTGCAGTAATTATCCCATAATCATCACATATCCTATACACCCACATCAACAGGGGTCACCCTTACACACAAATTGAAAAGAAGGACCTAGTAATTGGGCTATCCTAATACGGACATATAGGGCACAATTTTGATATACGAAGTATCGATCACTTATACAAAAATCAAATACACAGAAGAAAACATTAATACTGTATAGAAATCCATCCATCATTAGTCTGCATCTTCAGAAGTATATTTCCAATATGGTGATCAGGGTTGTCTTCATATAACCTGGTCCAATGGTCCAGAATCAGGGTAACCACAAGGAAAAAAATAGTGAAGGCTGACACTATAAGAAAATATAAAAGTAGTAATGAATAAAAAATTTAAAATCAACTAACCCCAAAAGTTGGAGGACCTCACTACAAAAACTAAACATAGTTAATATTTTTGTTAAGTCCACATGGGTACACAGTTTTAAGGGTCCATATCCAGCGTGTTTCCAACTGCGCTAACCTGCGTATTGTTGCACCACCCCTACTGTCTACAGACAAGGAGTCAATTCCATGTATTTTTAAACCAGCATTATCACACTGATGGAAAGACTTGAAGTGTCTAGACATCGTTTTGAGGGAGGCTATATCATTGACTTCTTTAGCGGCCTCAATCCCCACAACGTGGTCCATAACACATATCTTCAATTGACGGCATGTAAGGCTGACAGAAATTTTATCACACAGACACGTAGCATAATCGATTACAAATCTAGTCTCACATGTTATTCTTTTTCTGGTAGTGTTTTGTGTCCATCAGAGTCCGTGAAGGAACTACTCCTTTCTATATTCGGGCACACAACACACTTCCCGCAGGGAGCGCAGCCTAAAAAAAAACCCGATGTGGCAACACTAAGCTCCACATTGGGGGAAAAAATTCCTTCCTGACTCCAGATACAGCAATCAGACTAATTCCCTGGATCAACGCCCTATCAAAGGATCTAGTATATATAACTAGTAATATTATAGTTTTCAAGAAAGGCATCCAGGCCCTTCTTAAATGTTAGTAGTGAGTCACTCATTACAACATCATGTGGCAGAGAGTTCCATAGTCTCACTGCTCTTACAGTAAAGAATCCGCGTCTGTGATTATGATTAAACCTTCTTTCCTCCAGACGTAGAGGATGCCCCCTTGTCCCAGTCTCAGGCCTAAGAGTAAAGAGATCATTAGAAAGGCCTCTGTACTGTCCCCTCATATATTTATACATTATTATAAGATCATCCCTAAGCCTTCTTTCCTCCTTTTTTTTGCCTTCCTCTGGATCAACATGTTAGGCTATGGGTTGAACTAGATGGACTTAAGGTCTTCCTTCAACCTTAAAAACTATGTTATGTTACTAAATCAGAAGCATTTGCATAGTGCAACAGAGTTCTGGTAATATTAAACATACCCCCTATAGATGTAGTAGGAACTTGATACTAGGTAATAAGAAACTAGGAATCCCTACTTAACACTTTGGTGGAGCTGTTTAGTACGTGTACAATTTAGAGGGATACTTGATACTTGATTTTAATGTAGTGGATTGTCACAATAAGCTCTCCCCTTTTGAATAAATCAAATTGATGAGATATGAGCATGCACTCTATAAACATTTGCAGAAGTCACCTTATTTAGTTGTGCAATATTAGAATGTAGGCTCATAATCTTAGTGCATTTTTAGTGCATTGGGTTCCACCTTCATTGCATTATTATTTTTTTGTGTGACAGCCTTTAGAATTCCACTATCTAGACTAAAAACTCCTCAAGCCTGGCCAATGGCTAATGGGGCGTTGGACCTTGGGCCTGGCCGTTGGCTGCTGAGGGGCCTTGGACCTTGGGCCTGGAAGATGGCTAATGGGGCCTTGGACCTCGGGCCTGGACGATGGCTGATGGGGCCTTGGAACTTGGGCCTGGCCGATAGCTGATGGGGCCTTGGCCTCGGGTCTGACCTATGGCTGATGGGGCCTTGGACCTCAGGCACAGTGTCTGAGACCGGTGCACAGTGTCCAAGACTGGTGAACAGGGTCCAAGTCCGGTCCACAGTGTTCGAGACAATGCACAGTGTCTAACCCGTGAACAGTGTCTGACCAATCCACAGTTTCCGACCCGTTCATAGTGTCCGACCCGTCCACAGTGTTCTAGGAACAGTGCAGTGTTCAAGACAGGTGCACAGTGTCCGAGATCAGTGTCAGTGTCCGAGACCGGTGCACAGTTTCCTATCAGTGCAGTGTATCCGACTGGTGCATAGTGTCCGACCGATGCACAGTATCCTACCCTTAACAGTGTATGACCCTTGCACAGTGTCTGACCGATGCACAGTGTATCTGACAGGTGCACAGAATCCGTGCTCAGTGTCCGACCGAGCAGACTGTGTGACCGGTGCCCAGTATTTGGGTCAGGGTTGCCTGTGGGCAATTTCCAGGAAACCGACTATTTGATTACCGAAGATTTAAAGTACGCAAGACAAATATGGTAAAGACGTAGGAAAGTGGCACTTTTTCACATCACTTTATGTGTCCTAGGGACCTGATCCAGGGGACTAGTCTGATTGCCATACATGGAATCGGGGAGGAATATGGGGCAATTAGCATTAGCATTTGCCTCATGGGTTTTTCGCCTTTCTCTGAATCAAGAAATTAGCTTTAGGTTGAACATGATGTACGTGTCTTACAACCTTAAAACTATTGAAACTGTAACTGTATTGAGGTTTAAGGTTGTTAGCCGGGGTTCCTAGGAAGCCTTTTTGAGCTGTCAACCTAAAAATGATCCTAACATTTAGGTGACAGCATTGTACACATTTTAGGTAAATGGGGTGAATTAAATGCAAAGTCACAGAAATATTAATTCCTTTGACTTTGCTTTTAGTTTAGGATAGGGACTCGCAAGACTATGAGGACCCTTGACGCGGGTTGCGAGCTTTGTGTATTTTGGCCAAAATATTGACCAATCCCCGATAAATTGATGATGTATATTCCTTTTGTACATTGAACTTATATATTTGAGAGGAATTTAATTAAGTTCCTTTTTCTGTGGCTTGGCTTTAAATTTTAGAACAGGGATTCACAAGACCATAAGGACCCTTGACGCAGGTTTCAAGCTTGTGTATTTTGGCCAAAATATCGACCAATACCTCATATTTATGG
The DNA here is from genome assembly GCA_033576535.1 of Allobates femoralis. Classification (NCBI taxonomy): domain Eukaryota; kingdom Metazoa; phylum Chordata; class Amphibia; order Anura; family Aromobatidae; genus Allobates; species Allobates femoralis. The sequence goes on along the minus strand of JARQOC010000003.1, from coordinate 87,407,272 downwards.
TATATATTGTTTTACACGGATTATATACCCTGTTTCCCTGAAAATAACACACTCTCTGATGTTGCTTTTTGCTCAAAAAAATGCACCATGTCTTATTTTCAGGGGATGTCTAATTTTTCCATCATCCCCTTGAAAGTCCCAATATTCCCATGCAATTCCCCCCACACACAACTTATTTTAGGGGACACAGTACCGTATATACTAGCGTTTAAGCCGAGTTTTTCAGCCCAAAAATTGGGCTGAAAAGTCCCCCCCTCGGCTTATACGCGAGTCATATGCCCATCTGTATACAGGCCCCCCCCATCGGTATACAGGCCCCCCCCCCTGCTGCTGCAAACCTGTAAAGGAATACATCATTATACTTATCCCTGTCGCCGCCACCGCCATCGCGCTCCTCCGGCTTCATCCGGCTTCTTCCGGCTTCCTCCTCCGGTGGGCGCAGACAATGACATCATTGTCTCTGCGCCAGAGGAGGAAGCCGGAAGAAGCCGGATGAAGCCGGAGGAGCGCGATGGCGGCGGCGGTGGCAGGGATAAGTATAATGATGTATTCCTTTACAGGTTTGCGGCAGCAGGGGGGGGGGGCCCTGTATACCGATGGAGGGAGACTGTATATACCTCTGGGGCTGCTGTATACTTCCACTGGGGCTGCTGCTGTATACTTCCACTGGGACTGCTGCTGTATACTACCACTGGGGCTGCTGTATATACCTCTGGGGCTGCTGCTGTATACTTCCACTGGGGCTGCTGCTGTATACTACCACTGGGGCTGCTGCTGTATACTTCCACTGAGACTGCTGTATACTACCACTGGGGCTGCTGTATATACCACTGGGGCTGCTGCTGTATACTTCCACTGGGGCTGCTGCTGTATACTACCACTGGGGCTGCTGCTGTATCTACCACTGGGGAGGCTGCTGTAACACTGCTGGGGCCTGTATATACCACTGGGTAGGCTGTTGTATACAACACTGCTGGGGGCTGTATACCTGTGCTGGGGTCCACCCTCGGCTTATACACGAGTCAATAGGTTTTCCCAGGTTTTGGGGGCAAAAGTAGGGGGGTCGGCTTATACACGAGTATATACGGTATATATTTCTGTAGAATGCACACAATTCCATCTATGTTGGCCTTGTAAATTAGGGGTAGCGGCGTGCACTGATAGAATAGAGGGTTGTCCAGCACTAATGGTATGGCCATCACTAATAGGCAGTAAGATGGGTACAGTGCACTTCATGCATGTGTCAGCGCCCTATACAAGTCTTATCTATGTGCAATATTATTACCGAGACATTGCCCCATCCATTAATTGGTCGGTTGTGAGTGGTTGTCTCATCAGTATTTTACACCTATGTTGCTACTGAAGCCTTTTGATTCCCCTTTCCTTGCAGCCATTAAGTATGATTCCAACAAACATGCCCCCCAAAACACTGTATGATCCCCCCACAGTAAATTCCTCCACACGCACAGTATGATGACCCTACTGTACCCTCCTCATCTACCCCGGCAAAGGGCAAAGTATGGTGACCCCAACACAGTATGATCCCCAACTGCGACCCACACACAGCCCTCTGCACAGTATTATGGACCCCACACATGCATTCACACTGTTTAATTGTTTGCATACAGTATAATGGCCCTCAAATAGCCCTCAATAAAGAATAAAGGCTCCATCATATCCCTCCACATATTATAATGGACATAGCATACTCCTCCAAATAGTATAATGGACATAGCATACTCCTCCAAATAGTACAATGCTAGCCTATAGTCCTCCAATTATTATAATACAGGCCCATAGTCCTCCAATTATTATAATGCAGCCTCCATAGTTCTCCAATTATTATAATGCACCCCCATAGTCCTCCAATTATTATAGTGCACACCACAGTCTCCCAATTATTATAAAGTAATCCCTATAGTCCTCCATGTATTATAGTGCAACCCCATAGTTTCCCAATATTATAAAGTAATCCCCATAGTTCTCCATGTATTATAGTGCGCTCCCCATAATCCTCCATGTATTATAGTGCACCCCATAGCCCTCCAATGATTAAAATGCACCCCATAGTCCTCCAATTATTGTAATGCAGCCTCCATAGTTCTCCAATTATTATATTGCACTCCTATAGTCCTCCATTATGATGCATCCCATAGTCCTCCAATTATTTTTTTTTAAATCAAATACATTTTTTATTAGATATGCACTCGTCAAAACAGTATTGTACAAATTAACAGCATACAATGTGGATTTTAACATATCCAAGTTAAACCTCAATCCCCCCTCTCCTCCCTCCCAGACAGCATTTCCCCCTTCAATCTGCATACAGCACAATTAAACATAATAGTTATCCATTACTCAATCAGATAGGAACACAGAAATCCACCCTACAAACCATGATATACAAGATATATTACCGTATATACTCGAGTATAAGCTGAGTTTTTCAGCGCAAAAATTGTGCTAAAAAGTGCCCCCCTCGGCTCATACTCGAGTCAGTGACGGCTAAGTGGGGGGGGGGGCGGTGTCCGGGGGCTGGAGGAGGTGGGGGAGGCTGCAATAGGAGCGGTCGGTCACATGCCCCGCTCATTAGTGCAATGCAATATGCACTGCATCCCCCTGTCCATCAGTGGCAGGGGGAGTGGTGCATATTTTTACATTGCACTCTCAGCGCTCCCCCCCAGTGGTATATACAGGCCCCCCTTGCTGCCGTACACCTGTAAAAGAATAGCTCATTCATACTTATCCTCCTCGCTCTTTCACCGCGCATCCTCCGGTCTTCTTCCTGCTTGTACCCGGCGGGGGCAGCAGCAATGACGTCATTGCTTCTGCGCCTGTCACATGACGCCAGGTACAATCAGGAAGAAGACTGGAGAACGCGCGGTGAAAGAGCGAGGAGGATAAGTATGAATGAGCTATTCTTTTACAGGTGTGCGGCAGCAAGGGGGGGCCTGTATATACCACTGGGGGAGCCTGTATATACCACTTGGGGGGCCTGTATATACCACTGAAGGGGGCCTTTATATACCACTGTGGGGGCCTGTATATACCACTGGGGGAGCCTGTATATACCACTGGGGGTGCCTGTATATACCACTGAAGGGGGCCTGTATATACCACTGGGGGGCCTGTATATACCACTGAAGGGGGCCTGTATATACCACTGAGGGGGGCTGTAACCTCTGATGGGGGGCCTGTATATACCACTGATGGGGGGCCTGTATATACCACTGAGGGGGGCTGTATATAGCACTGATGGGGGCTGTAACCTCTGATGGGGGGCCTGTATATACCACTGATGGGGGGCATGTATATACCACTGAGGGGGGGCCTGTATATACCACTGATGGGGGGCTGTATTCCACTGATGGGGGGTAACTGTATACCAGTGATGGAGGTCCTATATACCAGTGATGGGATGGAGGTCCTATATACCAGTGATGGAGGATTATATACCAGTAATGGGGGGCTATTTATCATGATCAGAGGGGCTGTATACCGTGATGAGAGTCTGCTTCATTTCCCCCCCCAGGCTTATATTCGAGTCAATAAGTTGACTCTTGTCAATAAACAGACTGAGAAACAGCTAACAGGCGTCTGTGTGTGTTACTTGCGTCTACTACCCTGTGCCCTGCAACGGAACCTTGTACCAGGAGAGTCGCCGACCAACAGCACTGTGAAGAGCTGCAGCTTAAAGTAAGTGACTGTGCGCTTCACTAAACCCCATTCCACAACACCACTCCTACCCTGGGGACTACCAGCCCTACCCGGTGAGGGCTTATCATCCTCGCTGCCCCAAGTCACAGTCCCCAGCAGGAATAAGGCAGCAGAGGTTCCATTAACCACATACTCTGGGTGGCATCATGACAAATCCTCCCTGTAAATAACCCCTTTTTCAACTGACGCCCAGGCCACGGGACCGGGTCTCGACTACTGTGATACCCCAGAGACAGCACCGGCCCGGTTCCCGAGTACCCCATAGCCTGGGGGCGCTCATTTCCTGGCGTCACGAACAGGATCCCGTGCCCGTTAAACCGGGTACTGCGTGACGTGAATTGTGTAAAATACATGTTTTGAACTGTCGCCATGGCAAAGCACACGGCACGCGGGAAGAAAAGGGGCGTATCATCATGGGCGGTATCCTCCAGAGAGCGCGAAGCAAGGCCCGACCTGCACTCTGACGACATCCGGCGGGGACGCAAAACCCTGCTGCACACCGGAACGATTCTTGTACACTCCGACGGAAGTAGAAGACCGGGAGGGTCAGCGTTAACTAAGGGAGCGGAAAAATGTCGCAGCCAGCGCAGCCCGCACAGCGAGTGGATGGAGCACCCGGAGGTGCTGGAGGGCAAGAGATGTCACCGATCATGCCATTCCTGATGCCGTACACCCCGGGCGCAACGTGGCTGCCACAATACTCAGGTGAGCCCAATACCTTAACTGACTTTAAAGAAAAACTGGACAGTTACTATCGCATATATTCCCCGACGGAGGGCCAGCATGTCAGTATGCTTCTGGGACAGTTAACTGGACATGCACAGCGGGAAGTGAAGTCCTGGTCAGATGACGATAAAGACACTGTAGAACATGTAATGACCAGATTGAAGGCCACTGTTGAGACCAGTGTGGATGCCCGGGCTAAGATGAGATTCTTTTTGTGCCGGCAGAAACCACAAGAGACTGTGAGAGACTTTGCTTTAAATCTGCAGGAGGCACTCAAGGCACTCAAACAGGCAGAACTCGCCTGGGAACAAGGGGAAGATAGCTTACTAATTGACCAGTTTGTTGATGGGCCATTATTCCCTCCTCATAGAGGACGACTGCGGATGATGGCAATACAAAATCCAGACTTGAACTTTGTGGAGTTTAAAGGGATCCTGTCACCTCCAAAACGCCTCATAAGCTAGCAAAACATGTTCCTGCAGCATATTATCACTAATCCCACACTCCTTTTGTCTCAAAAAAGCATCCTGTGAAAGTGCATAACAATGTTTTATACTGTCAGAAAGAAGAGCGGCACTCACCGGGTTGCAGGCATATGGTAATTTATTCAGTCCATACCTGGGTTACACTTGCAGGGATGGAGGGGGTGCAGAGCTGGACGACAATCAACTGTTTCACTCAGTCAGAGCTTCAACAGGTTTGGAAGTTCTCTTAAGAGGAAGATTCTACTGGGTTGGCATGAAAAGATCAATTGAAGACTATTGTAGAAAGTGTGGCCCGTGCAACCTAAGGAGGAAGGTTCAAGAGAGTCAGAGAGCTCCGCTCAAGTCCATAATCACCAAGCAGCCACTAGAGTTAGTAGCACTCGACCACGTCAAACTAACACCAAGCAGATCTGGCTACATCTATGCCTTGACAATCGTGAACCACTATTCCCGTTTCCTCGTGGTGGTGCCAGTAAAGGATCTTACCACAAGAACAGCAGCGAAAGCATTCCAGACATACTTTTGCAGACCTCATGGCTACCCTGAACAGGTCTTAGCAGATCAAGGTCCAGCTTTTGAAGCAGAGGTGTTTAAAGAATTCTGTAACATGTATGGTGGTAAGAAGATTCGGACAACAGCATATCATCCACAGACAAATGGCTTATGTGAGAAGATGAACCACATAGTGATGGACCTTTTGAAGACATTGCCAGCATCAGAAAGAAAGCAATGGCCAGAGAAGTTACCTGACTTGATAGACTTGTACAACCATATTCCGCTGAGTTCAACCAATTGTACCCCAGCTTATCTTATCAATACCTGGTAAGCTACCAATTGATTTGGATATGGAAATTGTCGAACCAGAAGCAGAACATTCAGATTCAACCAATTGGGATACTCTACGTAAACAGAAGTACCTTCAAGTTCAAGAATGTGTTGAGAAGAGTCTCCAGCAAGCAAGAGAGAAGCAAGAGAAAACTTTCAATCAACATTCTTCCGCAGCTCCTTTGCAACCTGGTGAACACGTCTTGAAGAGAAACAGAATAACCCATAAACTGGATGATCAAAGGGAACCAACACCATACACCGTTCTCCCATCAAACTGTGATAATACTAAAGTGTGTTTAATTAGCAAAGATGGAGGCAAGATATCCTCAATAGTATCCAGAGATCAATTGAACTTGTGTCCTGAAACCCTGAAGACACCAGCGGATCCTGTAACCAAACAGATGAACCTAAGAACGAAGAAGATGTGTTCCATACAGTCTTAGGAGATTTTCCAAAAACCTGGATGAACTATCATGAAGCCTTATTAGTCCCAATGCTCGCATTTCATCAAGTGGCAGAACCCAAACCAGTGCCTGCACTACCACCTGAACCCGTGCAGCAACAAGAAGAAGAAATCCCAAGATTAGAAGAACTGGAAGTTGAACCTGTAGAGGAAGAACAGATTCCTGAACCCAATGAACTTGCCAGTCCTACTAGTGGATCCCCATCCTCAGAACTAGAAACACAAGAAAAATATAGTTCTGCACATAGCCTAACACTGAGTACACCTGGTACACTTGTAGTAAGAAGGTCACTACACAGTACACAGGGTCAGTTACCAGCACGTTATAAAGATTAAAATGTGAATACCAGTAATGTACATATGTTTTAGTGTAAAGAAGTATGAATAGAACAAGGTAAACACAGTGTACAGAAGGGTGGAGGAACTGGATTAACCCCCATGCATATCACGTTAGGGAAAGAAAGTGCCTGGGGGTGGTATAAGTGAAGCCAGGCCTCCTAAGCAGAGACACCCGTAGGGACCTTATTTATTTGTTTATATGTGCAACGTTGAAACCATAAAGCCCAGTACCTACAGAGACTTTCCCATTTGAACTCTATTCATTTAAAAAAAATGTACCATTACATACCACTGGACTGGTTGTCGTAAAGAGTTTCTTGTAAATAAACAGACTGAGAAACAGCTATCAGGCGTCTGTGTGTGTTACTTGCGTCTACTACTCTGTGCTCTGCAATGGAACCTTGTACCAGGAGAGTCGCCGATCAACAGAACTGTGGAGAGCTGCAGCTTAAAGTAAGTGACTACGCACTTCACTAAACCCCATTCCACACTACCACTCCTACCCTGGGGACTACCATCCCTACCTGGAGAGGGTTTACCATCCTCGCTGCCCCAAGTCACCGTCCCCAGCAGGAATCAGGCAGCGGTGGTTCCATCAACCACATACTCTGGGTGGCGTCACGACAAATCTCCCCTGTAAATAACCCCTTTTTCAACTGAAATCCAGGCCACAGGACCGGGTCACAACTACCGTGATACCCCAGAGACAGCACCGGCCCGCCGGTTCCCGAGTACCTCATAGCCTGGAGGCGCCTCACTTCTCTCAGATGGGATGGCAAAAACCTGGTGACAGGTTCCCTTTAAGCTGCTGTATCATTCATGAAGCAGCTGCATTGTGGTCAATATATGTGACTACTATGACAGGTACAATAATCAATGCTATTCACTTCACCTCAGTAATTATAATAATATGGCTGTTTAGTGTATGTACCAATTAAACACTTTTAATGCAGTAAAGAAAATCTCTTAGAAGCCCATAAAGTGCTTTATATCTACTTCCATTGCAAAAGCTTCTTATTGTAGGATATAAATACCTAGTTTGATGGTCGGATTAGATGTGTGCCATTTTCTCCTCAAATATAAAGTTTGTTCCTAATGTTTAATGTGATGTCCTGCGGTCTGGTTGTACAACTTGGCTAAATTGCATTCATCAACTTATTACAGGCATAAAACAGCTGAGCAGTACAGCAGTAAAGCCTTTATTCCACCAAGAATTGTAGTTATAGGTAATAAGCAGTCTGCTTTAGTCTACACAGTCAAAACTTTACAATTCAATTATCTTCTAAAAGAAAAACTGACAGCTAGATAAAAAAAAATATAGATGAGTTTCAATTGAAAATAGATGAAACTTATAATTAAGCAAGCTTTGCAGTGTCAAGATTGCAGTGACGGTCCTGTCCAGTCAACTCCGCTTAAGGCTGCATGCACACGATCAGGAATAGCAGCATTTTGGATGCAGAGTATTACTGCTGGGCCCAAAACGCTGTATTCAACAATACAAGCACAGTGGATGGATTTCTAGAAATCCAATGCCCACTGTGCTTCTGCCCTCCGCTATTTCAGCTGCGGTGCGGGTTGCTGCTGTGGCGCCCTTGTGACCAGGTGGCCACAGGGTGAACTGCAGTTGGGATAGTTAAGACGGTCAGCTCACAAAAACACCCACACACACACACACTCCGACCCTGAGCCCAAGTCAGTTTATGTCGGGTAAGGGGTGGCGGGAGTATCTATGTGTGGGTGGGAAGTAGAAAGAAACTGGATAAAGGGGTGGAGGAACTGTAGTAAAACACAGGAACACTAAGTTGGAGGGGGCATTCCTTGAGAGAAGAATTCCCAGGGAGGCAGAATTCCCTGGAGAGTAAGGAAGAGGGATGGTTCCCCAAGCCGAGACACCCTTCAGCTAGTGTTGCAGACAGAGAGAACAACGAGGCCCAGTTGTCGTATCCACTAATGGCCGGCGGGGAACCCAAGCTGAACCCGTGGAGAGAGAAGGAGCCTGGTGAGCCCGACTAACCCGGGTCACTGGTGGCTGGGCCAAAGAACCAGAGTGCCGGCTCTGTAGATGTGGCCAGGAACGCTTCAAGCCCATAACCACGAGACACCTGGCGGGGTGCGGGAACTCTATGTCCCGAGACCCAACAACCGGTGCGGTGTAGGACAAAGCCATCGTACTTGGGCTAGTGACCCAGAGTGTGGGACAGAGCACTGCAGAGCCGTGATGGCTGGACCAAAACCATACGTGAAGGAGAGGAAGGAGAAACAGAGGGCCCGAAAGACACACTGAGGGGGAGTGACGCAGAGGAACCATGCAGTGAGAACCTAAGCCCGTGGCTGCTGTGTGAGTCAGGTCCACTACAAGTGTTGTAAGAGAACTGTTAAATGCTGAGACTGTGCTGTTGTGTTGGCAGTGGAGTAAAGTACCCTGTGAATTCAAGAACTGTGTTTGAGACTTATTGGTACTGAGACTGCAGTTGCTCGACTGCGGAGCCTCACACTTGTTCCTTGCCACAGGAGAAGCTGCGGGAGGAGAGCAATTGCAGTGTCCCATCTCTCATTATCCCTACACCTGCCCTAGGGACAAAAGTCCTGCCCGTAGAGGGCTCATCATCCCGGCTGCCACTTTCACCACGATCTCCAGTGGTCTGAAAGGCAGCGGTGACCCATAGCCACAAACCACAGGTGGCGTCACGGACCATTCCATAAACTTTGTTCTCTTTTTCTTTTACCTCTTTTTATTGCCGCGCCTGGGCATTTGGAGCCGGGTCACGTTGCCGTGACATCCCCCTCTGCAGACAGACGTATTTTGTTGATAATAAACTATTAGTAATACTTTTTTTTAAAGTATTTTTACTTTGCGGCTGTATTTTTTCAATCCTCCTGAAATCTTTTGCACAGTACTGTATACAACAGGTAAAATAAGACTTAAATTAAGAACATCTATGCTTTTTTTTTGTGTGGATTGGATGGGTTGTTACCGACATATGGTGAGAAATTCATAAATATATTTACTTAGAAAATTGGTCATGTGTTCAATACTTATTTCACCCACTGCATAGACTCATGGTTCTTACGTTCTACAATCAGTGGCAATTCTGTAATTCCTCTATGTTATACTACAGATATAGAAAGGGCCCAATTCATCAAAGCTTCTATACCCGAAAACGCAACAAATTTTGTGACTTTTGAAGTTTTCATATCAGCTTGAAGCTGCTCTGCCATATCCATCCAATTCATTAAAAGATGCTCCAAATTCATTAAGCGGTGTGCATGTTTTAATGAATTGAGTGTACTGTACTCCAGGAAGCCCATCATTAAGATTCCAGCCTTAATGAATCCGCCCTACAATGGCCTGTTCTGGATTCTATTTCCATTTACTGCAGAAATACAATGGAATGAAAGTAATTAAATGATACATTCAGCACTTTGTATCCAGCTTGAAGCATTGGTGGTAAGCGGGAGACTTCCGCAGGTTATGGTTCAGTTGAGGTGGTGTTTTGTGTGTATATAATTTGGCACCGGTGACACTAGATGCAGTCGTCATGGAAACATTGATCAGTTCTCTATTGTAATTTCTATGCAGAATTTGGCAGAACTCCGAAATGCCTTTGTCTCCCCAAGAATGAATGGAAGAATATTCACAGACTGTGGGAAAGTTCACAATTATTCTATAGAATATTGTTATACAACTTTCATAATTCAATTCTATTCAATTTCATTGCTGTTATTCAAAATGACCTTCATTCCTTTCAGGGAACTTTGGGCATTTCTTGGGTTCTCTGTTTTTCATATTTTAATATTGCATAACTAACACCGGCAAATGTATAAGAATATATGCCGTAGCTTACATAAAACTAACCAACATCAATGGCAGACAGCACTCCAAATCAAAATGCAAAAAATGCAATTGACCTATATGTGGGCAATGTTTTGGCTGCAGGAAAACTGTAAAAAATGGTCCAGCATCCTGTTGATCTAAGTGCAAAGTGTAGGCGCACATTCACACTGAAACCTAGGATAGAAAAAATGTGCAAATATCCTGAAGTAAATAATTAAATAGTACATGTAAGGTACGTGGTTCATACTAAGACACGACTTATTAGTTACAAACCCATGCTGGGGTTAGTTAACACTTATTTTCCACCTAGGTACTTACATGCATATTGTTTGGCAATTTGTTCAAAGATCTTTCCTGATATAGGCTCACAGGCCTATAGTTCCCTGGGTCCTCCTTCTTCCCCTTTCAAAGATAGGTACTACATTTGCTCTTCTCCAGGACTTGTCCTGTTCTCCATGAATTTTCAAAGATTATGGTGTGAGTGGTTGTTTGTCCATTTGCACAACAGCAGGATAAATTGATTTACAATCAGTGTTACTTCATAAGTGGACAATTAGAAGAAGAAATTCCAGCAGGACGGTTCCAGTATTTTTCTTCTTTTATGAAATGATAAATAACATCCAAATAATAGGCAGTACAAGTGTACAAACAGGCCTGTTTGTACACTTGTACTGCCTATTATTTGGATGTTATTTATCATTTCATAAAAGAAGAAAAATACTGGAACCGTCCTGCTGGAATTTCTTATTCTAATTGCACCAGCCCACAACCAGGGCGTTGTCCTTGCAGGCCTGGAACCAGTGGAAGCTGATCCTTACTGACGGTGAGCTGTTCCCCTTCCCATTCCCATTTTCTTCATAAGTGGAAAGGTTGATTTCAAAGTGTGAATGACTTGGAGTTACATTGAGTTGTTTAAATGTTCTCTTTATTTTTTTGAGCAGTATATGAACATATTTTGTGTTGTGACATACACACAGCTTAAGTTCCTCCCTGTGCAAGACCTGGTAATCAACTATTAAAGTCCACTTTACCAGGTCAGCCATCTGGTGAAGATCCAAACTGAATCTTGGCTGGAGTATGTCTTGGCTGGGAGGGCAAAGGTTAGCCTAAAGGCCTGTTCACACTGTTGCAATAACTCTCTAGATATTGAGAATATTTTACTTCATACACTTGCATGTAAAAACTGCAACACATGACACTGTATGAAATGTAGAAGGAATCAAAAAATGCAGGTAGACTAGACACTGGTAGAGCATACTTGGAAGCTCAACTTTGAGTGAAATTTCCTGACAGAGATTTAATTTGTGGAGATTAAACTGCAAACAGTGCAGTGATCTTCAGGTTGTATTGCAGCTAAGGGAAAAAAAAACTATTTAAATCATGTTCCTTTTGTGAGTGTGAATGAGCTGAGTGTGACCTGACTGCAAATGTGAAATGAAGTAACTGTGTGACTGTGATTCAGTGACTTTGAATTTAGGGAGTTTAAAAGGGAAGAATGTGCACTGAATTTCCTATGTGTATTTGTTTAATTGCTTAAATATTCGTCTGATGCAAACCTCATTAGGAAATATGCTCCATTATTGACAATGCCATCCAGTGCACATCTTGTTACATATATGCAATCATTGAACAACCAGTCGAGGGTGCATACTGCTGTGAGCACATTGTGCATTTGGAATCCGAGCTACTGGATCTAAATGAGCAGCTGGCAACACTGGGATCCAT
>JARQOC010000003.1:87351773-87395054 GCA_033576535.1 Allobates femoralis | reverse complement strand
ATGTAAGAAGAGAGCCGGCACACGACGCGACGCTGCTGGCACATGACATGGGCGCAATGCCAGCAGCACAGCAGTGCCGCGGGTGCGCAGCTAACACCCGACAGCACCCCCCCCGCCCCCCCCCGGGGACCCACATGACTATTGCCAAATGCAGCCTCCTGTATGTCAGGGGGGAACTACCGCTGGAGCCTCAGGGGCCCCCTAGGTGGCCTGGGCCCTGGTGCAACTGCACCAGTTGCACCACGGTAGTTCCGCCCCTGATACACTGCTATCCCTGCTATCCTTGGAGGGGTGCCAGTACTACTACATCACCCTGAGCACAGGCACTGGGGGGAAAATGTGAAGGAGGAACATGCTGAGTGGCTGAGCTAGGGTGTGCCGAGCTGCCTGATAATTAGAAGAAAGCTATTACACATTGCAAACACCTCTCTGCTGTGCACACACCATGTACACCTAATTTTCCAACAGATAGGAAATAACACTATTCGTAATATGAGCATAGCAGAGCTCTGTGTGTGTGTGTACTATCTAGCTATGAATCTATCATCATCTATCTATCATCATCTATCTATAATCATCTATCACTCTATCTCTAATCTATGTATCTATCATCTGTCAGCTCTCCTGTATGGTGTAGTATATAGAGGATCTGTCGGCTCTACTGTGCAGTGTAGTATATAGAGGATCTGGCAGCTCTCCTGTATGGTGTAGTATATAGAGGATCTGTTGGCTCTACTGTGTGGTGTAGTATATAGAGGAGCTGTCGGCTCTCCTGTATGGTGTAGTATATAGAGGTTCTGTCGGCTCTCCTGTGTGGTGTAGTATATAGCGGATCTATCATCTCTTCTGTGCGGTGTAGTATATAGAGGAGCTGTTGGCTCTCCTGTGCGGTGTACTATATAGAGGATCTGTCAGCTCTCCTGTATGGTGTAGAATATAGAGCAGCTGTCAGCTCTCCTGTGTGGTGTAGTATATAGAGGAGCTGTCAGCTCTCCTGTATGGTGTAGTATATAGAGGAGCTGTTGGCTCTCCTGTGTGGTGTAGTATATAGAGGATCTGTCATCTCTCTTGTGTGGTGTAGTATATAGAGGATCTGTCATCTCTCCTGTGTGGTGTACGGTAGTATATAGAGGATCTGTCGGCTCTCCTGTGGGGTGTAGTATATGGAGGAATTGTCGGCTCTCCTGTGTGGTGTAGTATATAGAGGATCTGTCGGCTCTCCTGTGCGGTGTACTATATAGAGGATCTGTCATCTCTCCTGTGTGGTGTAGTATATAGAGGAGCTGTCAGCTCTCCTGTGTGGTGTAGTATATAGAGGAGCTGTCAGCTCTCCTGTATAGTGTAGAATATAGAGGATCTGTCAGCTCTCCTGTGTGGTGTAGTATATAGAGGATCTGTCATCTCTCCTGTGTGGTGTAGTATATAGAGGATCTGTCAGCTCTCCTGTGTGGTGTAGTATATAGAGGAGCTGTCAGCTCTCCTGTATGGTGTAGAATATAGAGGATCTGGCAGCTCTCCTATATGGGGTAGTATATAGAGGATCTGTCAGCTCTCCTGTGTGATGTAGTATATAGAGGAGCTGTCGGCTCTCCTGTGTGGTGTAGTATATAGAGGATCTGTCGGCTCTCCTGTGCGGTGTACTATATAGAGGATCTGTCAGCTCTCCTGTGTGGTGTAGTATATAGAAGACTTGTCGGCTCTCCTGTGCGGTGTACTATATAGAGGATCTGTCAGCTCTCCTGTGTGGTGTAGTATATAGAGGAGTTGTCGGCTCTCCTGTGCGGTGTACTATATAGAGGATCTGTCATCTCTCCTGTGTGGTGTAGTATATAGAGGATCTGTGAGCTCTTCTGTGTGGGGCAGTATATGTCTTCTGATGACCATTCTCCTGATGCCAGTGAAATCACATTGACTGAGCAGCTCCTTCTTTTCCACTCTGCTCTGTCAGTGGAGCATAACTGCTGATGTCATCCAGAATTACAGACAGCTCCCTGATACCTAACTGTAGGGATCTGGCTGTCAATCAGCAAGACTTTTCGGCAGTGACACTCTTTAGATGCCACAGATTCAGGAAGTTTTGTATATCTCTTCATAAGCCAGGGAGATCTGACCTCAGCATGCCACCTCATCAAAATTGGCATGAAAAACACGTTTTTCATAAATTGGGCCCATTTTGTATGACCGTATATTACAAAAAAATATTTGCACATTTTGCTATAGAATTGGTGTTCTTCTATTATTACCATATTGATGATATAGCATCATGGTCGTCCTCAAGAATGATTGTCTCTGGTGGGCCCAAGGTTCTCCAGTCCAGCTCTGTATATATATTAGTTGTGTTTAGTATATAGTGTATACTGCTGTGTATATACTGATGTGTAGTACTTGTTTGTACTGTATAGTGTATACTGGTGTGTAGTATATAGTCAGCACAGGACGCGAGTATAGGGTCTTATTTTTAACTGTGGGAAACAAGTGATATAAGAAGGGCTTGTTCTAATAGTGGAGAACTCCTTTAATAAATTAAGCTGCTGGAGTAATATTCACCCACTTCATTAATTAGGAAATGTACTAGCCCCGTGAGCATCCAACACAAATGTACACACATACACACTTATATACCCTGTACATACACATTATATAGAATATTATATATACACTGTGCGCCTATTAATGAAGTGAGTGAAAATTACTCCAGCAGGTTCATTAATTAAGAATGGCCATGCACAGCGTGTCTCAATAAATCAGGACCATTGTTCTCGGCAGCACATCACCCGGTGTAAACAGGAGAAGTGCTGCTGATAACACGATCTGTATGGGGACACAATGATTTCTTAGATCAAAGGAGTTTGAACAGTCACTATCAGTGATCATCCTATCCCCGATGATCTATTAGTGATCGTCCTATCCCCAATGATTAGTGATCATCCTATCCCTAATGATCTATTAGTGATCGTTCTCACCCATCGTTCTTTCTCAGCCTGTGTGAGGAGCCGGAATACAAGCGCAGAATGACATTACTATAGCCGATGGCGCTCATTTAAAGGTCTGAAATCGGTTTCAGTAAATACAACTCAAATGTTTGTGTGTGATAGTGCAATTTGTTAGCAGATGGGGCACCACTTTTAACTTGTGCCCAGGGCCCAACTTTGCTAAAAACCGGCCCTGGCGGCGTATAAAGGTACCATAATAGTTTGAATTAAACAATTGAGATGGAAAAATGTATGTTTTTTCATTTATCTGCATAATAATTCTGCTCACTAATACTTGCCCAATAATTCCACACACAGATATTCCGCTAAGAAAGAAAATAACTCACTTTTCCTCTGTTAAATATTCAGGTTTAAGATTTATTAACCTTATGGATAAACTGACAGCACTGTAGTTGTTCAATTATAAAATTGTCAAAAACAAATTGCCTGAAAATTGTATATGAGGTGTACAGTCACTAAATTTGATTAGTAAAACAGGTATATATTATTTGTGCTTTATTTTTAAAAGGCTAGGTAGATACATGTTCCAAAACCTAACACCTACAACAGTCTGCTGTATTTGTATGGCATTGGCATCTTTGGGTGTAATATTAGAATAAGGCAACAAGTGTACAAAAAACATGCGCATTTTGTGACGTACAAAGTTGCTTTCAAATTTTAGGAATTTGGAATCTTTTCTTTAATAGTAATATTCAAAATGAGGGGACTTAACTCTTTGTTTGTAGTGCTTCAAGTATGAAAAAAAAATGCTGCTTTTAAGGCGCTGTAGTTCAGTATATCACAGGTCAATCAATTCATAATTACACATACATTGCAGATCCTGTACCTCCCTATGTCACCATCTTGAATAGCCAGGGCTGTGGTTGATACAGTCTTTAGAAAAAGTATTAGCCTGTGTATTATCTGTGCAGACATTGTTCGCAGATCTCTGGTTGCAGTGAAATCATGGACACATTGTTCCATTTTGTGGCCGTGTACAAGTGTAACAATGTGTCCATGATTTCACTGCACCCAGAGATCTGCGAACAATCTCTGCACAATTATCTGTGTGTGTAACTGGGCCTTAAGAGACAATGGACAATTGTTGAACAGTGAACTGTTTGAACTCTCTGTTTTTCTACTTTTTATACCCAATACCTCATAGATTTAATAAGCTGTTTTTTGTTACATAACGTTTAAGTAATGCGCCTCCCGTTACGGGAAGAAAAAGAATGCTTGTTTGTTATTGTTGAATGCATAAAAAATTGTTTGAGCATTGTATACCACTGAACCAGGTCCTAGCATGCGGACGTGCTATCCTTTGCTCAGGGGAGTGTGGCGCCCCTGCGGACCGGTCGCCACTAGATGGTGCAGCAGCTGGGATTGGTAAATTGGTCTCCCCACACAAACACCGTACACACTCCCGATCCTAAGTCTAGGTACTCTATGTCTAGTAATGGGATAGCGGGAGGAGCCAGGTAGTGGGTGGAAAGCTAGAGAAGGACGCGGTTAGGGGTGGGAATGACACAACAAAAAGGATACACAACACCAAGTTCTAGGTGAAGAGAAGTCAAGTTAGTGAGTGGAGGAGTAGTAGGAGACAACACCAAACCAACCAAGACAAAGCCAGACCAGTCAGAGGAGAGGCGAGACAAACAGAATGACTGGGACTTGCCCGGTCCAAGGCTGTGAACCGTGGTGAAAGACAGAGGGAGTCTAAGGTGTGCTCAAGTCGGCGGGGACACCGAGGAACTGGGCTGGAACCAGAGTGCCGGCTCTGCTGAAGTGGCAGGGAAGCTTTATGCCCTAACCATGAACCCTGGCTGCATGCGGAACAGACCGAACAGGCCCGAAAGAGACATGAAAGGGGGAGTCGCAGATAAACCATCCCAGTTGCTGAGAACTCACCGGAGACGCTGCTGAACCATTGTAAATTATACCAGCTGTCGAGAAAGGTAAGAAAAACCCAGTTGAAGCTTGACATTGTTTGAGACTGTTTCTTGCGCCAGGGAGGAAACAGACTGGTCTGAGAAGCGGCAGCCTGAGACGGCCTGTGCCCGTGAATCCTGCATCCACTGCACCACACTATTACATGATTACCCTGGGGACCAGCCCTACCCGTGGAGGGCTCAACATCCCTGCTGCTACCCCCATCATCCCCAGAGGTCCTGATTGCAGCGGAGGCCACCCATAGCCGCATACCACGGGCGTTGTCACGATAATTCCTAAAATTCCACAGTCCATCTGCTGTAGTTCAACCCAAAGCCTAACATGTTGATCCAGAGAAACGCAAAAAAAACGCCATGTGGAAAACACTAAGCTCCACATTGGGGGAAAAACATTCTTTCCTGACTCCAGATACGGCAATCAGACTAGTTCCCTGGATCAACGCCCTATCAAGGAATCTAGTATGTATAACCAGTAATTTTAGCAATTTTAGCATAGAACCTTTAGCCAACAGAGAAGTCAGCCCAGCTCTCCAGAAACCCAAACCCCTCCTTTCTACACCAATTCCTGAGCTACTTATTTATCTCCCTAATCTCCCGTTGCCTCTATGGTGTGGCACGTGGTACAGGCAGTATTTCAGAAAATACCACTTTGAAGGTCCTTGCTTTAAGATCAGAGTCTAATTCCCTGAAATCATCTTTAAGGACCTTCCACCTACCTCTGACATTGTAATTTATGTCAATGTGCACCATGACCATTGGGTCCTCACTAGTCCCTCACCATCTGTCAACCCGATCAGCGATGTGCTGGACTTGAGCGCCAGGTTGTCAGCACACTGTTCGGTGATCCCTATCTTTGTGACAGATTTCCTGCCTGGCCTGCCCTGGTTTGCTTTTTCCCCTCTTACTGGAGGAGACAGTCCTTCAGCTTTCAGAGGACATGCCTTACTGTAGCAGTGGTACCCCAGACTTACACCCCCCTCATCTGCCAACTTATCAAATTTGTTGTGGTGTGCCAAATCAGAACTAGCCTTCCTGGCACTATTCCTTCGACCCGGCCTTCTGTCACCCAGTTAGCTGCCTCACTGTCCTACAGCTCCATGCTACAATCTTCTCCCACATCTATCCAAGTGAGCAACTCCTCAGTGAGCAGCAAACTCCTTTCCATATTGTCTATGGATCCCAGTGTTGCCAGCTGCTCATTTAGATCCAGTAGCTGGGATTCCAAATGCACAATGTGCTCACAGCAGTATGCACCCTCGACCAGGATTGCATACATGTAACAAGATGTGCACTGGATGGCATTGTCAATAATGGAGCACATTTCCTAATGAGGTTTGCATCAAACAAAAGTTTAAGCAATTAAACAAATACACATAGAAATTCAATGCATATTCTTCCCTTCTAAACTCCCTAAATTCAAAGTCACTGAATCACAAGTCACACAGTTACTTCATTTCACATTTGCAGTCAGGTCACACTCAGCTCATTCACACTCACAAAAGGAAGATGATTTAAATTGTTTTTTTTCCCTTAGCTGCAATACAACCTGCAGATCACTGCACTGTTTGTAGTTTAATCTCCATAAATTAAATCTCTGTCAGGAAATTTCACTCAAAGTTGAGCTTCCAAGTATGCTCTACCAGCGTCTAGTCTACCTGCATTTTTTGATTCCTTCTACATTTCATACAGTGTCATATGTTGGAGTTTTTACATGCAAGTATATGAAGTAAAATATCCTCAATATCTAGAGAGTGATTGCAACAGTGTGAACAGGCATTTAGGCTAACCTTTGTCCTACCAGCCAAGACATACTCCAGCCAAGATTCAGCTTGGATCTTCACCAGATGGCCGACCTGGTAAAGTGGACATTAATAGTTGATTACCAGGTCTTGCACAGGGAGTATGTCACAACACAAAATATGTTCATATACTGCTCAAAAAAAATTAAAGAGAACATTTAAACAACTCAATGTAACTCCAAGTCATTCACACTTTGAAATTAACCTGTCCACTTATGAAGTAACACTGATTGTAAATCAATTTATCCTGCTGTTATGTAAATGGACAAACAACCACTCCTACCATAATCTTTGAAAATTCATGGAGAACAGGACAGTCCTGGAGAAGAGCAAATGTAGTACCTATCTTTAAAAGGGGAAGAAGGAGGACCCAGGGAACTATAGGCCTGTGAGCCTATATCAGGAAAGATCTTTGAACAAATTGCCAAACAACATGTATGTAAGTACCTTGATGAAAAATAAGTGTTAACTAACCCCAGCATAGGTTTGTAACTAATAAGTCATGTCTTAGTATGAACCACGTACCTAAGTTATTTACATGTACTATTACTATTTAATTATTTACTGCAGGATATTTGCACATTTTTTCTATCCTAGGTTTCAGTGTGAATGTGTGCCTACACTTTGCACTTAGATCAACAGGATGCTGGACCATTTTTTACAGTTATCCTGCAGCCAAAACATTGCCCACATATAGGTCAATTGCATTTTTTGCATTTTGATTTGGAGTGCTGTCTGCCATTGATGTTGGTTAGTTTAATGTAAGCTACTGTATATATTCTTTTACATTTGCCAGTGTTAGTTATGCAATATTAAAATATGAAAAACAGAGAACCCAAGAAATGCCCAAAGTTCCCTGAAAAGAATGAAGGTCATTTTGAATAACAGCAATGAAATTGAATAGAATTGAATTATGAAAGTTGTATAACAATATTCTATAGAATAATTGTGAACTTTCCCACAGTCTGTGAATATTCTTCCATTCATTCTTGGGGAGACAAAGGCATTTCGGAGTTCTGCCAAATTCTGCATAGAAATTACAATAGAGAACTGATCAATGTTTCCATGACGACTGCATCTAGTGTCACCGGTGCCAAATTATATACACACAAAACACCACCTCAACTGAACTATAACCTGCGGAAGTCTCCCGCTTACCACCAATGCTTCAAGCTGGATACAAAGTGCTGAATGTATCATTTAATTACTTTCATTCCATTGTATTTCTGCAGTAAATGGAAATAGAATCCAGAACAGGCCATTGTAGGGCGGATTCATTAAGGCTGGAATCTTAATGATGGGCTTCCTGGAGTACAGTACACTCAATTCATTAAAACATGCACACCGCTTAATGAATTTGGAGCATCTTTTAATGAATTGGATGGATATGGCAGAGCAGCTTCAAGCTGATATGAAAACTTCAAAAGTCACAAAATTTGTTGCGTTTTCGGGTATAGAAGCTTTGATGAATTGGGCCCTTTCTATATCTGTAGTATAACATAGAGGAATTACAGAATTGCCACTGATTGTAGAACGTAAGAACCATGAGTCTATGCAGTGGGTGAAATAAGTATTGAACACATGACCAATTTTCTAAGTAAATATATTTATGAATTTCTCACCATATGTCAGTAACAACCCATCCAATCCACACAAAAAAAACCCAAAGCATAGATGTTCTTAATTTAAGTCTTATTTTACCTGTTGTATACAGTACTGTGCAAAAGATTTCAGGAGGATTGAAAAAATACAGCCGCAAAGTAAAAATACTTTAAAAAAAAGTATTACTAATAGTTTATTATCAACAAAATGCGTCTGTCTGCAGAGGGGGATGTCACGGCAACGTGACCCGGCTCCAAATGCCCAGGCGCGGCAATAAAAAGAGGTAAAAGAAAAAGAGAACAAAGTTTATGGAATGGTCCGTGACGCCACCTGTGGTTTGTGGCTATGGGTCACCGCTGCCTTTCAGACCACTGGAGATCGTGGTGAAAGTGGCAGCCGGGATGATGAGCCCTCTACGGGCAGGACTTTTGTCCCTAGGGCAGGTGTAGGGATAATGAGAGATGGGACACTGCAATTGCTCTCCTCCCGCAGCTTCTCCTGTGGCAAGGAACAAGTGTGAGGCTCCGCAGTCGAGCAACTGCAGTCTCAGTACCAATAAGTCTCAAACACAGTTCTTGAATTCACAGGGTACTTTACTCCACTGCCAACACAACAGCACAGTCTCAGCATTTAACAGTTCTCTTACAACACTTGTAGTGGACCTGACTCACACAGCAGCCACGGGCTTAGGTTCTCACTGCATGGTTCCTCTGCGTCACTCCCCCTCAGTGTGTCTTTCGGGCCCTCTGTTTCTCCTTCCTCTCCTTC
Organism: Allobates femoralis; assembly: GCA_033576535.1. NCBI lineage: Eukaryota > Metazoa > Chordata > Amphibia > Anura > Aromobatidae > Allobates > Allobates femoralis. The sequence goes on along the minus strand of JARQOC010000003.1, from coordinate 87,385,964 downwards.
ACGTATGGTTTTGGTCCAGCCATCACGGCTCTGCAGTGCTCTGTCCCACACTCTGGGTCACTAGCCCAAGTACGATGGCTTTGTCCTACACCGCACCGGTTGTTGGGTCTCGGGACATAGAGTTCCCGCACCCCGCCAGGTGTCTCGTGGTTATGGGCTTGAAGCGTTCCTGGCCACATCTACAGAGCCGGCACTCTGGTTCTTTGTCCCAGCCACCAGTGACCCGGGTTAGTCGGGCTCACCTGGCTCCTTCTCTCTCCACGGGTTCAGCTTGGGTTCCCCGCCGGCCATTAGTGGATACGGCAACTGGGCCTCGTTGTTCTCTTTGTCTGCAACACTAGCTGAAGGGTGTCTCGGCTTGGGGATCCATCCCTCTTCCTTACTCTCCAGGGAATTCTGCCTCCCTGGGAATTCTTCTCTCAAGGAATGCCCCCTCCAACTTAGTGTTCCTGTGTTTTACTACAGTTCCTCCACCCCTTTATCCAGTTTCTTTCTACTTCCCACCCACACATAGATACTCCCGCCACCCCTTACCCGACATAAACTGACTTGGGCTCAGGGTCGGAGTGTGTGTGTGGGTGTTTTTGTGAGCTGACCGTCTTAACTATCCCAACTGCAGTTCACCCTGTGGCCACCTGGTCACAAGGGCGCCACAGCAGCAACCCGCACCGCAGCTGAAATAGCGGAGGGCAGAAGCACAGTGGGCATTGGATTTCTAGAAATCCATCCACTGTGCTTTGTATTGTTGAATACAGCGTTTTGGGCCCAGCAGTAATACTCTGCATCCAAAATGCTGCTATTCCTGATCGTGTGCATGCAGCCTTAAGCGGAGTTGACTGGTCAGGACCGTCACTGCAATCTTGACACTGCAAAGCTTGCTTAATTATAAGTTTCATCTATTTTCAATTGAAACTCATCTATATTTTTTTTATCTAGCTGTCAGTTTTTCTTTTAGAAGATAATTGAATTGTAAAGTTTTGACTGTGTAGACTAAAGCAGACTGCTTATTACCTATAACTACAATTCTTGGTGGAATAAAGGCTTTACTGCTGTACTGCTCAGCTGTTTTATGCCTGTAATAAGTTGATGAATGCAATTTAGCCAAGTTGTACAACCAGACCGCAGGACATCACATTAAACATTAGGAACAAACTTTATATTTGAGGAGAAAATGGCACACATCTAATCCGACCATCAAACTAGGTATTTATATCCTACAATAAGAAGCTTTTGCAATGGAAGTAGATATAAAGCACTTTATGGGCTTCTAAGAGATTTTCTTTACTGCATTAAAAGTGTTTAATTGGTACATACACTAAACAGCCATATTATTATAATTACTGAGGTGAAGTGAATAGCATTGATTATTGTACCTGTCATAGTAGTCACATATATTGACCACAATGCAGCTGTTTCATGAATGATACAGCAGCTTAAAGGGAACCTGTCACCAGGTTTTTGCCATCCCATCTGAGAGAAGTGAGGCGCCTCCAGGTTATGAGGTACTCGGGAACCGGCGGGCCGGTGCTGTCTCTGGGGTATCACGGTAGTTGTGACCTGGTCCTGTGGCCTGGATTTCAGTTGAAAAAGGGGTTATTTACAGGAAAGATTTGTCGTGACGCCACCCAGAGTATGTGGTTGATGGAACCACCGCTGCCTGATTCCTGCTGGGGACGGTGACTTGGGGCAGCGAGGATGGTAAACCCTCTCCAGGTAGGGATGGTAGTCCCCAGGGTAGAAGTGGTAGTGTGGAATGGGGTTTAGTGAAGCGCGTAGTCACTTACTTTAAGCTGCAGCTCTCCACAGTTCTGTTGATCGGCGACTCTCCTGGTACAAGGTTCCATTGCAGAGCACAGAGTAGTAGACGCAAGTAACACACACAGACGCCTGATAGCTGTTTCTCAGTCTGTTTATTTACAAGAAACTCTTTACGACAACCAGTCCAGTGGTATGTAATGGTACATTTTTTTAAAATGAATAGAGTTCAAATAGGAAAGTCTCTGTAGGTACTGGGCTTTATGGTTTCAACGTTGCACATATAAACAAATAAATAAGGTCCCTACGGGTGTCTCTGCTTAGGAGGCCTGGCTTCACTTATACCACCCCCAGGCACTTTCTTTCCCTAACTTGATATGCATGGGGGTTAATCCAGTTCCTCCACCCTTCTGTACACTGTGTTTACCTGGTTCTATTCATACTTCTTTACACTAAAACATATGTACATTACTGGTATTCACATTTTAATCTTTATAACGTGCTGGTAACTGACCCTGTGTACTGTGTAGTGACCTTCTTACTACAAGTGTACCAGGTGTACTCAGTGTTAGGCTATGTGCAGAACTATATTTTTCTTGTGTTTCTAGTTCTGAGGATGGGGATCCACTAGTAGGACTGGCAAGTTCATTGGGTTCAGGAATCTGTTCTTCCTCTACAGGTTCAACTTCCAGTTCTTCTAATCTTGGGATTTCTTCTTCTTGTTGCTGCACGGGTTCAGGTGGTAGTGCAGGCACTGGTTTGGGTTCTGCCACTTGATGAAATGCGAGCATTGGGACTAATAAGGCTCCATGATAGTTCATCCAGGTTTTTGGAAAATCTCCTAAGACTGTATGGAACACATCTTCTTCGTTCTTAGGTTCATCTGTTTGGTTACAGGATCCGCTGGTGTCTTCAGGGTTTCAGGACACAACTTCAATTGATCTCTGGATACTATTGAGGATATCTTGCCTCCATCTTTGCTAATTAAACACACTTTAGTATTATCAAAGTTTGATGGGAGAACGGTGTATGGTGTTGGTTCCCTTTGATCATCCAGTTTATGGGTTATTCTGTTTCTCTTCAAGACGTGTTCACCAGGTTGCAAAGGAGCTGCGGAAGAATGTTGATTGAAAGTTTTCTCTTGCTTCTCTCTTGCTTGCTGGAGACTCTTCTCAACACATTCTTGAACTTGAAGGTACTTCTGTTTACGTAGAGTATCCCAATTGGTTGAATCTGAATGTTCTGCTTCTGTTTCGACAATTTCCATATCCAAATCAATTGGTAGCTTACCGGGTATTGATAAGATAAGCTGGGGTACAATTGGTTGAACTCAGCGGAATATGGTTGTACAAGTCTATCAAGTCGGGTAACTTCTCTGGCCATTGCTTTCTTTCTGATGCTGGCAATGTCTTCAAAAGGTCCATCACTATGTGGTTCATCTTCTCACATAAGCCATTTGTCTGTGGATGATATGCTGTTGTCCGAATCTTCTTACCACCATACATGTTACAGAATTCTTTAAACACCTCTGCTTCAAAAGCTGGACCTTGATCTGCTAAGACCTGTTCAGGGTAGCCATGAGGTCTGCAAAAGTATGTCTGGAATGCTTTCGCTGCTGTTCTTGTGGTAAGATCCTTTACTGGCACCACCACGAGGAAACGGGAATAGTGGTCCACGATTGTCAAGGCATAGATGTAGCCAGATCTGCTTGGTGTTAGTTTGACGTGGTCGAGTGCTACTAACTCTAGTGGCTGCTTGGTGATTATGGACTTGAGCGGAGCTCTCTGACTCTCTTGATCCTTCCTCCTTAGGTTGCACGGGCCACACTTTCTACAATAGTCTTCAATTGATCTTTTCATGCCAACCCAGTAGAATCTTCCTCTTAAGAGGACTTCCAAACCTGTTGAAGCTCTGACTGAGTGAAACAGTTGATTGTCGTCCAGCTCTGCACCCCCTCCATCCCTGCAAGTGTAACCCAGGTATGGACTGAATAAATTACCATATGCCTGCAACCCAGTGAGTGCCGCTCTTCTTTCTGACAGTATAAAACATTGTTATGCACTTTCACAGGATGCTTTTTTGAGACAAAAGGAGTGTGGGATTAGTGATAATATGCTGCAGGAACATGTTTTGCTAGCTTATGAGGCGTTTTGGAGGTGACAGGATCCCTTTAAACTCCACACAGTTCAAGTCTGGATTTTGTATTGCCATCATCCGCATTCGTCCTCTATGAGGAGGGAATAATGGCCCATCAACAAACTGGTCAATTAGTAAGCTATCTTCCCCTTGTGCCCAGGCGGGTTCTGCCTGTTTGAGTGCCTTGAGTGCCTCCTGCAGATTTAAAGCAAAGTCTCTCACAGTCTCTTGTGGTTTCTGCCGGCACAAAAAGAATCTCATCTTAGCCCGGGCATCCACACTGGTCTCAACAGTGGCCTTCAATCTGGTCATTACATGTTCTACAGTGTCTTTATCGTCATCTGACCAGGACTTCACTTCCCGCTGTGCATGTCCAGTTAACTGTCCCAGAAGCATACTGACATGCTGGCCCTCCGTCGGGGAATATATGCGATAGTAACTGTCCAGTTTTTCTTTAAAGTCAGTTAAGGTATTGGGCTCACCTGAGTATTGTGGCAGCCACGTTGCGCCCGGGGTGTACGGCATCAGGAATGGCATGATCGGTGACATCTCTTGCCCTCCAGCACCTCCGGGTGCTCCATCCACTCGCTGTGCAGGCTGCGCTGGCTGCGACATTTTTCCGCTCCCTTAGTTAACGCTGACCCTCCCGGTCTTCTACTTCCGTCGGAGTGTACAAGAATCGTTCCGGTGTGCAGCAGGGATTTGCGTCCCCGCCGGATGTCGTCAGAGTGCAGGTCGGGCCTTACTTCGCGCTCTCTGGAGGATACCGCCCATGATGATACGCCCCTTTTCTTCCCGCGTGCCGTGTGCTTTGCCATGGCGACAGTTCAAAACACGTATTTTACACAATACACGTCACGCAGTACCCGGTTTAACGGGCACGGGATCCTGTTCGTGACGCCAGGAAATGAGCGCCCCAGGCTATGGGGTACTCGGGAACCGGGCCGGTGCTGTCTCTGGGGTATCACAGTAGTCGAGACCCGGTCCCGTGGCCTGGGCGTCAGTTGAAAAAGGGGTTATTTACAGGGAAGATTTGTCATGATGCCACCCAGAGTATGTGGTTAATGGAACCTCTGCTGCCTTATTCCTGCTGGGGACTGTGACTTGGGGCAGCGAGGATGATAAGCCCTCACCGGGTAGGGCTGGTAGTCCCCAGGGTAGGAGTGGTGTTGTGGAATGGGGTTTAGTGAAGCGCACAGTCACTTACTTTAAGCTGCAGCTCTTCACAGTGCTGTCGGTCGGCGACTCTCCTGGTACAAGGTTCCGTTGCAGGGCACAGGGTAGTAGACGCAAGTAACACACACAGACGCCTGTTAGCTGTTTCTCAGTCTGTTTATTGACAAGAGTCAATTTATTGACTCGAATATAAGCCTGGGGGGGGAAATGAAGCAGACTCTCATCACGGTATACAGCCCCTCTCATCATGATAAATGGCCCCCCATTACTGGTATATAATCCTCCATCACTGGTATATTGGACCTCCATCCCATCACTGGTATATAGGACCTCCATCACTGGTATACAGTTACCCCTATCAGTGGAATACAGCCCCCCATCAGTGGTATATACAGGCCCCCCCTCAGTGGTATATACATGCCCCCAGTAGTGGTATATACAGGCCCCCCATCAGAGGTTACAGCCCCCATCAGTGCTATATACAGCCCCCCCTCAGTGGTATATACAGGCCCCCCATCAGTGGTATATACAGGCCCCCCATCAGAGGTTACAGCCCCCCTCAGTGGTATATACAGGCCCCTTCAGTGGTATATACAGGCCCCCCAGTGGTATATACAGGCCCCCTTCAGTGGTATATACAGGCACCCCCAGTGGTATATACAGGCTCCCCCAGTGGTATATACAGGCCCCCATTGTGGTATATAAAGGCCCCCTTCAGTGGTATATACAGGCCCCCCAAGTGGTATATACAGGCTCCCCCAGTGGTATATACAGGCCCCCCCAGTGGTATATACAGGCCCCCCCTTGCTGCCGCACACCTGTAAAAGAATAGCTCATTCATACTTATCCTCCTCGCTCTTTCACCGCGCGTCCTCCAGTCTTCTTCCTGATTGTACCTGGCGTCATGTGACAGGCGCAGAAGCAATGACGTCATTGCTGCTGCCCCCGCCGGGTAAAAGCAGGAAGAAGACCGGAGGATGCGCGGTGAAAGAGCGAGGAGGATAAGTATGAATGAGCTATTCTTTTACAGGTGTACGGCAGCAAGGGGGGGCCTGTATATACCACTGGGGGGGAGCGCTGAGAGTGCAATGTAAAAATATGCACCACTCCCCCTGCCACTGATGGAGAGGGGGGATGCAGTGCATATTGCATTGCACTAATGAGCGGGGGCATGTGACCGACCGCTCCTATTGCAGCCTCCCCCACCTCCTCCAGCCCCCGGACACTGCCCCCCCCCCCACACTTAGCCATCACTGACTCGAGTATGAGCCGAGGGGGGCACTTTTCAGCACAATTTTTGCGCTGAAAAACTCGGCTTATACTCGAGTATATACGGTAATATATCTTGTATGTCATGGTTTGTACGGTGGATTTCTGTGTTCCTATCTGATTGAGTAATGGATAACTATTATGTTTAATTGTGCTGTATGCAGATTGAAGGGGAAATGCTGTCTGGGAGGGAGGGGAGGGGGGATTGAGGTTTAACTTGGATATGTTAAAATCCACATTGTATGCTGTTAATTTGTACAATACTGTTTTGACGAGTGCATATCTAATAAAAAATGTATTTGATTTAAAAAAAAATAATTGGAGGACTATGGGATGCATCATAATGGAGGACTATAGGCGTGCAATATAATAATTGGAGAACTATGGAGGCTGCATTACAATAATTGGAGGACTATGGGGTGCATTTTAATAATTGGAGGGCTATGGGGTGCACTATAATACATGGAGGACTATGGGGAGCGCACTATAATACATGGAGAACTATGGGGATTACTTTATAATATTGGGAAACTATGGGGTTGCACTATAATACATGGAGGACTATAGGGATTACTTTATAATAATTGGGAGACTGTGGTGTGCACTATAATAATTGGAGGACTATGGGGGTGCATTATAATAATTGGAGAACTATGGAGGCTGCATTATAATAATTGGAGGACTATGGGCCTGTATTATAATAATTGGAGGACTACAGGCTAGCATTGTACTATTTGGAGGAGTATGCTGTGTCCATTATACTATTTGGAGGAGTATGCTATGTCCATTATAATATGTGGAGGGATATGATGGAGCCTTTATTCTTTATTGAGGGCTATTTGAGGGCCATTATACTGTATGCAAACAATTAAACAGTGTGAACGAATGTGTGGGGTCCATAATACTGTGCAGAGGGCTGTGTGTGGGTCGCAGTTGGGGATCATACTGTGTTGGGGTCACCATACTTTGCCCTTTGCCGGGGTAGATGAGGAGGGTACAGTAGAGTCATCATACTGTGCGTGTGGAGGAATTTACTGTGGGGGATCATACAGTGTTTTGCGGGGCATGTTTGTTGGAATCATACTTAATGGCTGCAAGGAAAGGGGAATCAAAAGGCTTCAGTAGCAACATAGGTGCAAAATACTGATGAGACAACCACTCACAACCGACCAATTCATGGATGGGGCAATGTCTCGGTAATAATATTGCACATAGATAAGACTTGTATAGGGCGCTGACACATGCATGAAGTGCACTGTACCCATCTTACAGCCTATTAGTGATGCCCATACCATTAGTGCTGGACAACCCTCTATTCTATCAGTGCACGCCGCTACCCCTAATTTACAAGGCCAACATAGATGGAATTGTGTGCATTCTACAGAAATATATACCGTATATACTCGTGTATAAGCCGACCCCCCTACTTTTGCCCCCAAAACCTGGGAAAACCTATTGACTCGTGTATAAGCCGAGGGTGGACCCCAGCACAAGTATACAGCCCCCAGCAGTGTGGTATACAACAGCCTACCCAGTGGTATATACAGGCCCCAGCAGTGTTACAGCAGCCTCCCCAGTGGTAGATACAGCAGCAGCCCCAGTGGTAGTATACAGCAGCAGCCCCAGTGGAAGTATACAGCAGCAGCCCCAATGGTATATACAGCAGCCCCAGTGGTAGTATACAGCAGCCTCAGTGGTAGTATACAGCAGCAGCCCCAGTGGTAGTATACAGCAGCAGCCCCAGTGGAAGTATACAGCAGCAGCCCCAGAGGTATATACAGCAGTCCCAGTGGTAGTATACAGCAGCAGCCCCAGTGGTAGTATACAGCAGCAGCCCCAGTGGAAGTATACAGCAGCAGCCCCAGAGGTATATACAGCAGTCCCAGTGGTAGTATACAGCAGCAGTCCCAGTGGAAGTATACAGCAGCAGCCCCAGTGGAAGTATACAGCAGCCCCAGAGGTATATACAGTCTCCCCCCATCGGTATACAGGGCCCCCCCTCCTGCTGCCGCAAACCTGTAAAGGAATACATCATTATACTTATCCCTGCCACCGCCGCCGCCATCGCGCTCCTCCGGCTTCATCCGGCTTCTTCCGGCTTCCTCCTCTGGCGCAGAGACAATGATGCCATTGTCTGCGCCCACCGGAGGAGGAAGCCGGAAGAAGCCGGATGAAGCCAGAGGAGCGCGATGGCGGCGGCGGCAACAGGGATAAGTATAATGATGTATTCCTTTACAGGTTTGCAGCAGCAGGGGGGGGGGGCCTGTATACCGATGGGGGGGGCCTGTATACAGATGGGTATATGACTCGCGTATAAGCCGAGGGGGGGACTTTTCAGCCCAATTTTTGGGCTGAAAAACTCGGCTTATACGCGAGTATATACTGTACTGTGTCCCCTAAAATAAGTTGTGTGTGGGGGGAATTGCATGGGAATATTGGGACTTTCAAGGGGATGATGGAAAAATTAGACATCCCCTGAAAATAAGACATGGTGCATTTTTTTGAGCAAAAAGCAACATCAGAGAGTGTGTTATTTTCAGGGAAACAGGGTATATAATCCGTGTAAAACAATATATACCATAAATATGAGGTATTGGTCGATATTTTGTTCAAAATACACAAGCTTGAAACCTGCGTCAAGGGTCCTTATGGTCTTGTGAATGCCTGTTCTAAAATTTAAAGCCAAGCCACAGAAAAAGGAACTTAATTAAATTCCTCTCAAATATATAAGTTCAATGTACAAAAGGAATATACATCATCAATTTATCGGGGATTGGTCAATATTTTGGCCAAAATACACAAAGCTCGCAACCCGCGTCAAGGGTCCTCTTAGTCTTGCGAGTCCCTATCCTAAACTAAAAGCAAAGTCAAAGGAATTAATATTTCTGTGACTTTGCATTTAATTCACCCCATTTACCTAAAATGTGTACAATGCTGTCACCTAAATGTTAGGATCATTTTTAGGTTGACAGCTCAAAAAGGCTTCCTAGGAACCCCGGCTAACAACCTTAAACCTCAATACAGTTACAGTTTCAATAGTTTTAAGGTTGTAAGACACGTACATCATGTTCAACCTAAAGCTGATTTCTTGATTCAGAGAAAGGCAAAAAACCCATGAGGCAAATGCTAATGCTAATTGCCCCATATTCCTCCCCGATTCCATGTATGGCAATCGGACTAGTCCCCTGGATCAGGTCCCTAGGACACATAAAGTGATGTGAAAAAGTGCTACTTTCCTAGGTCTTTACCATATTTGTCTTGCGTACTTTAAATCTTCGGTAATCAAATAGTCGGTTTCCTGGAAATTGCCCACAGGCAACCCTGACCCAAATACTGGGCACCGGTCACACAGTCTGCTCGGTCGGACACTGAGCACGGATTCTGTGCACCTGTCAGATACACTGTGCATCGGTCAGACACTGTGCAAGGGTCATACACTGTTAAGGGTAGGATACTGTGCATCGGTCGGACACTATGCACCAGTCGGATACACTGCACTGATAGGAAACTGTGCACCGGTCTCGGACACTGACACTGATCTCGGACACTGTGCACCTGTCTTGGACACTGCACTGTTCCTAGAACACTGTGGACGGGTCGGACACTATGAACGGGTCGGAAACTGTGGATTGGTCAGACACTGTTCACGGGTTAGACACTGTGCATTGTCTCGAACACTGTGGACCGGACTTGGACACTGTTCACCAGTCTTGGACACTGTGCACCGGTCTCGGACACTGTGCCTGAGGTCCAAGGCCCCATCAGCCATAGGTCAGACCCGAGGTCCAAGGCCCCATCAGCCATCGGCCAGGCCCAAGTTCCAAGGCCCCATCAGCCATCGGCCAGGCCCGAGGTCCAAGGCCCCATTAGCCATCTTCCAGGCCCAAGGTCCAAGGCCCCTCAGCAGCCAACGGTCAGGCCCAAGGTCCAACGCCCCATTAGCCATCGGCCAGGCTTGAGGAGTTTTTAGTCTAGATAGTGGAATTCTAAAGGCTGTCACACAAAAAAATAATAATGCAATGGAGGTGGAACCCAATTTACTAAAAATGCACTAAGATTATGAGCCTACATTCTAATATTGCACAACTAAATAAGGTGACTTCTGCAAATGTTTATAGAGTGCATGCTCATATCTCATCAATTTGATTTATTCAAAAGGGGAGAGCTTATTGTGACAATCCACTACATTAAAATCAAGTATCCCTCTAAATTGTACACGTACTAAACAGCTACACCAAAGTGTTAAGTAGGGATTCCTAGTTTCTTATTACCTAGTATCAAGTTCCTACTACATCTATAGGGGGTATGTTTAATATTACCAGAACTCTGTTGCACTATGCAAGTGCTTCTGATTTAGTAACATAACATAGTTTTTAAGGTTGAAGGAAGACCTTAAGTCCATCTAGTTCAACCCATAGCCTAACATGTTGATCCAGAGGAAGGCAAAAAAAAGGAGGAAAGAAGGCTTAGGGGTGATCTTATAATAATGTATAAATATATGAGGGGACAGTACAGAGACCTTTCTAATTATCTCTTTACTCTTAGGCCTGAGACGGGGACAAGGGGGCATCCTCTACGTCTGGAGGAAAGAAGGTTTAATCATAATCACAGACGTGGATTATTTACTGTAAGAGCAGTGAGACTATGGAACTCTCTGCCACATGATGTTGTAATGAGTGACTCACTACTAACATTTAAGAAGGGCCTGGACGCCTTTCTTGAAAACTATAATATTATCAGTTATACATACTAGATTCTTTGATAGGGAGTTGATCCAGGGAATTAGTCTGATTGCCGTATCTGGAGTCAGGAAGGAATTTTTTCCCCCAATGTGGAGCTTAGTGTTGCCACATGGGGTTTTTTTTTAGGCTGCGCTCCCTGCGGGAAGTGTGTTGTGTGCCCGAATATAGAAAGGAGTAGTTCCTTCACGGACTCTGATGGACACAAAACACTACCAGAAAAAGAATAACATGTGAGACTAGATTTGTAATCGATTATGCTACGTGTCTGTGTGATAAAATTTCTGTCAGCCTTACATGCCATCAATTGAAGATATGTGTTATGGACCACGTTTTGGAGATTGAGGCCGCTAAAGAAGTCAATGATATAGCCTCCCTCAAAACGATGTCTAGACACTTCAAATCTTTCCATCAGTGTGATAATGCTGGTTTAAAAATACATGGAATTGACTCCTTGTCTGTAGATAGTAGGGGTGGTGCAACAATACGCAAGTTAGCGCAGTTGGAAACACGCTGGATATGGACCCTTAAAACTGTGTACCCATGTGGACTTAACGAAAATATTAACTACTAGCTGTGAGCCCGATGCAAATGCATCGGGATTCTAGAACGTGCATACATTTGCTTATAATAGTTATAGCTGGTCTGAGTACTTTTTTGGGGGGGTCCAATACTTTTTGGGGGGGGGGTCCAATACTTTTTTGGGGGGGTCCAATACTTTTTTGGGGGGGTCCAATACTTTTTGGGGGGGTCCAATACTTTTTAGGGGGGGTCCAATACTTTTTTGGGGGGGTCCAATACTTTTGGGGGGGGTCCAATACTTTTTTTGGTGGGTCCAATACTTTTTTTGGGGGGGTCCAATACTTTTGGGGGGTCCAATACTTTTTTAGGGGGGTCCAATACTTTTTTGGGGGGGTCCAATACTTTTGGGGGGGGGGTCCAATACTTTTTTTGGGGGTCCAATACTTTTTTTGGGTGGTCCAATACTTTTGGGGGGGGTTCCAATACTTTTTTTGGGGGGTCCAATACTTTTTTGGGGGGGTCCAATACTTTTGGGGGGGGTCCAATACTTTTTTTGGTGGGTCCAATACTTTTTTTGGGGGGTCCAATACTTTTGGGGGGGTCCAATACTTTTTTTGGGGGGTCCAATACTTTTGGGGGGTCCAATACTTTTTTAGGGGGTCCAATACTTTTTTGGGGGGGTCCAATACTTTTGGGGGGGGGGTCCAATACTTTTTTTGGGGGTCCAATACTTTTTTTGGGTGGTCCAATACTTTTGGGGGGGGTTCCAATACTTTTTTTGGGGGGTCCAATACTTTTTTGGGGGGGTCCAATACTTTTGGGGGGGGGTCCAATACTTTTTTTGGTGGGTCCAATACTTTTTTTGGGGGGGTCAATACTTTTGGGGGGGGTCCAATACTTTTTTTGGGGGGTCCAATACTTTTGGGGGGGTCAAATACTTTTGGGGGGGGTCCAATACTTTTTTTGGGGGGTCCAATACTTTTGGGGGGGGAGGTCCAATACTTTTTTTGGGGGGTCCAATACTTTTGGGGGGGGTCCAATACTTTTTTTTGGGGTCCAATACTTTTTTGGGGGGGTCCAATACTTTTTGGGGGGGGTCCAATACTTTTTGGGGGGGGTCCAATACTTTTTTTGGGGGGTCCAATACTTTTTGGGGGGGTCCAATACTTTTTTTGGGGGGTCCAATACTTTTGGGGGGGGGTTCCAATACTTTTTTTGGGGGGTCCAATACTTTTTTTGGGGGGTCCAATACTTTTGGGGGGAGGTCCAATACTTTTTTTGGGGGGTCCAATACTTTTGGGGGGGGTCCAATACTTTTTTTGGGGGGTCCAATACTTTTTTTGGGGGGTCCAATACTTTTGGGGGGGGTCCAATACTTTTTTTGGGGGGTCCAATACTTTTTTTGGGGGGTCCAATACTTTTGGGGGGAGGTCCAATACTTTTTTTGGGGGGTCCAATACTTTTTTTGGGGGGTCCAATACTTTTGGGGGGGGCTCCAATACTTTTTTTGGGGGGTCCAATACTTTTTTTGGGGGGTCCAATACTTTTTTGGGGGGTCCAATACTTTTGGGGGGGGGGGGTCCAATACTTTTTTGGGGGGGTCCAATACTTTTTTGGGGGGGTCCAATACTTTTGGGGGGGGGGGTCCAATACTTTTTTGGGGGGGTCCAATACTTTGGGGGGGGTCCAATACTTTTTGGGGGGGTCCAATACTTTTTTTGGGGGGTCCAATACTTTTTTTGGGGGGTCCAATATTTTAATATATTTTTTTTTTTTTTTTTTGTTATTATTATTTTTTATTTTATTATTTATTTATATATTTTTTTTACTATTTTTATTATTATTAAATGTATTTATTAGGGCCCTTTCACATCTGCGTTTTTCGTAATTCGCGGCAGATGCGGTGAAAAAACCGCATCTGCCGCGTTTACCGCATAACCGTTCCACTTGCGGCCGCGGTTGCGGTTTTTTTCTATGCAAAGTATAGGCATACTTGCGGCAGGTGCGGCAAGTGCGGTTTTGCACTTGCGGCAGGTGCGGCCGCGAAAAAAACCGCGGCTTACTGCGGTTTTTTTCGCGGCCGCACCTGCCGCAAGTGCAAAACCGCACTTGCCGCACCTGCCGCAAGTATGCCTATACTTTGCATAGAAAAAACCGCAACCGCGCCGCAAGTGGAACGGTTATGCGGTAAACGCGGCAGATGCGGTTTTTTCACCGCATCTGCCGCGAATTACGAAAAACGCAGATGTGAAAGCACCCTTATTTGTTATTTTAATTGAATTTATTTGTATTAAAATTTTTTTATTTTATTAAAAAAACGCATCTGCGGCGCGGTTGCGGTAATCCCCATACAAAGTATAGGGGGACTTGCGGCAGGTGCGGCAAAACCGCACTTGCCGCACCTGCCGCAAGTCCCCCTATACTTTCTATGGGGATTACCGCAACCGCGCCGCAAGTGCTCGCGCGGTTGCGGTATGGTATGGAGGAGGAGGTGTGCGGGCATATGGAGGAGGGGTGTGCGGGCATATGGAGGAGGGGGTGTGCGGGCATATGGTGGAGGGGGTGTGCGGGCATATGGAGGAGGGGGTGTGTGAGCATATGGAGGAGGGGGTGTGCGGGCATATGGAGGAGGGGGTGTGCGGGCATATGGAGGAGGAGGTGTGCGGGCATATGGAGGAGGGGGTGTGCGGGCATATGGAGGAGGGGGTGTGCGGGCATATGGAGGAGGGGGTGTGCGGGCATATGGAGGAGGGGGTGTGCGGGCATATGGAGGAGGGGGGTGTGCGGGCATATGGAGGAGGGGGTGTGCGGGCATATGGAGGAGGGGGTGTGCGGGCATATGAAGGAGGGGGTGTGCGGGCATATGGAGGAGGGGGTGTGCGGGCATATGGAGGGGGGTGTGCGGGCATATGGAGGAGGGGGTGTGCGGACATATGGAGGAGGGGGTGTGCGGGCATATGGAGGAGGGGGTGTGCGGGCATATGGAGGAGGGGGTGTGCGGGCATATGGAGGAGGGGGTGTGCGGGCATATGAAGGAGGAGGTGTGCGGGCATATGGAGGAGGGGGTGTGCGGGCATATGGAGGAGGGGGTGTGCGGGCATATGGAGGAGGGGGTGTGCGGGCATATGGAGGAAGAGGTGTGCGGGCATATGAAGGAGGGGGTGTGCGGGCATATAGAGGAGGGGGTGTACGGGCATATGGAGGAGGGGGTGTGCGGGCATATGGAGGAGGGGGTGTGCGGGCATATGGAGAGAGGGGGTGTGCGGGCATATGGAGGAGGGGGTGTGCGGGCATATGAAGGAGGGGGTGTGCGGGCATATGGAGGAGGGGGTGTGCGGGCATATGGAGGAGGGGGTGTGCGGGCATATGGAGGAGGGGGTGTGCGGACATATGGAGGAGGGGGTGTGCGGGCATATGGAGGAGGGGGTGTGCGGGCATATGGAGGAGGGGGTGTGCGGGCATATGGAGGAGGGGGTGTGCGGGCATATGGAGGAGGGGGTGTGCGGACATATGGAGGAGGGGGTGTGCGGGCATATGGAGGAGGGGGTGTGCGGGCATATGGAGGAGGGGGTGTGCGGGCATATGGAGGAGGGGGTGTGCGGGCATATGGAGGAGGGGGTGTGCGGGCATATGGAGGAGGAGGTGTGCGGGCATATGGAGGAGGGGGTGTGCGGGCATATGAAGGAGGAGGTGTGCGGGCATATGGAGGAGGGGGTGTGCGGGCATATGGAGGAGGGGGTGTGCGGGCATATGGAGGAGGGGGTGTGCGGGCATATGGAGGAGGAGGTGTGCGGGCATATGAAGGAGGGGGTGTGCGGGCATATAGAGGAGGGGGTGTGCGGGCATATGGAGGAGGGGGTGTGCGGGCATATGGAGGAGGGGGTGTGCGGGCATATGGAGGAGGGGGTGTGCGGGCATATGGAGGAGGGGGTGTGCGGGCATATGGAGGAGGGGGTGTGCGGGCATATGGAGGAGGAGGTGTGCGGGCATATGGAGGAGGGGGTGTGCGGGCATATGGAGGAGGGGGTGTGCGGGCATATGAAGGAGGAGGTGTGCGGGCATATGGAGGAGGGGGTGTGCGGGCATATGGAGGAGGGGGTGTGCGGGCATATGGAGGAGGAGGTGTGCGGGCATATGAAGGAGGGGGTGTGCGGGCATATAGAGGAGGGGGTGTGCGGGCATATGGAGGAGGGGGTGTGCGGGCATATGGAGGAGGGGGTGTGCGGGCATATGGAGGAGGGGGGTGTGCGGGCATATGGAGGAGGGGGTGTGCGGGCATATGGAGGAGGGGGTGTGCGGGCATATGGAGGAGGGGGTGTGCGGGCATATGGAGGAGGGGGGTGTGCGGGCATATGGAGGAGGGGGTGTGCGGGCATATGGAGGAGGAGGTGTGCGGGCATATGAAGGAGGGGGTGTGCGGGCATATGGAGGAGGGGGTGTGCGGGCATATGGAGGAGGAGGCACAGAGGCAGAGGGGCACAGAGGCACTGGGGCACTTGGGCACAGAGGCACAGAGGCACAGAGGCGGAGCGGGATCACAGGGGCACAGGCTCCGGAGCACTGTGTCAGCATGTGCTGACAGCAGCTGCTTCGGAGCGGGAGGCACAGGGGCACTGAGGCACAGGGGCACAGGGGATGGCACAGGGACACAGGGGATGACAGCGGCGAGGGGTCGCAATGCCCGCTTCGCGGCCAATGCTTCGGCGTGATGACGTCACAGAGTGTGACATAGCCACGGCACGTCGGGGGCCGACATGAAAATGCCTACGGCAATTATAGAGTAGATGTTCCGTTTTTGTAGTGAGGTCCTCCAACTTTTGGGGTTAGTTGATTTTAAATTTTTTATTCATTACTACTTATATATTTTCTTATAGTGTCAGCCTTCGCTATTTTTTTTCCCTGTGGTTACCCTGATTCTGGACCATTGGACCAGGTTATATGAAGACAACCCTGATCACCATATCAGAAATATACTTCTGAAGATGCAGACTAATGATGGATGGATTTATATACAGTATTAATGTTTTCTTCTGTGTATTTGATTTTTGTATAAGTGATCGATACTTCGTATATCAAAATTGTGCCCTATATATCCGTATTAGGAAAGCCCAATTACTGGGTCCTTCTTTTCCCATTTGTGTGTAAGGGTGACCCCTGTTGATGTGGGTGTATAGGATATATGATGATTATGGGACAATTACTGCACTAAATGGGCACAAACATTGCATAGAGCTAAATCACATTTTGACTGCGTGTTCTATATTTGTTATACTTAATATCTTTTATCCTAATTTCATCATAAAAAGAAAAAAATCTGAGCAGCACAGCTGGTAATCGGGTGCAGAATCGGTTAAGGCAATACTCCCATTTGCATTCATATATAATATAAGAAAAAACGCAGCACGTCAAAAGAGGTTTAGAAAGCCTTTATTAGGCCATCAGAACATCATGGCGACATTTCGGTTCTAGGAACCTTGTTCCAGCAATGTGTCACTGGACTCTATAGCCTTATATGCAACCTCACAATTACAAATCAATTACATAATCATATATTATTCTCTCATAGTTACAAAAAGTGCATCAAGTGATTATATACAACCCCATTACCCATTCTTACAGATATTACTCACTACAGTTTTGTGTCATAAACGTCCACATATACTGTACCACTCATATCATATCTGCATATACGCCTTGATCACTCATTGATTGCTTGCCAATGTCACCTTCTGTGATCATAACTACTCCATGTGTAATGGTGATTGCCTCCTCCATGCCCCATGTGCGATGCACCTCCTCGGCGTCCTGGAAGTGACGTCACGCTTTCCCAGGACTCACCCGCTGCCAGGGAAACACCAGAAGTTTCGCGGCCGCCATCTTACTAATCTGGCACCTGCACACTTCATTGTGCGGTCCCCTGCACCCAAGGCTCTTCATGGTTCAGCGCTTCTAAAGGCAATGACTCCAGCTTCTTAAATCATTATCAAAGGTGTACATAAAACCTTAAATTAAAGTGCTAGTGCAATGAAGTGTGTGATAACCTTTTTATGAAGTGAAAAGTGCAACCTTAAACCTTTAGTTTACAGGGGAGTATAATCCCTATTCGGTAGTAGTTCCCCTATATAACAGGAGCGGATCATATTAGATATTTCAAGACTATAGAGCTCTGTGATTGAGATCCCTCACCTCAAAACCCGTGCATTCACTTATACACAGTAGGTGCAGGGTGCCCTTCCATCAGGGTTTGAGCCCTTGTGATAACACTCGGCTCTTCCCTTCGGTGCCTCGGACCAAGGGTCCACGGGATCTACCAGTCACTTCAGGCCCATTACTTAGGTCAAACACCTCCTTCCAGCTCCGTATTTTGGGTACTCCCCCACCAAACACATAGCCAAATATCTCAGATAAATGTTTTAAAGTGCAAATGTATTATTCATATAGGTTTTTCATCAAAATTAAGTGTGCACTTATTAATAATAAGAAAGTGTTCCTATCAATAGTAGAGGGGCATGGTGGCAAACCACCTCACATTACCGTTATTTCCAGCCGATCCATAAGGCACCAATACAATGAGTTCCTGGCGTTCTGCAAGTTAAAAAGAAAAGAGAATGAATAGGGTATATTAAAAAAACATCATATTCAAAGTGATTATACAAACTTGTCTTCATTACAAGCTAGTGCAGTGTATATGCTAAAACCATTACATCAAAAAAGAATGAGCACAAGATACCCCAAATGGGGGCCATCCGAAGACCACGTTTCCCATCTGTATACCTATCAAATTTTATCATTGCCCTTTCTTAATATTAGGTTCTCAACCACATATGAACTATAAACCTATATAAGAGAAGTTATTTAAAATTAGGGTCCATTCTATTTGGTTTCAAAGTGTTTAACATATGGATCCATCTCAGTTCCTTAGCCTTCAGAACACTCTCTCTGTCCCCCCCCCTTTTCTCATGGGGGGTACCATATCTATTAACCTAAATTTCAAATCCCTCTCTGTGTGCTTTTGTTCTATAAAGTGCTTTGGTACGGGGAGATCCTGCCGTTTTTTTCGGATCGTATATCTATGTTGCCCAAACTGTATCTTAAATTCCAAAGTGGTCTCCCCCACATACCACAGCTCACATTGGCATTGCAACAGATAAATTACATGGTTGCTATTACAGGTCATAAAGTGCCTAATCTCATAGCTTTCTCCTGTTCTAGGATTCCTAAAAGATGAACCTTTTATTATGTGAGAGCAATTGACACAATCAACACAAGGATAGCAACCCATATACCTAGATCCTGTTAAGGTGGGCTCCGTCTTTCTCCTTATAGGACCAAAATCAGAACTAACCAAGTTCTTATATCTTAGTTCTTATAGCTTATATCATGGTTTCCCCAATATCCTATCTATAGGGTGCCCACACTATAATATGTCATTAATGGAAATAAAGATCCAGCACCACGGTTTCTCCATGCTTTTACGATTTTTTATTCAATCTTCATAAATTTCAATGACATGAATATGGGTACACAGACCACACGGCCGTTTAATGATCAATTCCCACGGCCGTGGGGTCTGTGTACCCATATTCATGTCATTGAAATTTATGAAGATGGAATAAAAAAATTGTAATTGAGTGGAGAAACCATCGTGCTGGATCTTCATTTTCATTAATGGTGTGCAGGTGGTACCGGCCATCAGATCCAGACACACGCCCGAGGAGATACATAGATACATGCTGGTGAGGTACCACTCCCCTTTTCCCTTCCTTTCCATTATTTTGCTATAATATGTCCCTTTTCCCTCTTTTTATATGCATTCCCACTTGTATTATGCTGTTCCTGATTCCAGTACGAGCGCTCTGCCTTGGTCTGAGTTTCTGCGCGCTGCTCCGGCATTCCCATGGGGATGTTTAGAGCAGATCACATGATCCGAAGTCCACCTCCCCTTGACGCTGGGCTGTGACATGGCCCCGCACAGATCCGGTTAGGCGTCCGTTCCCATAGCGATCAGACAGCATTGTGATTAGCTGCGCAACCCTTTTAAACCTCCCCTTTCCAAGCCTTTGCCCCCTGACAAAGGTCACATACCTAAATGCGCATCGGGCGCTAGCGGTGTACACTAGCTGCAGGCTCTGCACAAGGTAAAACATTGTCCCAGATTGATTAACTTGATTTGAGTGCTTTGGACCGGTGTAGTGTGACATTGGAGTTGATATTGGCTTTGGGTGGTACTGTAACTTTAATCCTATGTTTGGTTGCCCAATAAGTGTAGATCTATATTGAAGCACTTATCTATATTAAGTCCTCCACAATATATATCCCCTCTATATATGGATAAATTCATTCCCTTGGGGATTGTGATAGAACAGGCCACCAAATATTGGGGTATAATTATGGGTATATAAGTGTATAGTACCACCACTAACCTTGGTATATAAGTGGATAATGATTCACCCTATTGGGACTAGGTACCCGGGCGTGGAGTTGCAGGGATGTCACCGGTGGCCTGCCCGGACCTGTGGCTCTAGTGGTCAGCCTAAAAATTGGGGGCTGATTGAAGGGGAATAAAAGTTTGTACATTTATCGTGACGCCACCTGTGGTTTCTGGTGAATGCACCAGCGCTGCCGTGGGCCTCCGGGGATGATGGTCGGGCAGCTTGGTGGTATAGTTCCTCACAGGCGGAGCAAGGTCCCCGGGGCTGTGGTAAGGTGACCGGAATTGCAGCAGGGAGTTGGCTATGCTGCCGGGCAGCTGTGGCAGTCTCTTTGCTGGACAGGGTTAGGGACTGAGGAATTGACACATACACCGTAAGTTGTTTCTGAACCTTTACTGGTGAAATTGCAGGTAATGTCCAGGGCACACTCCGGTGGTTTGGAAACACTTCTGGATCTCCACTATGAGTGAGTTTAAGGCAGTGATGGCGAACCTATGGCACGCGTGCCAGGGAGGGCACGCAGAGCCGTCTCCACTGGCACGCGGCCTCGCCTCTGCACTGATGTCTGATGCATTGAACTGCGGCGATGTTGTGTCGGAGCGGAGGAGACATTTCTCCTCCCTCCGACACTCTTTCCTAGCCCCGCCTGCCCGGCATCACGTGACCGCGGTGACGCGATCGCGGTCATGTGACGCGCGATCGCGGTCATATAACCGCGGGAGAGGAGAGAGCAGCGGTGGAAGCGGGAGCTCTACAGTAGGTGAGTATGATTTTTTTTTTCTTTCCAGGTATGAATCACTTCCAGGAGGGGGCCATATTACAGGAGGGGACATACTACAGGAGATGGCCATATTACAGGATTGGGCCATATTACAGCAGGGGACATACTATAGCAGGGGACATACTACAGCAGGGGACATACTACAGGAGATGGACATATTACAGGATGGGGCCATATTACAGGAGGGGACATACTACAGCAGGGGACATACTACAGGAGATGGCCATATTACAGGATGGGGCCATATTACAGGAGGGGACATACTACAGCAGGGGACATACTACAGGATGGGGCCATATTACAGGAGGGGGCCATACTACAGGAGGGGGCCATACTACAGGAGGGGGCCATACTACAGGAGGGGGCCATACTACAGGAGGGGGCCATACTACAGGAGGGGGCCATACTACAGGAGGGGGCCATACTACAGGAGGGGGCCATACTATAGGAGGGGACATACTACAGGAGGGGGCCATACTACAGAAGGGGGCATGATGGGGACATACTACATGAGGGGGCAATACTACAGGAGGGGGCATGATGGGGGGCAATACTACAAGAGGGGGTATGATGGGGACAAAACTACAGGAGGGGGCAATACTACAGGAGGGGGTATGATGGGGACAATACTACTGGAGGGGACATGACGGGGGCAATACTACAGGAGATGGCATGATGGGGCAATACTACAGGAGGGGGCATGATGGGGGCAATACTACAGGAGGGGGCATGATGAGGGCAATACTACCTGGAGGAGGCATGATGGGGCAATAGTACCAGGAGGGGGCATGATGGGGCAATAGTACCAGGTGGGGGCATGATGGGGCAATAGTACCAGGAGAGGGCATGATGGAACAACACTTCCAGGAGGGGGCATGATTGGGCAATTACTACCATGATGGGGCATTACTACATGGAGAGGGCATGATGGGGCATTTCTGTAAGGAGGGGGCAGGATGGGACATTACTACAAGGAGTGGACAGGAAGCAGACATAACTGCTAGGAAGGGGCAGGATGAGGCATTAGTACAAGGGGACAAGGATGGGGCTTTACTACAAGATGGCAGGATGGGAACATTACTGCAAGACTGGGCAATACTGCAAGGTGACAAGGATGAGGCACATTACTACAAGAAGGGGGCCTAGATGGGGACATAACTACAAGGAGAGGGTCAGGGCGGAGCACATAGCCTCAAGGAGAGAGTCAGGATGGAGCACATAACCTCAAGGAAAAGGACAGGATGGAACGCATAACTACAAGGAGAGGGTCAGGATGGAGCCCATAACTTCAAGGAGAGGGTCAGGATGGAGCACATAACTACAAGGAGAGGGCCAGGATGGAGCACGTAACTACAAGGAGAGGGTCAGGATGGAGCACATAACTACAAGGAAAAGGACAGGACGGAGCACATAACTACAAGGAATAGGACAGGACGGAGCACATAACCTCAAGGAAAGGGACAGGATGGAGCACATAACTACAAGGAGAGGGTCAGCACGGAGCACATAACCTCAAGGAAAGGCACAGGATGGAGTACATAACTACAAGGAGAGTGTCAGGATGGAGCACATAGCTACAAGGAAAGGGACAGGATGGAGCACATAGCTACAAGGAAAGGGACAGGATGGAGCACATAACTACATGACAGGGACCAGGATTTCAGTGTGGAATCTGCTTTCATTCCATGATGAAATCTATCTATCCATCTAATGTTCTGCATTTATTTTCCATTCAGATCAATCCGCCTGCTGTGTCTGGAAAGGGCAGTGGAAGCGGCTGACTGCACACATGATCTGAATGACCACTGCTGAAGAGAAGAGAAGACTGCAAAGGTAAGTTTAAAATCAATTAATTGTTAAAATAATTGAATTAATCATCAGGGTGTCAGGACAGCCAGCACTGTACTGGGGAGAGAGTTGCGTCTGCGGCTTCTCCCCTGTGCAGCGCTTGTGATGTCCACTCCTGTAATTTAAGTTAAATTGCCTCATTGGCACTTCACAATAAATAATTAGGTTTTGAGTTGCAGTTTGGGCACTCGGCCCCTGAAAGGTTCGCCATCACTGGTTTAAGGCCTCCTTGCAACTTTTCCCTTGTTGATGCACTTGCCCTGTGTAAAACTAGGCCTGGCCTCCTCTGCTCTTCTGTCACCTGAGTGTGTAGTGGGAAACCTTCGTGTGGACTGCCGCTATATTCTCTCCTGCGGCGCCTGGTTCTGTTCTTGATTGCAACACAGATGCCCAGGAGACTGGAGTCTTCTTGGTGGACCGGTTTCTCTGCTGGGCTGGATGCTTTCCTGCAGACTCAGACTCGGGTATCCGGGTGTCACTCTGGGGTGAACCGGTACGGCTCTTCTGCCCCAGTCTGCTTCTCACTTTGTTCCTCTCGCCTTGCCTTTGACCTCACTTTTAGGTCCCTGCACTGGCTAGGCTGGTAACTGCTTAGTTGTCAACTGGCAGCAAGTTGGGCTCTCCTACAGGTCTGGGGTGGAAGGTGTTGTATGTGTTTGGGGTACTCACTGTGGAAATCCATCCATGTTTTTGGGTAGGTCTGTGGTTACTTGTACTGGCAGGGCGCCACAGATAACAACGCCCACCCTTGATCTACACCTTCACCCCTTAAATCACACTTTTCTCATGTTCATTTTTTCTTTATATCTGGATCATATAAATATTGAATCTACCTTGTAGCTATATATCATTATCTTATTGTAATTATATTCCTGTATGCTCTGTCTAAACCCGCTATGTGGTTTATATTATGCTCCCCAATTGTTAACTTTGTACATGCACATCTAATTAATAAATTAATCATGTCGCATTGTTTTTTTTTGTGTTTGCCTATGGAGTTATTGCGATTTGTCCATATATATACTGTATATAGATCCAAATTAAACCCACAGGATATTTATATCCACATAAAATGAATATGAGGTGGGATGTTTATCTGTGGCTTTCATTAATTCTAAAAAATAATTGCCTATAGCTGTAGTGGTGGCTCCTCGGGTAAATTCCCCTTGTGAGCCCAATACTTCACAGTCTGGCCCTGGTTATAGGGTGGGAAGGGGACAACAATAGAAAATCACCTCCACTGCAAAGACAATATTTAATATATTACCCTGAAATGTTATGTGCAAAAATATACATAATCTGCTCTTGATACACTGTGTAAATACCACTTCAGTTTGCGATGTTCTTTGCTTCTTTAGTGTTCTTCTATTTCAAAAAACAAACATTTTTGCTCTATGACAAATAGCCGGACTGAGAAGGAATGTATGAAGAACTGAGCAAACAGCAATAGGAACATAAGAAGACTTTCTTATAAGCTCCATGGGCAATGAGAAGGTGAGTAAATATTTGACCAGAAAAGAGATATTGTTAAGTAACAGTCGGGAGCCATTTGTTATTTGCACTGATTTATTTTATTTTTAGGAAATATTTTGAATTAAATTTGGATATAGTTTTTTTTTTTTTTAAATCATGATTCCTTCACCAGAAAAGATCCCATTGTTTCAATCAAGTTTTCATCTGAAATCTCTTTTTTGATCACATATATTTTCAATTTTCCTTTATCAAGATTTATATAAAAAAGAAGTGATTCAGTGGCTAAGTACAGGTACATCTCAATGATCTAGAATATCATCACAAACGTAATCTATTTCAGTAATTCAATACATAAAGTGAAACGCATATATTATATAGAGTCATTACACACAGAGTGATCTATTCCAAGTGTTTATTTCTGTTAATGTTGATGATTATGGCTTACAGCCAATGAAAACCCAAAGGTCATTATGTCAGAAAATTAAAGTAGGGAGGATGAAGGGACTGAGAGATAAAATATGACCTAAATAAGTATCAGAGGCTTCACCTTGTGTGGTTGTGAGAGTCACAACCACTATGAAAGCATATCACGGCTGCGGCAGTCCCCAGCATAGTGCATATAGAGTATGGAGGATGAAGAGTTAAAAACCGAGCTGCCATATTCCACAAGTCATCAAAGGGTGAGTATTTTATTGATTTATTGGTCAACGCATTCTAAGGCTCCCTGGCCCCTTCCTCAGGACAAATCAATGTAATATTGCCATGCATTGACTTATAAATCAATATTATATTCACCCTTCGGTGTCTTGTGGAATACAACAGCGCAGTTTTTAACCCTTCATCCTCCTTACTTTATTTTCTGAGATAAAGATCTTTGGGTTTTCATTGGCTGTAAGCCATAATCATCAACATTAACATAAATAAACAGTTGAAATAGATCACTCTGCGTGTAATGACTCTATATAATATATATTGTTTCACTTTTTGTATTGAATTACTGAAATAAATTAACGTTTTGATGATATTCTAATTCATTGAGATGCAGCTGTATCACTGCATGCACAGTCATACTGAGAACTAAATAGGACCACCCACTGGACTCATGTATAAAACCACCAAGAATTCAATGAATACTACAAGTTTGACTGAAATCTGATCAGCTCCTCCAGCCCTTTCATATCCAGCTGACAGATCAGATACCATTCCCAATATGACAGGCTCACTTTAAGAATGGTATCATACTTTAATAAGAGATGTTATCTGTTGCCAGGCAACAAACGATTTCAAAGAAGCAGCTGTATCATCTTAAGACTTCGATAAGTGTTCTTTAGCAGCGGCAGTAGCACTAGCCCTAGAACATTACTTGTCTGTATAGGTAGACACATTCAAAGCTAGTAAAATTCCTAAATGATTTTGCATTTTGGGCCTACCACAACTGAATAATTCTATAACATATGTAATTACAAATGTATTACATGAAAGGGCTGATCCTATTACACGGAATTAAGAGTTTAGGATTCCAATCTGTACTCCAGAACGAGAGGACATAAGAGGTGCAGCCCACAGGAAAACCCAGTATGTTTTAAAGTGAACCTGTCACCTCCATTAAGCCTCCCAGGCTATCACTACCTGTCCCTGCACCTTCCTATTACTACTCTAACTATCCCTCTCTGTCCTAAATGTGCCCTGTGACTGTGTAACAAAACTTTGCTATCACTCACTCATTACTATGTTAATGATCTGGGGGGCTACTGTTGCTAGGCCCCCTGGGCATCTTGTCTGTGTCCCTTCGCTACACCTTCGTTGCCTCCTTCATTTTTTTATCACACCCCGATGGGCGTGATATTGACATCCACATGCGCGCCCCCAGCCTGGCTTGCTCCGCTTTGCAGAGTGTCGGGTGTGACGCTGAACGCGTCATTTCCGGCACTCCGCAGCCGGACTTCAGACTGCGTAGTATGCATGCTCTATGGAGCTGACGTAATGTGCTCCACAGAGCATGAGCAATGCGCAGCTCTGTGGATGAGCTGCGGAGTACTGGAAATGATGGGTTCGGCGTCATACCCGGCACTCTGCATATCGGAGCGAGCCAGGCTAGGGGGCAGGCATTTGAATGTCAATATTGCGTCCATCGGGGTGTAATAAACAATGAAGGAGGCAACAAAGGTGTAGCACCCCAGGGTATAGGAATTCAGATGTCTGGGCCCTCTGCTTCGGTGGGGATCTCACTGGTGGCCTGCCCAGATCCGTGACCCCGGGGGACAGCCCACTAGAAGGAGTTGTTTTAATATATACAAAGGAATTGCAGTCTTTGTCTCGTGACGCCACCTGTAGTACCTGGTGACTAAACACCAGCGTCGGAGGGTGGTGGTATTGAGGCTAGGGTGGAGCAGCTCCCTACAGGTAGAGCTAAACCTCCGGGGCAGTGATGATTGTGAGGAATGAAGCAGGGAGTTGGCCAGGTTGTGGATTAACGGCATAGTCTCTGTGGGTAATGGGGACAGGGGGTGAAGAACGCACACACACGCTGTTGAATGTCTCTTTACCTTTTACTGGTGGTATATCAGGTAAAAGTCCGGAACACTGTCAGTTGACCAGGAAACACAATTGAATCTCCACAGCAAGTGGGTATAAGGCCTCCGTGTCCTCTTTTCCCTGTGTTGAAGCCCCTGCCCCGTGTAGAACTTGGCTGGCCTCCACTACTCTCTCTCTCTCCACCTGTGCTGTCAATGGGACACCTCTGATGACTACCGCCAGTTCTCTCTCCACGGTGTCTGGCTCCCTGAATGGTGATTAGCAGGGGAAAGGGTGACTGAGGTCTCCGCGGTTTGCCGGAGTTCTCTGCTGGGTGTGTAGCTCTCCTGCAAACGCGGACCCTGATGTCTGGTGTGTGGTTTGGGCGAACCTATTCTGGCTCCTCGGTTCCCACTTTCCTTCCTCTTTTCTCTCCTTGCCTTCTGTCCCCTCTCTTGGGCCTGGCAGGACTGCTCAGAGGCTGTTCAGGGTCACCGGTTCAGGCCTAACACGGCACCGATCACCAGGACGTATTTGCAGCTCTCCTAGCGTCTGCACACTCTGACTAACTCTTCCCCAGCATCAGTTTTCATAGGGGATCTTGCCTAAGGGCAGCAAGTTGGGCACCCCCCACTGTGCTGGGGTGGAAGGTGTTGGTTGTACTGGTGTACCTGCTGTGGATTTTAATCTGTGTTCTAGGAAGGCCTGTGGGTACCTGTGGATGCAGGGCGCCACAAAGGAACACAGAGAAAACGCCCAGGGGGGCTAGCAACGGTAGCCCCCCCCGATCATTAACATACAAATGAGTGAGTGATAGCAACGTTTTATTACACAGTTACAGGGCACATTTAGGACAGAAGGGATAGTTAGAGTAGTAATAGGAAGGTGCAGGGAAAGGTAGTGATAGCCTCGGAGGCCTTATGGAGGTAGCAGGTTCCCTTTAAGGGTTTAGGTGGATAACAGCTGCTTAGAGCTCATTCAGACATCCAATTTTTCCATGTATGAAACATGCAGACTGATTTTTTTGGATCAGATTTTTATCCCATTTTGATCAGATTGTGGTCCGAGTGTCATCATCTTTTCTCATACGTTGAGAAAAAAATAGTCTCCACCTTCTCCTTTTCTGTCATCATTCTAGTGAGGTCCGATTTTTTTTTTATGGATCTAAAGACTTGCATTGTCAATTTTGATCCGACTCTCCATGATTTCCATGGACTGCTTGGTCCGTGAGAGATCACGGTCATGTGAATGGCCCCATAGACTATTACAGGTATGAGTGCTATCATTAAAAACCTCAGATAGCACTCATGTGCAAAAATTGGATGTCTGAATGAGCCCTTACTGTACTAACGTGTAACGACCGCTCACTGGTCGCTGTGAATGTGGAATACGGCACTGCTATGCATGAATTCGACCACAATGTAAAGGTAAACCAACATTTCTTTTTATAACTTCCCAACAAATAACAAAGTTTGATTTCAGTCAAGATATAGGCTACAACAGCCACGAACCACACAGTACAAATTATACAGCCTGGGAGATCCCAAGTGCCAGCTTCACGGAAGAGGGAAATATTATACCCAAGGCTATTTCACTTCCACCCTTCTCCTGTATTGGACCTACCTGGGATGTTATTGTCAGATAGACAACAAGCGGTGTCAGAGGTTTGGAGCGCTAAAGAAACCACGGGTTGGTGATTAAATTACCAATAATTTATTGCACGAACAGCAGGGGTCCAGTATGCCACAACGCGTTTCGACGCACAGATGCGTCTTTCTCAAGTGGATGAGCGATCCCTGATTACCTCTTTCTTATAAACCTACCCCCCACCCCAGATTGGATAATGGTTGTGACGACAGATTACAAAAACATGTTACTAGTAACTATTTCACTGCTGCCCATTGTATATCTATATATAAAAACACATAATAATCCAAAACATATAAGAATCACAATCGAGAGCCTGATAAAAACTTATTACAATGGCATGTAATACTATATATATAAAAAACATTCATAATAAAACCATAAAAATGAAATCATAGGGGATCATGTACCTAATCTTTTGGCACCTATACTAATATATCTGGTTTCACTGTCCACATTATACCAAGGAAAAAAGTTTTTTTTTTTTTTTTTTTTTCCCTCTTTCCTTTTCTCTTTTTGAGTTTCTTGACAAGTTTTTTGGCAACTTTTTTGGCAACTTTTAAGACAAGTTTTTAGACAAGTTTTTAGACAAGTTTTTAGACAAGTTTCTTTGACAAGTTTTTAGACAAGTTTTTAGACAAGTTTTTAGACAAGTTTTATTGGCAAGTTTTTAGACAAATTTCTTTGACAAGTTTTTAGACAAGTTTTATTGGCAAGTTTTTAGACAAGTTTCTTTGACAAGTTTTTAGACAAGTTTTATTAGCAAGTTTTTTTGGCAAGTTTTTTGGCAAGTTTTTTTTTACATTTTTTTGACAAATTTTTTGACAAGTTTTTTGACAAATTATTTACAAATGTTTTTAAAAAGTTTTTTGACAAGTATTTTTTCAAAATTCCTTAACAATAATACAAACA
Source organism: Allobates femoralis (assembly GCA_033576535.1). Taxonomy (NCBI): domain Eukaryota; kingdom Metazoa; phylum Chordata; class Amphibia; order Anura; family Aromobatidae; genus Allobates; species Allobates femoralis. Next base: position 87,356,760 of record JARQOC010000003.1, on the reverse strand, counting down.
GAAAGGAAATGAAATCATAAGGAATCACATATTTACTCTTTTTGACACCTATACTGGTGTAAATGATTTCATTATCTCTATTGTAACAGGGAAGAAATATATTTTTAACAAATTTTTATCAACTTTTTTCCAGAGTCAGATTTAACCCCTCTGGAGAAAGAGTTCCCAATTTATAAATCCAAAAAGATTCCTTTGTACATAACCTATCAAATTTGTTATTGGATTTTTCGTCTATTTGGTCTATTATAGTTAGACGCAGGCTAGAAGGGTCTCTATTGTGTATCTGTGCATAGTGTCTGGAGACACTATGTAACATATACCCGTTTTTTATATTAGACCGGTGTTTGTTTAATCTGGCCTGCATGGTCTGTATAGTCCTCCCTACATATTGATGCCCACAGGGGCATTCAAGGAGGTATACCACGAATTGAGACCGGCAATCCAAAGTTTGACTAATATTAAAAATTTGCTTAGTCGTATTAGAACAAAAAGTTCTGCTTCCATGCGTTATAATTTTGCAACATTTACACCGGCTCGATTCACATTTAAAACAACCTGGTTCTTTTTTAGGGTTCATTTTTCCATTGTGGATACTCTTGTTGCATTCCATCTCTCTTATTTCTGATCTACTTTTAACTCTGCTAGGAGCAATCATTGCCTGAAGGTTCTGTGATGTAATTTGACAGTATCGGATCTCCTTTAAGGATAAACCAATATTTACGCATAAGTTGGTATATAATTTTATATGAATGACAAAAAGTGGTAATTAGATTGCAGCAATAACCATCATTTACAAGAGAAGTTATGTTGTTAATACTCTTCTTTTTATTGGTTCTATTGTCCTCCAACTTCTTTAAGCAACTTTGTTGGGTGTATTGTTTAGATCTTCTGTATGTGTCGCCTAACAGTTTACTTGGGTATCCTTTTTCTTTAAACCGTCTTTTCAATATTTTAGCCTCCTGGATGTAATTGCTATTATGGGTACAGTTTTTCCTTATCCTCTAATATTGACCATAGGGGATATTTCGGATCCAATTGGGCAAATGGCTACTAGTAAAGTTCAGGTAACTATTCACGTCCACTTCCTTAAAATGGGTGGACGTGCTTAGCTTTCCTTGTTCGTCTATTTTAATTTGGAGGTCAAGGAATTGAATATCGGTGTCAGAAATGTTCATGGTGAATTTCAACCCCCAATTGTTCTGATTGAGGTCATTTACAAAGGATAACGCTTCTTCTTTTGTCCCCGACCAAAGGAATATTAAATCATCTATATACCTTCTAAAAAACGTTATATGTTTGAGTCCTAATGGGCACTGTGCGATGGACACCGATTCGAAGGCCCCCATGTAGAGACCTGCATAACTTGGGGCGAATCTAGTGCCCATCGCACAGCCTCTGACCTGTCTATAAAGGGTTTCTTGAAATGAAAAAATATTATTGGTCAGTATGAAATTAATTCCCAACTTGATGAAGTCTTTCTGAGCTTCTTTCATTTCTTTATCGTCAGATAAATACTTATCAAAGGCCCTCACCCCCGAATCATGGGGAATGTTCGAATAGAGGGCACTAACATCCATTGTCAGCAAAAGGGAGCCTGGTTGGGGGGAGATCTCAGATAATAGGCTGATCAACTGTGATGAGTCAGATAAGAGGTTAATAGTGAGTTATATTTCTGTAAATAAAGATCTATGTAGTGTGATAGATTGCTGGTAAGGGCATCTACTCCAGAAATTATAGGGCGACTGGGGGGATCTATTTTGTCCTTATTTATTTTACGTAGGAAATAAAAATAAGGTAATTTGTATTTGGTGACATTTAAAAACTTTAATTCTTTCTTATTTAAGATGCCCCGCAAACAGGCTTCCTTTATCAATGATCGGTATTTTTTATCAACAGTTTCCATTGGATTTACTGTAAGTTTCTCATAATAATTTCCATTGGTATTAAGTATTAAGTTTTAAATGTCATCAAATACAAATTACCTTATTTTTATTTCCTACCTAAAATACATAATGCCAAAAAAACATGTAAAAAAAACTTGCTAATAAAACATGTCTAAAAACCTGCCAATAAAACTTGTCTAAAAACTTGTCTTAAAACTTGTCTTAAAACTTGTCTAAAAACATGTCTAAAAACTTGTCTAAAAGCTTGCCAATAAAACTTGTCTAAAAACTTGTCTAAAACTTGTCTAAAAACTTGCCAATAAAACTTGTCTAAAAAGTTGTCAAAGAAACTTGTCTAAAAAGTTGTCTTAAAAGTTGCCAAAAAACTTGTCAAGAAACTCAAAAAAGGAAAAAGAAAGAGGGAAAAAAAAAAAAAAACAAAAAACAAAACCTTTTTTCCTTGGTATAATGTGGACAGTGAAACCAGATATATTAGTATAGGTGCCAAAAGATTAGGTACATGATCCCCTATGATTTCATTTTTATGGTTTTATTATGACTGTTTTTTATATATATAGTATTACATGCCATTGTAATAAGTTTTTATCAGGCTCTCGATTGTGATTCTTATATGTTTTGGATTATTATGTGTTTTTATATATAGATATATAATGGGCAGCAGTGAAATAGTTACTAGTAACATGTTTTTGTAATCTGTCGTCACAACCATTATCCAATCTGGGGTGGGGGGTAGGTTTATAAGAAAGAGGTAATCAGGGATCCCTCATCCACTTGAGAAAGACGCATCTGTGCGTCGAAACGCGTTGTGGCATACTGGACCCCTGCTGTTCGTGCAATAAATTATTGGTAATTTAATCACCAACCCGTGGTTTCTTTAGCGCTCCAAACCTTTGACAACGCTTGTTTTCTATCTGCTAATCTCTTTCTCCCTTGTTGGGAGTGCGGTGTGTGAGCTGCTCTAAGATCCACAGTACCTGGCAGTACATCATAAAGACCCACCCTTGAATGATCAACTGATACACAGTGTAGAGCTGGGACGGAAGCCAGTGCATCGAGTCTGCATCTTCGTGTGGAGGAGTGAAGGAGCCCACCTCCATCTCCAAAGGAACTAAGGAGCCGACCACCAGGCCCGTAGTATCAGAGGAGGAGGGAATATTGGCCCCTGTCACTACAGTGACCCACATTAAGCCATCAGTCTGGTTGTGCGGGGTGTTGCACAACCAGTAAAGGTTAGTGCAAAACCGTAGTAAAACCGTGTATTAAGTTCCTCCAGTTGCAGTGTGGCGCAATATCTGTTTTTTCTTTTAATTACATATAACACACTGGGATGTTATTGTGGTACTCCTGGGTAAAAGTGCCACAGTGTCATCACTGCCCCTGGGTGGTGGTGTCACAAGAGAGCAACAAAAGGGTCTTCTCATCAGGTAACACACGCATACAACACTCAGACCTCCAGGCCAGAAGGTGAAGACCAAGCCCCGGTTCAGGGTGAGCTCCCCTATATATTCTGGTCTGGGGAGTAGCTAGTTAGTTCAGTTCCTAGGACTATGAGGAGGGCCTGGGTGTAAAAGAGCTGTGCTAGGCTCATCCCAGAGTCGTTAGCTAAGTTCCAAGCCTAAGGCTAGAGTCTGAGGAAAGGAGGAGGAACATACCTGGGAGTCTGAGCAACTCCGTGCTCACCACAGAGGAAAGTGCATAGAATGGACACCGGAGTCCGAGACTGTGCAGGGTCTCACTTCCCGGCAGTCAGTACCAGAAAGTGGAGATTCCAAATTCTCCAGCTACACTGTACTGGAGACACAGCAGCACCATGAGAGTTCAGCAGCATACACCCGAGATCAGGGTAGAGAAAGGACTCGAGTTGCCTGTCATACCGTACCTTGCAGGAAGAGACAGGGCCGGCAGCTCAGCTTATGCAACTGCAGGAGCCAGTAAACAGTGCAGTAAGGGAGCCAAAGACCCAGCCAGATAGGAAGAAACCCCAAGTTGCTCTCAAAAGACCCGTGGACAGCTTCATTTAACATCTGCTCCAGTAACGGACTGAGAAACTACAAAAACAGTGAGTCTGCCTATTCCTTGTGCCCATCGTCCTGCATCCCACACATAGACTATTTACACTGCCCCGGGGATTGGCTTTACCCGTGGAGAGCCGTTCCATACCAGCTGCCTGTCCATCACCCTCCGTCCGGAGGTTCTGCAGCAGCGGTGGCCATCCCTAGCCACACACCACGGGTGGTGTTACGAAAACTCCCCTGTATATAACCCCTTTTTCAACTAAAACCCAGGGCACGGAACCGGGTCACGACCCCCGTGTCTTCCCCTAGAGACAGCAACAGCTAGGCCTGGTACTGAGTATCACATCGCCCTGGCAGCGTCTTAGTTACCGGCATCACGAACAGGATCCCGTGCCCATTAAACCAGGTTCTGTGTGCCATGAATTGTGTGAAATACATGTTGTTGACTGTCGCCATTACTAACACCTGCAGCACGCTAGGAACAGAGTAGATGTATCATCATGGTCAGTACCCTCCAAAAAGCACGAAACAAGGCCAAACCTTCGCTCTGACGACATCCGGTGGAGACAAGAAACCCTGTCCCACCGCGGAACAAAAATTGTACACCCCAATGGAAGTGAAAGACCGGAAGGGTCAAAATTAACTAAGGGGGCGGAAAGATGTTACAACCGAATGATCCAGTGCAGCAAGTGAACGATGTTGGTCCCACGGGACAAGACACAGACAGAGCACCGAGCGGTGCTGCAGCACAAGGGATGTCGCCGATCATGCCGTTCCTGATGCCGTACACCCCGGGAGCGACGTGGCTGCCGCAATACGCAGGTGAGCCCAATACCCTCACTTCCTTTAAACAAAAGCTGGATAGCTATTACAGTGTGCACCCCCTAACAGAGGGCCAGTGCGTCAGCATATTAATGGGACAGTTAAATGGTCACGCGCAGCAAGAAATAAAGTCCTGGTCGGATACTGACTAAGACACTATAGAACATGTGATTGCCAGGCTGAAAGCTACTTTTGAAACCAGTGTTGATGCCCGAGCAAAAATGAGATTCTTTGGGTGCCGCAGAA
>JARQOC010000003.1:87238585-87351673 GCA_033576535.1 Allobates femoralis | reverse complement strand
ATTGCGCCATGCATGGCCATGCCGCATCCCTAAAATATATTAAAGTCGCAATTAGTCCGTCACACACACATCATGTCCCCTAGTAACTCTCCTCCAACCGGAGTTTCAACCCTCCCAAAGATCCCTTCAGGTCTTCCATGCAATACCAACTGGAGTGTCGGAATGGATAGACCACCTGTTTGATAACACCTTCTGGAAGCTGTGCGACAATAAAACTCTTCCATTTGGCAAAAAATTTGGCCATGTCTTTTTCCTTGTTTTTTTCCGCCATTGTCTTTTCTGATAACATTGCCCCTTTCACCTCCGAGGTCACTTCCCCTAGTTGTAGAGGGTTAGAATCCAACCAGTGTCTCAAAATGATCCTCGTTGTCGCTAGAGCCAGTGTGTGGAAGATGTGGATGTTTTCCCCTCCCACTCCAATGTGTTCTCTATCATGAAAAAGCCATATCGTTGACGTCAAGGGAAGTGTCACCCTGGATATTGATCTGTAAGTGCGTCGTACCATGTCCCATAATTGCCTGGTCGCCTCACATTCCCACAGTCCGTGGTACATATCCGTCCCACCCAATCTGCATCTAGGGCAATGTTGGATTCTGTCCGTGCGGGTATCGGAGGGAGAAGTTTTGAAACCCAAGACTGCCCTATGGATAAGAGTCTCTCCATCTCTCATTTACGATGTAAGTTCTAACTGCCTTCCATCCCCTTCGGATTTTAGTTTCTATCTCTGCATCCTGGAGTTGTTTCTCCCATCCTCTATACATATTTTGCAGGCCAGGTGGAAGAAGGTGTTCCCCCGGTAGGGAGTATATGTTAGATATGTTCGTCGTCGTTGTGTCTAGTGTCATCAGGTCGTCCCACACATTCGTAACGTATTCTGCTCTCACATCGGCCACAGACTGCATGACGTGATATTTAAGCTGATAATATTAAAGGACCTGTGTGTTCGTGTTCGGTAAGCCATACATAGCTATGATTTTCCCTCCTCTCATCCATCTCGTCTCTGTACTATGAAACAGATTATGTACAGTGTGTATGCCTTTCTCGCGCCAAATTGCGAATAACTTATTGCGTTTTCACTGGGGAAAATCCGGGCACCTCCATAGTTCAAGATATTTAGAGACCCTCCAGGGCAGAAGCAACTTTTTCCTTACAGCCTTCCAAGAGGCTATGGTATCCCGGAATACCGCCGTCCTCTTCATTAGAGGAGGCAGATTCGTCCCGGATGTGTGCAGTAAGGAATCCAGGCTCCAGGGTTCGCACAGTTCTGTCTCCAGGTAGAAGTCCGAGAACTTGCTGGAACCCCTCATCCAATCTAGAGTATGTCTGGTCAAACATGCAAGGTTGTATACCCGGACATTGGGGAATCCCAGTCTCCCCCACTCTCTGGGGGACGTAAGCGTGCGAAGTCTGATCCGGGGTCTCTTGTTCCTCCAGATAAATTTAGAGAAAAGTTTATTTAATGTGTCCACGTCTTTTCGTTTTAGCAATAGTGGCAGAGTTTGTAGGGGGTACAGCAATTGCGGAAAGCTAATCATCTTTATCAGATGACACCGGCCCAGCAGCGACAAGGGGAGACCAGCCTATCTCTCTAGCTCCTTTTTTATTTTGGCTATCAGGGGTCGTAATTTAAATGATATATTAAGTCTATGGTCCTTGCTATATGAATTCCCAAATATTTCAGGGACGTTGTCACCACCGGGATATCACAGAAAGTCATCTGGGAAGATCTCCGAGCATCCGTCTGCGGGCCATCTCTCAGAAACAGTATGTTACATTTTCCCTTATTGATTTTAAAACTCGCGAATTCCGCAAATTTCTCAATACTTGCTAATGCGCGGGGTAAATCCTTTTGTGGGTGAGCAAGATATAGCACAATGTCGTCCGCAAAAAGGTTCACTCTATGTTCTCGTTCCCGATCTTAATCCCTGATAATGTTTCCCCCTTATTCAGTGATCTGGATAGTGGCTCAATGGCCAGATCAAAAAGTAGTGGCGACAGAGGGCAGCCCTACCATATTCCCTTCCTCAGGCTAAAAAAAACGCTTGACAAAAATCCCGGCATACTGACCCTCGCTATAGGGTTGGAGTAGAGATTTTGTAAAAAGATTCTAAACGGCCCCCTCAGTCCGATTGTGTCTAGTACTAGATCCAGCCATGGCCACCTGATATTATCGAAGGCCTTTTCGGCATCCAGTGTGACCACGGCTGGATCCTCTGTGCCACCGTTCCCCCCCGATCGGACGACATCTACAATCAACAGGGTGAGCTGATGTTTCTAATGAGACCATTTTTGGGTAGATGTGATGTTTTGTTATAACATTTATTTGCAATGTCACAACAGCAAAAAAAATAATTTTGGCATTTGGCCTTTTCTTTTCGATACACGTTTCCATTAGAGGGAGGAGTGAGGTCAGGAGGCACACGCGTAGATGACGTGGGACACATGTCAAAGGGTATAAATAGAGTGGGAAAGATCTAGAACGTAGGAGAGACAGGCCGGCTTCACACCACGATTTTTGACTGTCAGGTTGTGTCCAATGTTTTGCAGGATGCAGCGGACAGAACCTGACAGCCCCGAACGAGCAGAACCGGAGGGCAGGGCCTGCTTTTTGCCAGCTTCATTTGTGCTGCTATCCAGTGCTGAAATTTCAGCACCATGGCTGCAGGGGAGCTGGCCACAGTGCTGAAATTTCAGCAGGAAATCCCACCGGACAGCCCTGGACTCAAAACATCGTGGTGTGAAGCCAGCCTTATACAGCAGAAGGAGAATCAGCTGAACAGCGGAGAGGAGAGCAGCTAGAGTCGAGTTGGAGGGAAGCTGGAGCAAGAAAGCCTGTTACAGAAGAAAGAACTTAAGTGTCCTGAGGCCAGACTGTGGAGCAGAAACAACACACCCAGGTGGCTCCAGGAGGAAAAGAGGGTCCCAGAGGCACGGACAGTGACCATTCCACCAGTGAGACTCGTATTAATTGTCAAGCGCAGTCAGTGAAGGAACTTGGCTGAAGAACAGGGACCCTGGGAACCCCAAGACTAGTGGAGAATCCAGACCAGGCTCAACTAGCGACCCAGAGGCTGTGGTACTTCCATGGGAACACAGTCGACTTCTGCTCTCATCTGCTGAAAAGTTGGCAACCATAGGGCTAAGGGGGCGGTTGTGGCACCAGCGACCAGCCATACTGTCAAGGAAGCGACCGGTGGCATTCAGACACAAGGCTGCCTAAGGGCTCAGTCACTCCTGTGTATGTGAAGCATAGTATCAGAACTCGGCCTGTTAGTAACACCCAGAGCAGGTGGGCCGGTCCGTACTGATTAAATACCAGTGACTTATGCCCCAGAGGGCCAAACCTCAACTGCAGATGAAAAAAAAAAAAAAAAAACTCTAAAGATGAAAAATGTGAGGATTTAGTTGGATATTTTGGCAAAAATAACGTAAGCTCATGGACCCTCGTCACAGTCCCTCACGTCCCACGAGTCCTATCTCATATGTTTGCGACATATGTATATTTAATAACTAGATTCACTGAAGAAGGACATTAAAATCAGCACAGAAAAACTCACCAAAAAACTGCCAGGTAAATATCCATTTCATTCAGCAGCAGATTGTCAGCTCCCCTGGAAGGCAAACCAGGTGTCATTAAACCGGTGCACGGTCACTTGCAACCCACAGTTGGGAGCGGTTGTAGCACCAGCGACCAGCCATATTGTCAAGGAAGCGACCGGTGGGGAGCTGACAATCTGCTGCTGAATGAAATGGATATTTACCTGGCAGTTTTTTGGTGAGGTTTTCTGTGCTGATTTTAATGTCCTTCTTCGGTGAATCTAGTTATTAAATATACATATGAGATAGGACTCATGGGACGTGAGGGACCGTGACGAGGGTCCACGAGCTTACGTTATTTTGGCCAAAATATCCAACTAAATCCTCACATTTTTCATCTTTAGAGCTTAGTTGTTTTTTTTTCATCTGCAGTTGAGGTTTAGCCCTCTGGGGGCATAAGTCACTGGTGAGGCATTTAATCAGTACGGACCGGCCCACCTGCTCTGGGTGTTACTAACAGACCGAGTTCTGGTACTATGCTTCACATACACAGGAGTGACTGAGCCCTTAGGCAGCCTTGTGTCTGAATGCCACCGGTTGCTTCCTTGACAGTATGGCTGGTCGCTGGTGCCACAACCGCCCCCAACTGTGGGTTGCAAGTGATCGTGCACCGGTTTAATGACACCTGGTTTGCCTTCCAGGGGAGCTGACAATCTGCTGCTGAATGAAATGGATATTTACCTGGCAGTTTTTTGGTGAGTTTTTCTGAACCATAGGGCTAAGGGAAGACACTGCATGTTTCCCCCTATAAAAAGCCCACAGTCACTGGCTCAGAGCTCTGTGTGGCGAGGCGCAAGGCAGGACGGGCGAGGCAAGTGCAGTGTAAAGAGGCTGAGAAAGGACAGAGAAGGGGGTGCTGGCTATGTGTCATCCTCCTACCTGGGAGTAACTGGATCCCTGCCTCTGAGAACCCAGTGCTCAGCAGGTTGCTACACAAAGACTGTGAGTAAAAGACCTGAAGGCTGCAACCCGCTGTGTCTGTGAACTTCAATGCGTCTAAAACCCCAGAAACACAACTACCAACTCACTCAGGTACCTTTTGGCCACCTTAGGGTCAGCCCTACCCGTAGAGGACTTAAGAACATTGCTGCCTCCCAACCATCGGCCCCTGAGAGGACTGTCATGCAGCGGCGGCCAGATATAGCCACAACCTGCGGGTGGCGTCACGTAAAATTAACAAGTATCTCCAGGTCAAGTTATCCCTTGCAGAATGAACCCTCCACACCAGATGCCCTTCCCTAAGAGAATGAGCCACCCACACCGGACATTAAATGACACCGCCAGGGTCATGGAGCTGGGTCTCGGTCCCTGTGCTTCCTGTGATGAAGCCTCAAAACAGCCCGGTTCCGAGTATCCTAAGGCCCTGGAGGAGCATGTCAGCATCAATGGAGGGAGATGACCAAGGGCCAGGGGCGCAACTGCAATAGGTGCAGGGGTTGCAATAGCACACAGGCTCTGGAGCCTAGGGGGCCCCAAAAGTGCTTTTGGCCTATAGAAAATAACTACGGTAATCCTATTAAAGTTTTGCAATAATTGGGGGCCCCATTGGAGCTTTCACATAGTGGTTCATGAGCTTCAAGTTGCACCACTGCCAAGGGCTTATTATTATTCCCTTGGTCTTGAAGTGGTTAATGTTAAAAAAAATGAAGATATCTTTTAATGTAGAGTCACATCAGGAAAACCTTTTCTCAGGAATGTCAGTGCATGTTCACTCTGAGTCTTATTCCAGCGGTCAGACAGCACACGCTGCAGGAATCCCTTCTAGTTCTGGAGCCTTTTCTTCATTACTGGTTTTTGGATATTTCCTGACGCACTTCAATATTTTTTTACATCTGTGTTTTTCACATTTTTCAGCATTTTTTGGGCCTTGAAATCTGAAGTGTTTAAAATATGCTCCAAAGTCTGAACAGCAGATCGTTCTTACACTGAAATAGTTAGGAAGAGTCTTTAGAGCATTCTGTGAGAAATTGTTTTGGGATTTGCTCAAAAAACATAATGTGCCCCTAGTAGTATATTCCTAAAACATTTTTAAGAAAAAAAAAAGGGTATTTTTCAAGCTAGCCCTTTATTAGGATTGGTGTGCATAAAGTCAGTCTTACCGAGTCTTTTAGCACGAGTCTCTCATGACTCACCTAGTACAGCTGCCATCTCTCTGGAAAGCTGCTTATGTTTCTATGGAGCTGAGATGTTCCCATTCAGGGAGGCAGGGGCCGTGTCAGGTGAGTCATGGGAATCTTGTGTGAGTATCTTGCATAGTGTGTCAATGGCCTTTTTGAAATTGTTATACATATACATTAGGCGGCCGTCACACGCACAGATATCTCTAGCGATATTGTTAGCGATCACGTGCACGCGCGATCGCTTACAATATCGCTCACATCGCTGGTGAGATGTCACACAGACAGACTCACCAGCGATGTGGATCCGCGATCTCGCTGGTAACTATGGTACACATCGGGTTACTAGGCGCCGCACGTCGCTTAGTTACCCGACGTGTACCATAGTTACCATCTCCCAGCATAGGCTCTGCCGCTGGGAGATCGCTCATCGTGGTGTTATACATCACGATGAAGCAGATCGTGGCATCGTTCATCGCTAGATGTGAGCTCCGGAGCTCAGATCAGCGATGTCACGATCAAGCGATTTCACATTGTAAATCGCTTGATTACATGCAACGATTTCTTGCCCGATATCGCTTAAGCGATCAAAAAGGAGATCGCTTAAACGATATCGGGCAAGAAATCGTTCCGTGTGACGGCCGCCTTAGATACAGAGTTAAGTCCTCAACCCAGATAAACTATAGTAACTTCCAATAAAGTATAAGCAACCACAAAAAAAACAAAGGCAATGAAACAAGCCTAAATAATGGTCCTTTCACATCAGCGTTTTTCGCTGCATGCAGCAGATCCGGAAGATTTACCACACATGCCGCCTAATGGCCGACTTGCGGTAGACATGCTGGAATCCCCCATTCATTCTCTATGGGGTTTCCGGCAGGTGCAGCAAGTGCGGTTTTGCCGCAATTCGGCAGAATTGGCCAGGCAACAAATTGCGGTTAGCTGTGGTTTTTTTGTGCGGTCGCAAATGTTGGATCGCAGCAAAACCGCACCTGCCGCAAGCCTCATAGAGAATGAGTGGGGTTTTGCCGCAGGTGTACCGCAAATCTGCCGAATCCGCCGCACTCAGCAAAAAACCCTAAAAGAGTCTATTGTGCCCATAAAATAGAATCTTATTAAAGGCAATCTGTCAGCAGGTTTTTGCTACCTCTTCTGAGAGCAAAAAAAACAAACTGCGCCAGATTACGAGTTGATATAAATGCAAAGTATAAGGCCATGTGCACACTCTGCGTTTTTCATCTGTTTTTCTTTTGTGCTGTGTGTTTGTAGACAGTAGCAAAACTAGATCCATTTTTGAGAAAAAAAAATGAACCCAAAACGTTTCACCTTTTTGATGTGTATTTTCATTACAATGGAGCCAATGGAGAAAAGGGATCACTAATTGACCCTCATTCTTTTTCTGGATGCGCTTTCTGCCCCAAAAACAGACCAGTAAAAAAAAAAACAGTGTCTAAACAGCATTTCTGAAAACTCGATTACAGAAAGTGACCTATTAATCATGCAAAAACGGATAAAAAATGTGTGAACACACCCTAGGAGCATGTTCACTAAACAGAAAAAAAGATAAAAGCTATGTAAGAAAAAATGCCCAGCTGCAAATAAGTAAAAGCAAGTGCATGTAAATGACATATGGTACTTAGTAAACACCACGACAAGGTATACCCATATCGGGACAGTATCTATCAACTCCCTAATATTACATACAACCTTACCAGGGCCGGCTCCAGGTTTTTGTGGGCCCTGGGCGAAAGAGTCTCAGTGGGCCCCCTTTAAACATACTGGCTGTATATATATATATATATATATATATATATATATATATATATATATATATATATATAATATAATATAAAGGCTGCAAGCCGTAACATATATATATATTCCCCACAAATATAATCCCTCTTGTGCTGCGACTCCCCCGTGTGCGGTGTCTCCCCCCGTGTGCTGTCTCCCCTCTGTGTGCTGTCTCCCCCTTGTGCACTCTGTCCCCTCTCTGCCTGTCTCCCCCCTGTGCACAGTGTCAACCCGTGTGCTGTGTCTGCCCTCTCTGCCCATCTCCTTTTGTGCCCTGTGTGTCTCCCCTGTATGTATGCAGAGCACTGTGCACACGTGATCTGCCGAGCACTGTGCACACGTGATCTGCAGTCTGCCGAGCATGTGCACATGTGAACTCCAGAGCACTGTACACACATGATCTGCAGTCTGCAGAGCACTGTGCACACGTGATCTGCCGAGCACTGTGCACACGTGATCTGCCGAGCACTGTGCACACGTGATCTGCCGAGCACTGTGCACACGTGATCTGCAGTCTGCCGAGCATGTGCACATGTGAACTCCAGAGCACTGTACACACATGATCTGCAGTCTGCAGAGCACTGTGCACACGTGATCTGCCGAGCACTGTGCACACGTGATCTGCAGTCTGCCGAGCATGTGCACATGTGAACTCCAGAGCACTGTGCACACGTGATCTGCCGAGCACTGTGCACACGTGATCTGCCGAGCACTGTGCACACGTGATCTGCAGTCTGCCGAGCATGTGCATATGTGATCTGCAGTCTGCCGAGCATGTGCACATGTGAACTCCAGAGCACTGTACACACATGATCTGCAGTCTGCAGAGCACTGTGCACACGTGATCTGCCAAGCACTGTGCACACGTGATCTGCCGAGCACTGTGCACACGTGATCTGCAGTCTGCCGAGCATGTGCACATGTGAACTCCAGAGCACTGTACACACATGATCTGCAGTCTGCAGAGCACTGTGCACACGTGATCTGCCGAGCACTGTGCACACGTGATCTGCCGAGCACTGTGCACACGTGATCTGCCGAGCACTGTGCACACGTGATCTGCCAAGCACTGTGCACACGTGATCTGCAGTCTGCCGAGCATGTGCATATGTGATCTGCAGTCTGCCGAGCATGTGCACATGTGAACTCCAGAGCACTGTACACACATGATCTGCAGTCTGCAGAGCACTGTGCACACGTGATCTGCCGAGCACTGTGCACACGTGATCTGCCAAGCACTGTGCACACGTGATCTGCCGAGCACTGTGCACACGTGATCTGCAGTCTGCCGAGCATGTGCACATGTGAACTCCAGAGCACTGTACACACATGATCTGCAGTCTGCAGAGCACTGTGCACACGTGATCTGCCAAGCACTGTGCACACGTGATCTGCCGAGCACTGTGCACACGTGATCTGCAGTCTGCCGAGCATGTGCACATGTGAACTCCAGAGCACTGTACACACATGATCTGCAGTCTGCAGAGCACTGTGCACACGTGATCTGCCGAGCACTGTGCACACGTGATCTGCCGAGCACTGTGCACACGTGATCTGCCGAGCACTGTGCACACGTGATCTGCAGTCTGCCGAGCATGTGCACATGTGAACTCCAGAGCACTGTACACACATGATCTGCAGTCTGCAGAGCACTGTGCACACGTGATCTGCCGAGCACTGTGCACACGTGATCTGCAGTCTGCCGAGCATGTGCATATGTGATCTGCAGTCTGCCGAGCATGTGCACATGTGAACTCCAGAGCACTGTACACACATGATCTGCAGTCTGCAGAGCACTGTGCACATGTGATTTGCAGAGCATTGGTGCCCCCCTCCCCTGCATGTCGGGTGATGTGCTGACATGCTGTATGATGGTTGGGGGCTCCTGGGCACTGTGTATTTGCCCCTGCCCTGTGTGCAGCCTCCCCCCCCCTTCTCCCTCCTAACCTGATGCTGTGGCCGACTGTACTGAGACTGCACTGAGCCGGCGGCTCATCTCTATGATCTGCAGGAAGACCAGGAAGTGAAGGAGATAGAGATCAGTAACAGTCTCAGTACAGACGGACGGTCACTGCGATCACATCAGGTTAGGAGGGAGAGCCAGGGGAGGCTGCACACAGGGCAGCAGGGGGCCTCTGACAGGGGAAATACACAGCGCCCAGGGGCCCCCAGCCATCAGGGGAGGAGGCAGTGTAACGCTAGACATGTCTGCCTCAGCGCACAGCGTTAGCAGCAGGTAACGCTGTGCACTGCGATGCTATTGCTCCCTTGACAACCCGACGTTTACCTTGCCAACCGGCTCCATTCAATGCTCCCGCTTTAAGACACCGCACAGGAAACGCTGCAGACCGCGTTTCCTGTGCACTGTCCTAAAGCGTACATCCGGGAGCATTGAATGGAGCCGGTTGGCAAGGTAAACGTCGGGTTGTCAAGGGAGCAATAGCATCGCAGTGCACAGCGTTACCTGCTGCCAATGCTGTGCGCTGAGGCAGACATGTCTAAGCTTTGTGTTTATAGTGCCCATGTGATCCTTGCCTAAGTGAGGGCAAGAGACACTGTCCTGCTCCAGTCACCATGGGCCCCCCAGACATGCAAAGGCCCCGGCACTTGCCCGGGTACGCCGGGTGCTGACGCCGGCCCTGAACCTTACCATGTGTCAGAACAGACCTCAATGTGAATAAGGGTGAAGAGTGACTTGGGTCCCGATAATGGACACACAGCCATGGGAAACATTATAAATGGTATGCCGAGCTTAGTGAAGGGGGTCGTATCCTATATTTGTACTAAATACAAGAACCTGAAATTATAAAAAAAAAAAAAAAAAAAAAGGCAGAATATGGGTTGACATACATGCAAAGTATAAGAGCAAGTTCACGTTGGCCACCAAACAGACAAAACCTAAGATAAAAACCACGGTATATGAAAAAATACCCTTAGCATGTGCACATGGCCTAGGAAACAAAAAGTGCTCATTAGCTGAAGCGATTTCCATTTCATCATTTTTGAACACCTCCAAAAAACTCTGTGCTCATACCTGCAGGCTGTGTGCCTGTGACAAGTTTTTGAAGTGCTTATTTTCACTACGTCTAAAATTGCAGCGTCTTAGGTCACGAGCACACGAGTATTTGGTAAGGTTTTTTTTACCTCAATTTTTGTAAGGCCAAACCAGGAGTGGAACAATCAGAGGAAAAGTATTATAGAAACATGTCACTGCGACACCCACCAGGGCCGTAGGGCTACTCGGTAATCAGGCGCTTCGGTTCGGTGGACCGTTCACAGTGGCAGTGACCCGGCTCCATGACCCTGGGCGTGCAATAAAGGGGAATATGTACAAGGGATAAGTTTGTGACACCACCTGTGGTTATTCTGGTCAGGCTGACCAGCGCTGCTGTAGGACCACTGGGGCCGATGGAGTGGGAGCACGGATGGTATCGCTCCCCACAGGTAGAGCGTGGCCCCAGGGATGGTAGTAAAGCCTATTGAGGTAGTGATGGGGTTTCTGTAGTGAGGC
This sequence comes from Allobates femoralis, assembly GCA_033576535.1. Taxonomy (NCBI): domain Eukaryota; kingdom Metazoa; phylum Chordata; class Amphibia; order Anura; family Aromobatidae; genus Allobates; species Allobates femoralis. The sequence continues at coordinate 87,340,654 of JARQOC010000003.1, read as the reverse complement.
AGGAGGGCGTGGATAATAACTGGAGGAGACCAGGGTTGCAGTTCTTTTTACCTTTACTTGTCAACCACTCACGTCTACCCAGCCAGGTATTGTGCTCTTCAAAGGCGTAGCCAGGTTAGTCCCCAGGTGATTAGGGTTGCTCCTCTAAGACACCACCCTAACACCTGTCTGCGTCGTCCCACCACACTGGCTATCCTCCTCTCCCGCCTGCATCTTCATGGGCAGTGTCCCAATCCAGTGGCCGAGGGGCTTGTCAGGCTACGCTCAGTGTCCACTTGGCCACCTTCTCGGCGAGTATCCACAGTTTGTGGTCACTGTTCCTGCAGACACAGTGGCCTGTGGTTTCTCTGGCTGAGGCGTGCAGCACTTCCACCAGTTCGGGGCTGGTCCCTTCTGCGACCCAGTTCCTCCACTCACCAGCGACTGGCAGTGGATTCGGGTCGCCATGGGTGGTTCCTCCACTCCCATGCCCCCTAGGACTCCCTCGCTCCGCAGCAGCCGTCCTGCCTGCTCAACATCCTAACTCCTTCTCCGGTTCCCTCCTGTCCTGGGACGAGCCACTCAATGGCTCCAGTCCCCAGGACATCTCCTGCAGCCTGAACCCCTTCTTCCTGTTTCTCACTGTTGCTAACTCCTCCAGTTTCACCTATTGTCAGAGTTATCAGAATTATCCAATTTATATCTAGCAAATACTACAGGAATTTTCTCTTTTCAATATTTTTCTTTGTGTTTAAAATGTTCTGTGTTGACTTGTGTCACAGTGTTCGTGAATACATACAAATTTAACATAAACCCTCCCCCCACACCCAATTACACACAAACTACTGTATTCAGGCAGGAATGGTGATCTCATAGAATGTTAGTCCTATGTGTAAAGTGTAATCCCTATTGGATTTATCTGGACACAACGTCTTTAGATCCAATATCCAATTAGGGATCTCTAGGTCGGTCACTCTTGTATATTTCAGGGTGGTACCACGTGCGGAGTCCCCTGGTCAGAAATGTCTCATTTCAGGTCTCCAAGCACTCAATTAACATCTATTATCATTCATCCAAAGCCTTTCTATACAATAGAAGATGTATAAACAGTATATGACCACAGTTTATGGCCTTTATCGCCTGACGCGTTTTGCCTTTCTCGGTGCTTAAAGGCTCTTCAGGGGCTTTTTGCATCAGGATAAGTGGTATAATACATCAAATGATGGGCGGGTCCCTTCAGTTCTCAGGTCACCCGTATATTGTTAGTTCTGGTCCCCGGCTACTTCACCTGACTCCACAGGAATGGTGCGGTTTATGACTGTGGGTCGTACACGTATCCGCAAGGTCTCGTGTGTTTGTTAGGGTCCTATCCCCGTTTTTCTTTCTAGTGGTAAAGCTTCTTATCCGTTAGGACCATGATAATACTCAAGGGAGCCTAAATCCGTCTCCATAGTGTCCCTGGATCCTATATCCAATAATTAGTTTGTGTCCTTGCAACTGCTGTTCTGTGCCCCCTTATATGATCTGACAGTCCTGTTGGTCCACTGTTAGGATCCTAAGCCCCAGAAAAAAATCCACTGTTTAGGTGCTGCTATGCCCCTTATTTGAGGAACAACAGTCTGCTTCTTCTGAAGATGTAGCACTGAATAGCAGTAAGGTTCCCATGCGGCCTATGGTGCGGTTGGCATCCTCATCTATGTTGATCTATCTATCTATGTAGATATATTGTGTGTAATTGGGTGTGGGGGAGGGTTTATGTTAAATTTGTATGTACTCACGAACACTGTGACACATGTCCACATAGGACATTTTTAACGCAAATAAAAATATCGAAAAGAGAAAATTCCTGTAGTATTTGATAACTCCTCCTCCAGCCAGGAGATGGGGCCCTCCCTAAAAAGGGTTCGCCCAAATCCCCCAGCCTGGATTTGGGATGGTGTTGTAAGCAAACTCTGTGTTTTAGGATCACAACCCCACTCACCTGGGAAAAGTGACACCACACCTGTGGAGTAGGTGCATCATCACTGTGGCGACCAGTCCGCAGGGGCACCACATCACCACTTCTGTATTTATCACCTACTTCTGGTTTTTAGCTTACAAATACTGAGGTAAAAAAACACACCAAATATTTAACATGTACACGTGCCCTAAATCCACTCCTAGATCCGGTTAAGACCACATGCACATGTTTGGCGACCTGCCAGTACAGGTAACCACAGACCTACCCAAAAACATGGATAGATTTCCACAGTGAGTACCCCAAACACATACAACACCTTCCACCCCAGACCTGTAGGGGGAGCCCAAATTGCTGCCTTTAAGCAAGATCCCCTATAAATACCGGTGCTGGGGGTGGAGTTAGTCAGAGTGTACAGTCACTAGGAGAACTTTTGAAGACGTCCTGGTGAGTTGGAGCCGTGCTAGGCCCAAGTCAGTTGACAACTAAGCAATTACCAGCCTAGCCAGTGCAGGGACCTAAGAGTGAGGTCGAAGGCAAGGCGAGAGGAACGAAGTGAGAAGCAGACTGAGGCAGAGGAGACGTACCGATTCTCCCCAGAGAGCCACCCGGACACCAGAGTCTGAGTTTGCAGTAGAGCTTCTAGCCCAGCAGAGAAACCGATTCACCGAGGAGACTCCAGTCTCCTGGGCATTTGTATAGCAACCAAGAAGGGAGCCAGGCACTGCAGGAGAGAATATAGCGGCAGTCCACAAGAAGGTTTCCCACTACACACACAGGTGACAGAAGAGCAGAGGAGGCCAGGCCTAGTTTTACACAGGGCAGGGGCTTCAAGAAGGAAAAAGTGACAAGGAGGCCTTCAACTCACTCACCGTGGTGATCCAGAAGTGTTTCCCCACCACCGGAGTCTACCCTGGACATTACCTGCAATTCCACCAGTAATGGTACAGAAACAACTTACAGTGTGTATGTCAATTCCTCAGTCCCTAACTTCTCCAGCACAGAGACTGCCACAGCTGCCCGGCAGCATAGCCAACTCCCTGCTGCAATCCCGGTCACCTCACCACAGCCCCAGGGACCTTTCCCTGCCTGTGGGGAGCTATACCACCAAGCTGCCTGACCATCATCTAAGGAGGCCCACAGCAGCGCTGGTGCATTCACCAGAAACCACAGGTGGCGTCACGATAAACCTACAAACTCTTATTCCCCTTCAATCATCCCCCAATTTTTAGGCTGTTCACGGGTCCGGGCGGGCCACCGGTGACATCCTTGCAACTCCACGCCCGGGTACCGAGTCCCCATAGGCCCTTGGGTGAGTCACATGTTCAGTATTCAGTGAGTTATTTACCTCATAATTTGTAGCCAAAACTAGAAGTGGAACAATCAGAGGAAAAGTATAATAGAAATATGTCACCACTTCTGTATTTATCACCCACTGCTGGTTTTAACTACAAATGCTGAGGTAAAAAACTCACCAAATACTCAATGTGTGCACGTGCCCTTATTCAGATAAATATTCCATCTTAGACCACATACACATTTGAGTATTTGGTGAGTTTATTACCTCAGTATTTGTAGCCAAAACCAGGAATGGGTGATAAATACAGAAGTGGTGACATGTTTCTATTATACTTTTCTTCTGACTGTTCCACTCCTGGTTTTAGCTGCAAATTCTGAGATAAAAAAGTCATCAAATACTCATCATGAGCACGGGGCCTTGTAGAAATCTCATGGTCATTTTACTTTCTTTTTATTAGCATAAACTAACCCGCAGTGCATGTGTCTTAGGGCCCTTTCACATCAGCGGTATTTTCAAATCGCGGCAGATGCGGTGAAAAAACCGCATCTGCCGCGATTACCGCATACCGGCTGCACTTGCGGCGCGGTTGCGGTTTTTGCCATGCAAAGTATAGGCAGACTTGCGGCAGGTGCGGCAAGTGCGGTTTTGCACTTGCGGCAGGTGCGGCCGCGAAAAAAAACGCTGTTGTGAAAGGGCCCTTAGGCTGCTTTTACATTGCGATTTTTTTTTTTTTGCCATCCATGGCTGTCCATTGTAAAACGGACAGCCTAGGATCAGATTTGGCCTCCATGTATCCCTATGGGCAACGGATCTGATCGATTTGGCCTTAATGACATCCGATTTTTGTAGGATCTGAATCTGTACAATTTTTTTCCTGTGCCCAAAAACGGAGACTGCTCTGATTTTGGGCACAGCGGACCAAATCAGACAGAATCGGAGCCAACACTATCCGCGACAAATAACATGGGTTCCTATGGAGCACGGGTCCGAGAAAACATCTTATCGTTTCTTGGACCCGATTTTAGTGTATGAGCACGCTCCATACACTAAAACTGCTCTTTACCATCTAATTTAGATGGAGGAGCAGGGAGAGGAGAGATGGAGGAGCAGGAGGAGGAGTAGATGGAGGAGCAGGGAGAGGAGAGATGGAGGAGCAGGGGGAGAGTAGATGGAGGAGCAGGGAGAGGAGAGATGGAGGAGTGGGTAGAGGAGAGATGGAGGAGTGTGGAGAGGAGAGATGGAGGAGTGGGGAGAGGAAGAGACAAAGCCGTAGGAGTCCAAACGGATCCTACAAAAAAATCGGAAAGGATGCCTATTTGTCATCCGATTGCAGACATCCGTTTGGACCCGTTGCTATCTGGGGGATCCTGCAAAAAAAAAAAAAGAATCACTTCGGACAGCAAAAAAAATCTCATTGTGAAAGCAGCCTAAACCCCAGCATGTAAATGACTCACCGTCAGCCCGTGGACTCCGGTTTAGACAGGCTGTAGCTCCTTCCTCCTTGTCACCGTGGGCCGCGCCTGCCGGTAGTGGGGCCCGGTTGAGTGCAGATCAAAAGTGAAGACGTCTTGTAGGAACAGATTAAAGGGGTTAATTTATTCGTGACGCCACCTATGAGTAGTTTCGGTAATCGTTACCGACGCTGCGGAACCTCCGGGGGATGGACAGCAGCAAGATGGAACGCTCCCCACAGGCTGAGCGGTGATCCCCGCAGGCTGGAGCTGCTTAAGATGTTGTGCGGCAGCTGCGGTTACCTTGTAGTGCGGACGGACAGTTCATAAGGAAGCACGGACACAGAAAGTCTCTGCAACGGGTCTTTACTGTAACCAGCAGGCAGTACATGGTATACAGTTCACGGGTAGTGGACCGGGTGGACTCAGCAGTGATGGTGTCCCTCAGAGATCCGCAAGTGTTCCTCCATTCTAGCTAAGTGTTTTGCCATTGTCGCCCAGGAATACCAGATCGGGTACAGGGAGGCTGCTTCAATGCCCTATCCAAGATATACGTTGTGGATGTTTTGGGGAGCCTTGGATCCCTCAGTGGGTACACCGCTGGTTAGACGACTGGAAGTTGGCTGGTGGTGGGGTGCTCCTGTGAAGCTGCTCCTCCACGCTTCTGGTTCGCGTAGCAGAGGTGAACTGCTGCCAGCTTCGGTACCAGTGAACCGGCTGTGAGTTTTGGGCACGAGATATTTTAGAAACCGTGATTAATGATGCCCGATCCCGGTTGTTGAGGCCTCATGTGCTGACACCCGACCGGTGACGGCCCGGGGGCTGCACGGGGTGCGGAGCCCCCGCTCCTGATCGACTCCCAACGTTCAGCTGTTATACCCTCTATTTGCTGTTCCCATTTGTCCAGTGCCCGTATCGGGTGTTTTAACAGAGCCATTGCCAAGAGGTATCCGTATACAAAGGAAATAATGCCTTTAGTGGAGGTTTGCGCGCCAATCATGGTGATAGCAGTGTAGTGAGGTGAGCAATTCAGATTGTATTATTGAAATGGACACTGAAGTGAACATTACACAGTCCGATACTGCCCCCTTGTGGACAATTGCTGAAATGACTGCAGAGAGAAAAAAAACATTGATTGCTGATCCCCTCCCCCAACTGCCTTGTGCTGAGGAAGAGAAAAGGCGGGAGATTATTAGAGACCCAGAGCTGAGCAAGGGAAGACCTGTGTGTGGATGTCTGTTGAAAGAGGGCTACTTTGCTACACCTTGCCGGAAAAATCACCCCGCAGAAGCCCTCGTGACGGATCCTGGGCCACTGGACTTTGGTGCTGTGACTCTGGCCGCTCTGCAAAACCTTGCCCGCTGAGCACCCGGAGTGCATGTGCAGGGGCCGTGACCGACATAAGGGAGCCATTTGTACTGCCGTGATCTCCCTCCTGCTGCTGCTCGGTGTGCCCTGAGACTGGGAGAGACTAACAAAGAAAATTCTGTTACCTGCGGAAGGAGACCAAAGAAGAAGACTGAGGAGACCCCCAGGCCTGCTACGTGGGAGCGACATCTTCTTCTGTGATAAGACTGGTACGTGATTTTAGGGAAAGTTAGGGAAAGATACCGTCATTGTTGTGTTTTTTTCTTTTCTTGCTGCGTACCCGGAAGAAGTGAAGATCCAGAGACTCTAATGTATACAAGTGCACATATAGTTCGGTTGACTGTGATATAAACATGTTTGCCAGTAAAGAAACGTTATTATTGGTTAAACCTGAGTATGGGGATTCTGTTGAGAAAGATCATACACACACACCCGCGGCCTTGCCACCGGTCGCTTCAGCAGTATCATGGTGTATGTCCATACAATGCGTTTGAGCCTGCGCCATGTAGGCATGTCGCACCTGCAAATACCGGTAGAACGAGGAGTGTGGGAGCGAAAATTCACTCTGCAAGGTTTCAAATGTTTTAAAGACTCCCCGTTCCACCAGCTGAGAGAGCCACCAAATGCCCACACGTCGCCACTGCGCGAATCCCCTCAGCGCCTGCAGGTGCGGCAGATGAGGGTTGTTCCAAATGGGGGTATACCGTGTAAAACCAGTGATGCCTCTCATCCTTTTCAATTTTTCCCATACTTTAATCATGAGTAGTACCATGGGGAGCCTGTGGGCCCAGGGTCGAAGGGTTCCAGCTTCTAATTTCGCCAGCAGCGGTCCTTGCCCCCCCAGAAACTGAAGGATACCCTTTCCTCCCCCCTGCCCCGCAACTGAGTGCTCTGCGCCCCCGGTCAAATGCTGACTCTGTGAGGACAGAAAATACAGCCAAGGGTTGGGCAAGGCCAGCCCCCCCTCCTCCTTACCCCTCTGCAGGTGTTCCAATTTTATCCGTGCTCTCTTTTTCCTCCAAATAAGCTCCCTGAATAAGGTGTTAATTTTAAAAATTCTATTCTGCGGAAGCCAAATTGGGGAGTTATGAAGGACGTACAAAAGCTGAGGCATGATCACCATCTTCAGCAGGTTCACCCCCCCACCACCGAGAGGTGTAGCTTGGCCCAAGCCTTAATCTTCTGCTTAATCGTAGACATTAGAGGTGTAAGGTTTAAACGCTCATAGTCAGAGATGTCGCCCGATATATTAATGCCCAGGTATTTGAAGCTGTTTACGACTGGCACGTGGGAACTGAACTGAACTTGTTGATCCTCAGACCAGAATATATAGGGGAGCTCACCCTGTAGCTGGGCTCGGTCTCCCCCTTCTGTCTGGGTGGTGTTGGTGTTATTTGAGTGTTGCCTGAGTGGAATACCCCTTACTGCTCTCTGGTGACACCTAACAATGGTGACACTGTGGCACTATGACTCTGGGGTGCCACACTCCTAAGAGAGTGATGGGCAGGAGAGCAAGTAAACACAGGCAGGACAACAGGTATGATAAGACTCCAGGGATTTCTATAGAAAATAGCTTTGTTTCTTCAAAAGGAACAGCCCCACTCTGGAACACAGGAACAAGCTCAATCACCTTGGGCTAAATGCAAATGTTATATCCAGCAGTGGAGTAATATCAGAGATGGGTGGATATAGTGAATGGGGATGATACTCACAAGCTACATCTGAAAGGATAAGGCTGGTTTCACATCACGTTTTCCCGCAATCCGACGCTGTCCGTTGTAAATCGAATTGGATGCTCGAAATTGGATGCCACCAGTCCGATTTTTTAGCGGATCCGTTTATTGGATCTGATAAAAAAAAATCAGACCAATGGCATCCAATCCGATCTGATTTTTTAAAGGATCCGATTTAAATGGGGGAGGGCTGTGGGAGGTCTTGTAGTTTGAGCATGCTCAATACAGAAATCGGATCCGATATTGGATCTGATTTTCCATCCGATCCGATTCCCATAGACTCCCATATTATTATAATCGGATTGCATCAGATCCGATTTGATCTGATTTTTGCAGCGGAGTCCAAAATCGCAGCAGTCTACGATTTTGGCTTCAGCAGAAAATCGGACATGATTAAAGGGCAAATCTGATCTGATCCGTCCCCATAGGATAACATGGGGCCAAAATCGGATCCGATGCTGTCCGATTTACAACGGACAGCATTGGATTGTGGGAAAACCAGTGAAACCAGTCTAACTCAATCAGCAGCGTAAAAGAGGAAGCACATCAGAAACCGTATCAAGTGAGCTCCATAGAAAGCCTGTGATTAATTAAAGGTTGAGACCCTCTGATCTCTAGTCCCCCAGAAGTGACAGCAGGATGCGGCACACTCATGATACTCACCTGATGACTGTATCTTACCCTATCCAGCCAATATGAGGGTGCCAGGAATTCAAGTGCCTCTCATCATTAGCGCTTGTTCACACAATACAGTTATGCAGTGGGAAATAAGTAGCGTTTTAGGGTACTAGCAAAGTGTATAAAGGTATCACTCCTATAATACTTTTCTCAACCTTTTTTTGGGACTTAAGTATTTACATCGATTTCTCTGGCTAACACGGTACCACAATATTATTTTGTATTGTACTCTGAAAGCTCATGTAAATGCTGTTTATATTTTCCTTGTAGAGTTGAACTATCAAAGAGTTTTTCCGATCTGTAGCATGTCAATTCTCTCAGCATTCTCCCGTTTCACACTTTCAGCACTGTGACCGATCACCTCCATAACGCTACAAATCTGCTGATCACTGGCGGACACAGACAAAATAAGGCCCCTGTGCAAGACAATCTAGGGGCCCTTTGCAGTCCAATAGCTCATCATAAGGCACAATTCTATCAGCTTTGAAGGTAGAAATGGCTTCCCTTACCTCCTGGGTCCCTGTGTGACCGCACAGGTTGTACCAATAATATGTCCACCAATGCTGCAGATCAGCCCTATTTCTGCAGGTAAGGCTGGCTTCACACCATGCTTTTTGACTGTCAGGTTCTGTCCGGTGTTTTGCAGGATGCACCGGACAAAACCTGTCAGCCATGGACAAGCAGAACCAGAGGGATCCTGCTTTTTGCTGGCTTCATTGCTGGTGCTGTCCAGTGCTGAAATTTCAGAAATAGGTATGGGTGCTTGGGACAGACTCTGCATGAAACCCCATATCCATGGCTACAGAGGCACTACAACTTCTGTTTAGGGTGCAGTACCTCCCTGTGGCGCCTTCCCATAGGGGCGCCACATTTGCATCGGACACAAAAAATGCTGCAGACTCCGGTTTTGTGTCCGATGCAAAAATCGGTGAAAACCGGATCCTCCCGGAAAAGCCCCAAACCGGATGGCAAATAACAGCCGGCCCCATAGTGATGCATGAGGGGCAAAAACCGTGGTGTAAAGCCGGCCTTAAAGAGGTTGTCTGATCTAAAACTGATAATTCTGCAGTCCCTCTATATGACTGCTGATTTATCAATCCTCTAAGCTCCCGCACTGTGCGCTGCCAGGATCTGCCTATTTTGAAGCCGGAAACAGACCACAATTATGCGGCATGCATGTCCCTGGCAACAACACAACTAGTGGGCATGGCATTGCTCAATATAAGTGTATGGAGGTGGTGTGTCCGACCATCTACTGCGCGCGGCCTTGCTCCATACACTTGTATTGAGTGAAGCTGCGCCCACTAGTCAGGGGCTCTGGCCGGTCACATGCATACCGTTCCCGACTTTGCAACTGTATATCCTTGCAGCACACAGTAGGTGCATTGGCAGTATTGATGAGTCTGCAGTCATATACTGTGTGTCACTGAAAATAAGATGCCCCCCGAAAATAAGACATAAGACGGGGGGGTTTGCTGTACTCCTGAATATAAGATACCCCCCGAAAATAAGGCATACCAATTTTTGATGAAAAGCATGCCCGCTGACCAGGTCATACAGCTGCAACACATCCTGCCTTTGTCCGATGCCTGCCACCTTTGTCTGGTGCCCGCCGCTGTACCTTGTTCCAGGTGCCGGTCTGTCTCTATTTCCCTGAAGCCGTACCCGTATGTTAAGCTGCAGGTCAATCACAGCCCAGCAGCCGCCGGCCAATCAGAGGTGCATGACGTCACATGCGGGAATCTGATTGGCCGGTGGCTGCTGGTTTCTGATTGCCTTACTGTATATCTATGGCAGCAGAACTCACAACGCCGGGTATACCGTACAGTGTGAACTGCAGAGGACCGGTGAGTATATGCATGTGTCTGTGTGTGTGTGTTTTCTCTTTGCAGGTACCAGTACTGCGGTGGGGATACCGTATTGGGAAGTGCAAGTGACTGCAAGGGATGTTGGGGATGCCATACTGGGTGCTGCAAGGGTATAATGGGGATACCATACGGTTTTGTGGGCTGCAAGGGGATGATGGGGATAATGGGGGATGCAATGGGATGATGGGGATACCATATTGGGGGCTGCAATGGGCTGCAAGGGGGTGATGGGGATACCATACTGTATTAGGAGCTGCAAGGGGATGATGGGGGGCTGCAATGGGATGATGAAGACACCATATTGGGGGCTACAAGTGGATGATGGAATACCATTTTGGGGCTGCAAGGGGAGGATGGGGATACCATACTGTATTGGAGGCTGCAATGGGATGGTGGTGATACCATATTGGGGGCTACAAGGGGATGATGGAATACCGGAGATGATGGGGATACCATATGGTATTGGGGGCTGCAAGGGGATGGTGGGGACTGCAAGGGGATGATGGGGAAAACACACAGTATTGGAGGGCTGCAAAGGGATGATGGGGATGGGGTACAATATATAATATACCGTGTGTTCATTTTGTTTGTTCAACATTAAATGTGAATTCTTCTTCTTGGAAAAATAATACACTCCCTGAAATAAGACATATGGCATCTTTGGGAGCAAAATGTAAGATAAGACACCATTTTATTTTCAGGGAAATAGGGGAGAGTGAATGCAGAATTATCAATTTGGCCCGGACAACCCCTTTAATAGCAATATCGGACATGACAAGTTTCTCTTATGTCACATGATAAAAAAGAGAAAAAGTTAACAGTAGCAGTATATTTTGCTCAATCCTCTCCAAATAAAAATGGAAACGAAAAAGTAGCATGTACCCCCAAATAGTTTGAAATAAAACACGAAAATCCCTCCTTTCCACCCATAGAAAACAAAAAAAACTATGACAGCTCTGTCGATGAAAAAAATAAATCTTAATTAAAAAAAAATACTAAAAAAAAATTCTGTGTCCTAAAATTCCACGACAGTCTGCCTGCTCCTGAAAAAAATGGAAGAAAAAAAATGATAAGATTGTGTGTACTATAAAGTGGTTTTAGGAAAGATATCAACCCATAAACTAAAATAAAATATAAAAAAGGTCCTACAAAAATTAAAAATCCTTGCCTTGTAATACGCCAAATAATAAAAAAAAAAATCATAGATCCTCCAGGCCCATAGCAGGCAATTCCTATCAGGGCGGCCACGATTATTGTTTAGTGATGCAGCTCAGCGATACGTTATCTATCTACTTGTCAGAATAGTGTCCTATTCATTGTGCACAGTAAAAGGTGTTCTTTATAGGTCAGAAGGAGTATTATATATGAGTTGCTATACATTGTCTCAATCATTTACAGACTGTGGCCTATTTTTGACTCTGACATGTAGAAAGTGAGGCGATGGCATTAGAAGTGTCACTGAAGACAAGGGGCCTTCTTTGAATTGGCAGGAGGTCAGGCGGCGCGCTGCTGGGGTTACACATCTGCTAAATTATACATGTACATTTCACTTACTATGTGTAAAACATCAGCACCGGGAACATTACACCACGGCATGTGGAGATCCTCGCTGTGTGAGTGCTGCTATTTCGTTTTATTATAGAAAATGTTCTTTCTAGTTTTTCTCTTGAGGTTGGGCTAGATTGCCAGCTCTGTCACCTTGTTGGCACTATTACTTATGACAAAAGCTGTGCGCTAATTATCCTGTTAATTACATAACGACGGTGGCAGTGTTACCCGACTCCTCTTTTGAAAAAAGTGAATGTACCGTAAGTAAAACTTTTAATTCGGTTACTGTGGTTACAAATGGCTATACCTCATTTATTCTACCCAAAATTAGTAGCCCCTCCCTCTGCAACAACAGTACCCATAGTGTCTTGTACCTGCAATCAGTGGCATAACTAGAAACTCATGGGCCCCAATGCAAAAGCTCCAACTGGGCCCCTAATTATTGGAAATTTTTAAGAGCACAAGACTTTTTCTATAGGCCAAAAGGACTTTTGGGGCCCCCGAGGTTCCAGGGCCTAGGTGTGATTGCAAACCCTGCACCTGTTGTAGTTACGCCCCTGCCTGCAATGTCAGCCTCAAAATAGTTGCCACAATAGATTGATTATAGTGTCCCTGGAGCCAGCTTGAAGGTAAGTTCGGAGACAATCAATGAGAGGCATGAGTCTTGCATGCCTCACCTGGCACGGCTGCCAGCTCTCTGGACAGGAACGTGGAGCTGCATGTGTTACTATATCCTGTCCAGAGAGCTGGTGGCCATGCTGGGTGATGCATACAAGACTCGTGCAAGTATCTCACATGCATCTCTCACCATATGTCACCGTCCTCAAGCACCACATCTGTTTTTTCTCCATCACTCAGTTCCTCCTGCGCTATCAGCGGCCAGGAAGTTACATATAGTATCACACTGGCCTGGATGTGTAAGTTCCACTTTCTGCCTTGATCTCTCTCACATGATATTGATGCAAAAACAAAATGTAACATGATTGCTTTTGATAATCCCCACATAACCTATCTATTAAAAGGAAAAGGTTTTGATATTTGATTTGTGCAGCATAATGTTGGGGCAGGGAGCTTGATTCCAGTTATGTCTAACTTGCTTAGCATCTTGCTGTAGTTTCAATGCAATCAGTGTTTTATCAACAGGAGATTATCACTGCAAGACTAGATCGTGCAAGTCAGTCCAGCTAATGTGTGTAACTACTGGGCAGCTTGATAAATTGCAGTGTACAAAGGAAGCTGTGGTCGGAGTTATACACAGCTCAGCATTCAGAACACTGCTACACCTACACCAGAGAAAACAGGGATTCTATAAAAACTGCACAAAGACATCCAGTAACTGACACCATGCTGGAAACATGCCGATCTCAGATTCCATAGAAAAAAACCTGCTGACAGATTCCTTTTAAATTGCTGCCTCCTTTGCTGGCAGGACTGATTCCACCTGAGGGAACGTGTGCACATGGCCTAAGAGGTTAAACAGCAAGGATCGGAATTAGCTTTTATCCCAACTATTGAGTAGGAACCCAACTGTCTATGAAGGTGCCTGCACACGGTCCGGAGGAGCTGCGTGTGTGACGCAGCTCCTCCGGACCTGAGTGAAGCCGCGGGTGGCCGCAGGGAGACCGCAGCCGCCCTGTACTTACCGTGCTTCTCCCTCCAGTCACCTGATGGCAGCCGCTTCCGACTCCCCAGCATGAAATAAACATGCTGCGGAGGAGCAGAATGCCGGCAACCCGCACCACAGCTCCAAAGAGGATGCGGGCGGGTTACGCATAGTGGGGATGGGAGTTCTTGAAATCCCATCCACTATGCTATTACTGTACTACGCAGGGTTTTGGACGCAGCGGAAAGACGCTGCATCCAAAACGCTGCGTACACTGATCGTGTGCCCGCACCCTTAGGCTGGCTTTACACACAGCGTATTGCTGAGTTTTGTGAGGATCCCTTTTCGGTGCAAAAACCTGCACCAAGACCGGATCCTCACACAACACAGCGTTCTGTGTGTGAACACCGCTGCGCTATTCGACTGCGCTTACTCACCGCGCTCCCCCGGTGACCGCCAGTGTTCTCTTTCCATCCGGGAGGCCGCAGCGGGGGCGGCCTCTAGGACCCTGCAGCACCATCGCTCGGTCATATGGTGCTGTCCTGGGTCCTCCAAAGGTCCTGGCAGCATCGGGATGAGGAGAGAGCCCCATGGGAGTGCAACGAGCTGAGTTAATAGTGCAACAAAAAAGTGCCCAAAAAATTGACATGTTCATTCTTTTTACGCATCTGCTTTACAGCCCAAAAGTGGATGATTAAAAAGCGGAGCATGTGAATGGAAAACAGTAAAATGCATTGACTTGGCTGGGAAAGCTAACGTCAACACGTTTCACTGCATTCCACTGCAATAGCAGATATGCAATTAGCGGATCAATAGTGCAGGAATAAAAAAACTTACCAAATACCTACGGTATGTGCACATGGCTTCAGATGGAATATTTACCAGAATAAGGCCACGTGCACACATTGAGTATTTGGTGAGTTTCATACCCCAGTATTTGTAAGAGAAAACCAGGAGTGGAACAATCAGAGGAAAAGTATAATAGAAACATGTCACCACTTCTGTATTTAACACCCACTCTTGGTTTTGGCTACAGATACTGAGGAAAAAACTGATCAAATACTCAAAATGTGCACGTGGCCTTAAAGGATTTTTCCTTTTTCAGTAAAGTGGATCCAAAATGCTAGCAGGTATGTAAAAAAGCAATGGCAGATGATACTCGCCCTTCCCTGCTCAAGTGCCCAGTGATTGGCTGCAGCGATGATACGTTCTGTTGACATGATGTCACTGATGCAGCGACAGAGATTTAGCTCTAACGTGGAGGAGGATAAGTACATTCCAGCTTTGATATTTTACATGCTTGCAAGCATTCTGGGTCCACTTTCCAATTTCCTTTTTTGTATTTCCGCTGTGTCCAAAATGCTGTGATCAACAGTACAAGCACAGTGGACGGGATTTCTAGAAATCCCATGCTCACTGTGCTTCTCCCCTCCGCAGCGTTATTTCACCTGTGGTGCAGGTACCATGCTTCCACATCTCTTTAGCATGTTATTTTACTGCTGCGGAGTTGGAAGCGATCTCGGTGGGTGAATGCAGGGAAAAGCCACCCTGCACCGTACACAGATCATGGACACAGGGCGGCTGCACTCACCCTGTGTTCACCCGTGGCTTCCAGGTCAGGGACAGTGTCCAACATGCAGTGTCTCCGGATCGTGTGCACATACTCTTTCAGTTCGTTACAACTTAGTCCCACTGAAGTGGAATATCAGACACAGATAAGGTGTAGGTTACTCAGAACCTGGCCCTCCTCATCGGGGGCTGCAGGATGTCACGGTGGTGTGACACAGTCCATGATCCTCTTGTCGGGTGATCAGTTAATAAGGTGAATTTGAAAATAGATGAAAATAAAATAAAAGCAAAAATAAAAGTCTTTGTTGTGACGCCACCCGTGGAATGTGGCCGGTATAGCTGCTGCTGCAGTCGGGACCTCTGGGGATGACGGGAGTAGCAGCGAGGATGGTTCAGCTCTCCATGGGAAGAGCGTGTCCCCAGGGCAACTGTAGAGTTTATGGATGTAATAAGGGGGATGGTAGGCCAGCGGGTCTGTGCAGCTGACAGGGTTCAAAATCACACTCAGGCAGGCTGCTGCTGCCTGCTCATTGAATCAGGCTACCTCTCCTCAGACGCAGAAATCACACAGTGCTGAGCTTCAACCCAGTTTACTTCACTTTCTCGGCAGATGGTTACAAAACAGTGCAGTGGCGGCTCCTGTAGGTTCATAGCAGCCGGGATGGCTTATCCATATCACCCCCTTTTGTGTTCCTTTCATGGGCCTCTCGGTCTGTGTCTTCCGCACGCGCGCTACAATCCAGCTGCCACAGGCTTTTGGTGGGCAACCTGCCTGGTCCTCTAGCCCTAGTACGGCGGCCTTCTCTTCGACGCGCCGGAGGTTGGGTCGCGGGACATAAAGACTTCGCACCCCGCCGGATTTCGTGGTTGGAGCACAGAGCATCCTGGCCACTGCAGCAGACCCGGCACCATGGTTTCTGCCCCAGTGCCTCAGCTTTCCTGCCAATTTGGGTACACAAATGGATTGCTCACTATCTGTGTCCCTAGGACTCCTTCTAAGTCAAATGGTCACAGCACCTGGGGGGTAAAGCTGAGCTATCTATTCCTCCAGTCAGCTTCCAGGACGCAAGTCCAACCCGGACAGTCCGATCCGGGTTATGCACACGTACTGACATGAGAAAGGACAGCGCCACAGACATAGATGGTGCAAATAAACTTCTGGTCTTTAAAGATTCCAGGGTCACAGAAAGCGACGTTTCGATCACCAGCGTGATCTTTATCAAGCTCAGATAACAGCTTGATAAAGATCACGCTGGTGATCGAAACGTCACCTTCTGTGACCCTGGAATAAAGACCAGAAGTTTATTTGCACCATCTATGTCTGTGGCGCTGTCCTTTCTCATGTGAGTACCTAGGACTCCTTCTGTCTCTCGCTACGGTCTGCAGCCCGGGTCCCGGACAAGCCTCATGGTGGTACAGGCTGCCGGGTCTGTGTCCTTTCAGTCCTGTGTGATGGTGTTCTCGCCTCTCCTTCTGACTGAACTTGACTCCTCGACTTTACTTGGCTGACTGACCACTGAACTTGGTGTTTTCTGTTTTTTGTTTCCTCGCCTGACCGTGTCCTGTCCTAACTTCCCCACCCTCCACTTGTCTTCTCCCGCCATTCAGTTGCTGGGCATAGAGTCCCTAGTCTTGGGATCGGGATTGTGTTGGGTGTGTGATTGGGGTGACTGGACTTACCGATCCCGGTTGCTGCGCCTTCTAGAGGCGACTTGTCCACAGGGGCGCCACAGATGTGCTTGGTACGAAGCAAATGTGGGTGAAAAGTCAATAATATTTTGGGTCAATGCAAGTAACACATTTTTTTGTTGCTTTTTTTCCGCATACGAAATGCACAACAATCAAAGTAAATTCCACATCTGGTTCACTGTTCTACATATTTTCAAAAGTTGTCAAGTTCAGTTATGAAAGGGGCCGTTTCTCAATGATTTTGTTCTCCTGAGTTTAAATTTGGCAATGAATATTTGTAGTTGACTCTTGTTTCTATTGACCCACCCCAGGCTGTAGTTCACGGGGATGTCTTTGACCAGGCCCGTGACCCTGGTGGTAGTTGGAAAAGGGGTTAAAATAAAAAGAGTTTGTGACGCCACCTATGGTTCTGGTAATTTTACCGGCGTGCGGGACAGTCCTCCGGGGTGCTGGTGGAGCAGCAAGTTGGTGACGCTCCCCGTTGGTGGAGCGGGATCCCCGGGGTAGTTGTGGATGAATAGGGATTTACACAGGGAGGCAGCTCTCCACACAGCTTTGTCTCTTGTGCTGCAAGGGAAGGCAGCTCATCAGGTGGAGATGCTGGCAAACAGTTTATGATGAGGGCTGGATCAGGGGCCGCAATAACAGGCTCACACACACACTGGGGCTTTGTTTCCATACCTTTTACTGATGGTATTGCAAGGTATCATCCAGGATACAGTTCGGGTGATCGGGTAGCAGTTCAGGATTTCCACACCCGATGAGTTGTGAGGCCTCCTTGTTACTGTGCGTGTGCTGTAGTCCTGGCCTGTCTGAAACCTGGTCCTGACCTCTCCTGTGTCCCTCACTTGTATAGCAGGCAATGAGAACCTTCTGCTGGGCACCACTAGCTCCTTTGCGGTCCCTGGCTTTGTTGGTGGCTGTGCTACAATTGCTGCACCAGGAGACTGAAGTCTCCCTGGCCCTCTGGTCTTTTCTGCTGGTCTAACTAGACCTTTACAGACTCGGACTCTGGTGTTCGAGTTGCTTCTGCTGCTTCTCTGGGGTGAACCAGTATGGTTCCTCTCAGGGCCGGCGTCAGCACCCGGCGTACCCGGGCAAGTGCCGGGGCCTTTGCATGTCTGGGGGGCCCATGGTGACTGGAGCAGGACAGTGTCTCTTGCCCTCACTTAGGCAAGGATCACATGGGCACTATAAACACAAAGCTTAGACATGTCTGCCTCAGCGCACAGCATTGGCAGCAGGTAACGCTGTGCACTGCGATGCTATTGCTCCCTTGACAACCCGACGTTTACCTTGCCAACCGGCTCCATTCAATGCTCCCGGATGTACGCTTTAGGACAGTGCACAGGAAACGCGGTCTGCAGCGTTTCCTGTGCGGTGTCTTAAAGCGGGAGCATTGAATGGAGCCGGTTGGCAAGGTAAACGTCGGGTTGTCAAGGGAGCAATAGCATCGCAGTGCACAGCGTTACCTGCTGCTAACGCTGTGCGCTGAGGCAGACATGTCTAGCGTTACACTGCCTCCTCCCCTGATGGCTGGGGGCCCCTGGGCGCTGTGTATTTCCCCTGTCAGAGGCCCCCTGCTGCCCTGTGTGCAGCCTCCCCTGGCTCTCCCTCCTAACCTGATGTGATCGCAGTGACCGTCCGTCTGTACTGAGACTGTTACTGATCTCTATCTCCTTCACTTCCTGGTCTTCCTGCAGATCATAGAGATGAGCCGCCGGCTCAGTGCAGTCTCAGTACAGTCGGCCACAGCATCAGGTTAGGAGGGAGAAGGGGGGGGGAGGCTGCACACAGGGCAGGGGCAAATACACAGTGCCCAGGAGCCCCCAACCATCATACAGCATGTCAGCACATCACCCGACATGCAGGGGAGGGGGGCACCAATGCTCTGCAAATCACATGTGCACAGTGCTCTGCAGACTGCAGATCATGTGTGTACAGTGCTCTGGAGTTCACATGTGCACATGCTCGGCAGACTGCAGATCACATATGCACATGCTCGGCAGACTGCAGATCACGTGTGCACAGTGCTCGGCAGATCACGTGTGCACAGTGCTCTGCAGACTGCAGATCATGTGTGTACAGTGCTCTGGAGTTCACATGTGCACATGCTCGGCAGACTGCAGATCACGTGTGCACAGTGCTCGGCAGATCACGTGTGCACAGTGCTCGGCAGATCACGTGTGCACAGTGCTCGGCAGATCACGTGTGCACAGTGCTCTGCAGACTGCAGATCATGTGTGTACAGTGCTCTGGAGTTCACATGTGCACATGCTCGGCAGACTGCAGATCACGTGTGCACAGTGCTCGGCAGATCACGTGTGCACAGTGCTTGGCAGATCACGTGTGCACAGTGCTCTGCAGACTGCAGATCATGTGTGTACAGTGCTCTGGAGTTCACATGTGCACATGCTCGGCAGACTGCAGATCACGTGTGCACAGTGCTCGGCAGATCACGTGTGCACAGTGCTTGGCAGATCACGTGTGCACAGTGCTCGGCAGATCACGTGTGCACAGTGCTCTGCAGACTGCAGATCATGTGTGTACAGTGCTCTGGAGTTCACATGTGCACATGCTCGGCAGACTGCAGATCACATATGCACATGCTCGGCAGACTGCAGATCACGTGTGCACAGTGCTTGGCAGATCACGTGTGCACAGTGCTCGGCAGATCACGTGTGCACAGTGCTCGGCAGATCACGTGTGCACAGTGCTCGGCAGATCACGTGTGCACAGTGCTCTGCAGACTGCAGATCATGTGTGTACAGTGCTCTGGAGTTCACATGTGCACATGCTCGGCAGACTGCAGATCACGTGTGCACAGTGCTCGGCAGATCACGTGTGCACAGTGCTTGGCAGATCACGTGTGCACAGTGCTCTGCAGACTGCAGATCATGTGTGTACAGTGCTCTGGAGTTCACATGTGCACATGCTCGGCAGACTGCAGATCACATATGCACATGCTCGGCAGACTGCAGATCACGTGTGCACAGTGCTCGGCAGATCACGTGTGCACAGTGCTCGGCAGATCACGTGTGCACAGTGCTCTGGAGTTCACATGTGCACATGCTCGGCAGACTGCAGATCACGTGTGCACAGTGCTCGGCAGATCACGTGTGCACAGTGCTCTGCAGACTGCAGATCATGTGTGTACAGTGCTCTGGAGTTCACATGTGCACATGCTCGGCAGACTGCAGATCACGTGTGCACAGTGCTCGGCAGATCACGTGTGCACAGTGCTCGGCAGATCACGTGTGCACAGTGCTCGGCAGATCACGTGTGCACAGTGCTCTGCAGACTGCAGATCATGTGTGTACAGTGCTCTGGAGTTCACATGTGCACATGCTCGGCAGACTGCAGATCACGTGTGCACAGTGCTCGGCAGATCACGTGTGCACAGTGCTCTGCATACATACAGGGGAGACACACAGGGCACAAAAGGAGATGGGCAGAGAGGGCAGACACAGCACACGGGTTGACACTGTGCACAGGGGGGAGACAGGCAGAGAGGGGACAGAGTGCACAAGGGGGAGACAGCACACAGAGGGGAGACAGCACACGGGGGGAGACACCGCACACGGGGGAGTCGCAGCACAAGAGGGATTATATTTGTGGGGAATATATATATATGTTACGGCTTGCAGCCTTTATATTATATTATATATATATATATATATATATATATATATATATATATATATATATATATATATACAGCCAGTATGTTTAAAGGGGGCCCACTGAGACTCTTTCGCCCAGGGCCCACAAAAACCTGGAGCCGGCC
This sequence comes from Allobates femoralis, assembly GCA_033576535.1. Lineage (NCBI taxonomy): Eukaryota > Metazoa > Chordata > Amphibia > Anura > Aromobatidae > Allobates > Allobates femoralis. The sequence goes on along the minus strand of JARQOC010000003.1, from coordinate 87,320,124 downwards.
CTGGTTCCTCTGCCCCCTCTCCATCTTGCCTTGCCTCCGACCCTCACTCTTGGGTCTCTTACACTGGCTAGGCTTCCCTCTGGTATGGGCCTAGAGCTGCTCCGTTCACCAGGTGTCTTCACAGTCCTCTCTCTGGAACTGCACTGCCTAACTGCTCCCCCAGGCCTGAATTTATAGGGGACCGTGCTTGAAGTCGGCAAGTAGAGCTGCCCCTTCAGGTCTGGGGTGGAAGGTGTTGCATGTGTAAGTTTACCTGATGTGGAAATCCCTCCCTGCACCAAGTTTTCCTGTGGCAACCGAACTGTAGGGGTGCCATACTATCACAGAGGTTTCTTTTTACTAATACATACAATTAAGCAACTGCATGTATAACCAACCATAGATATGTGATATAAAAATTACAAAACAGGCTATGATGATATATAGAATAAAAATATCTACTTATATAATCCGCAGTTGGGAATTCGGGCAATGTAGCCGAATCCCAACATGCTTTGCGGGACTGCGAGTGATGACGCGCAGCGTCATCACGAGCCGCAGACCCGCACTACTGTAAAAAAAATAAAAAAAAAGGTAATGCTCACCTCTCCCCGAGCCCCCGCCGTCTCCTGCCGTCTTCCTCTAAGCTTCCGGTGGCTCTCGCAGGCTCCGAGTGTCTGCAGAGCTCTTCTACTGCAGTTCAAGGACCTGTGGTGATGTCACAGTCACGTGACACCAGGTTACTCCATGGTAACCTGGTGTCACGTGACTGTGACATCACCGCAGGTCCTGAACTGCACTAGAGTAGCTCTGCAGGCACTCTGACCACCATCACCCAACGTCTGCCTCAATGACGCGGCCCGCCGTAGCGGACCACGGGAAGATGGCGCCCCCGCTCCACAGCCCGCCCGCCGCTCTCCTACTCCCTCAACCCATGCTCCCGATCACCCCCGCCGCCAGGGCCGCACCGTCCATCGGACAGTGCGAGCCCTCAGGCCCTATCGCCAGCAGCCACGGGGAGAGCGCCAGTACTAAAGACACCGCCGCTACCATCACCCGACGCCTGCCTCAATGACGCGGACCACGGTAAGATGGCGCCCGCCCTGCACTTCCATTATAGCCTACAGCACCGCCGGCCCTGCACACTCTAACCACCCGCCCCCATTCCCCCCACGCTCCTCAAGTAATCGTTACAGGGGCGCCGCCCCGCACATCTCCACCCCCACTGCTCCTGCTTAACCCCCCCCCCCCCCCTCCCCTTACCCCCCCTATCTCCTCACTCCCCACACTGCCCCTCCTCACTCCTCTTACCCCCCCCCCAGCTCCTCACTCCCCACACTGCCCCTCCTCACTACTCTTACCCCCCTATCTCCTCACTCCCCACACTGCCCCTCCTCACTACTCTTACCCCCCCTATCTCCTCACTACCCACACTGCCCCTCCTCACTACTCTTACCCCCCTATCTCCTCACTCCCCACACTGCCCCTCCTCACTACTCTTACCCCCCCTATCTCCTCACTCCCCACACTGCCCCTCCTCACTACTCTTACCCCCCCTATCTCCTCACTCCCCACACTGCCCATGCCTACCACCCCTATCACCCACACTGCCCCTCTTTAACCCACACTCACCCACACTGCCCCTGCTTACCCCCCCCCATTGACCCACACTGCCCCTGCTCACTCCTCTTACCCCCCCTATGCCCTCACTCCCCACACTGCCCCTCCTTACCCCCTACTCACCAACACTGCCCCCACTCACCCACACTGCTCCTCCTTACCCCCACACCCCAACCACTGCCCGCTCCACGCACAGCCCGCCGCTCACCCGCCACATCCTCCCGCTCCCCCAACGCTCACCGCCACATTCCATGACAGCGGCGCCCAGAGCTAACAAAGCACCCATTCTGCTGATAGCACCTTGCATGATGTCACAATGACATCTGCGTTCAGCGCTGTGATTGCCCCGCTTGCGGCCATGTGATATCACATGACCGCGAACGCACCAATCACTGCGCCGAACGCTGATGTCATTCTGACATGCAAGGTCCTATCACAACAATGACTGCTACTCCTCCCTGCAGCGAGCGCTCGCCGGATTGTAAGTATAAGAATTGAGCAGCCTCCTCCATCCTCACAGCCTCCTCCGTCCTCACAGCCTCCTCCGTCCTCACAGCCTCCTCCGTCCTCACAGCCTCCTGCGTCCTCACAGCCTCCTCCGTCCTCACAGCCTCCTCTGTCCTCACAGCCTCCTCCGTCCTCACAGCCTCCTCCGTCCTCACAGCCTCCTCCGTCCTCAGCCGCACTACCTGACACCGCTGCCATCCTGCAAACCGTCGGCCCCGCTTCATCGCCACCGGCCTCGCCGCCTCCGCCAGGTCCACGCAGCCGGGATGCCGCCGGTGGCTTCCGCCCCTCAACGCTCTCTCACCACTGGGGCCTCAGTGTCCCCATGCTGGTGGAGTAGTGGTGTAGGGGCTGTATGCGGGTGCCGGAAGCCAGTGACGTCGTCCTGTGGGCGGCGGCCGCCAATGGGAGTCAGCAGACCGTCTCAGGCTTTGCAGGCTCCGCTCACTCCCATTGCCCGCCGCCGCCCCTGCAAGCGGATTGGGCGCTGTTGTACACACATGACGCCCATCCCATTGGCCAGGACTCGCCGTCCTGGACCAATCCGATGCCCGTCCTCTGTTTACCCCACACCGCCCAATCCCCTCCTTCCCCTCAGGCCACATGTGTGACCTGAGAGGAGGGACTGATCCCTCTCTGCAGCACTCAACCCGCCGCTGAGGACAATGGCGTGTAACTGGGGCTGTGATCTGCCCCAGCACGCAGCCACGTCCTGCCGCACCTCTCCTCGCCCCTCCAGCCGCAGCTCTCCTCGCCCCTCCACTACCACCTCCCTTCACCCCTCCAGCCGCAGCTCTCCTCGCCCCTCCACTACCACCTCCCTTCACCCCTCCAGCCGCAGCTCTCCTCGCCCCTCCAGCTGCACCTCTCCTCGCCCCTCCAGCCGCAGCTCTCCTCACCCCTCCAGCCGCAGCTCCCCTCACCCCTCCAGCCGCAGCTCCCCTCACCCCTCCAGCCGCAGCTCCCCTCACCCCTCCAGCCGCAGCTCCCCTCACCCCTCCAGCCGCAGCTCCCCTCACCCCTCCAGCCGCAGCTCTCTTCACCCCTCCACTACCACCTCCCTTCACCCCTCCACCCTCTGCTCGCCTCACCCCTCAAGCCACCCGCCACGTCATACTCTGCCACCCACAGAGGCGCCTCTATACTCTGCCACCCACAGAGGCGCCTCTATACTCTGCCACCCACAGAGGCGCCTCTATACTCTGCCACCCACAGAGGCGCCTCTATACTCTGCCACCCACAGAGGCGCCTCTATACTCTGCCACCCACAGAGGCGCCTCTATACTCTGCCACCCACAGAGGCGCCTCTATACTCTGCCACCCAAAGAGGCGCCTCTATACTCTGCCACCCACAGAGGCGCCTCTATACTCTGCCACCCACAGAGGCGCCTCTATACTCTGCCACCCACAGAGCCGCCTCTATACTCTGCCACCCACAGAGCCGCCTCTATACTCTGCCACCCACAGAGCCGCCTCTATACTCTGCCACCCACAGAGCCGCCTCTATACTCTGCCACCCACAGAGCCGCCTCTATACTCTGCCACCCACAGAGCCGCCTCTATACTCTGCCACCCACAGAGCCGCCTCTATACTCTGCCACCCACAGAGCCGCTTACTCTGCCCCCACAAGCGCCTCTATACTCTGCCACCCACAGAGCCGCCTCTATACTCTGCCACCCACAGAGCCGCCTCTATACTCTGCCACCCACAGAGCCGCCTCTATACTCTGCCACCCACAGAGCCGCCTCTATACTCTGCCACCCACAGAGCCGCCTCTATACTCTGCCACCCACAGAGCCGCCTCTATACTCTGCCACCCACAGAGCCGCCTCTATACTCTGCCACCCACAGAGCCGCCTCTATACTCTGCCACCCACAGAGCCGCCTCTATACTCTGCCACCCACAGAGCCGCCTCTATACTCTGCCACCCACAGAGCCGCCTCTATACTCTGCCACCCACAGAGCCGCCTCTATACTCTGCCACCCACAGAGCCGCCTCTATACTCTGCCACCCACAGAGCCGCCTCTATACTCTGCCACCCACAGAGCCGCCTCTATACTCTGCCACCCACAGAGCCGCCTCTATACTCTGCCACCCACAGAGCCGCCTCTATACTCTGCCACCCACAGAGCCGCCTCTATACTCTGCACCCACAGAGCCGCCTCTATACTCTGCCACCCACAGAGCCGCCTCTATACTCTGCCACCCACAGAGCCGCCTCTATACTCTGCTCCCACACGCCTTCACCCATTCGCCTGTTCACACACAATCATTTCACCGCGCTCCCGATGCAATTGCATCGGGCCTTTTTACTAGTCTATATATAAAGCTGAGTGTATGTGTGTATGTGTGTGTGTATGTGGTATAAGCACGGCCCACTATACATGCCCTGCCCACTCATGGTCACACTCCACTCCACATAGCCAAACCCACTGCATGCCTTTGCCACAGCCTGCCCACTCCACATAGCCACAACCACTCCATATAGCCCCGCCCCTTTATAGCTTCACTGCCTTTATGGTCCCGCTCTTTCACAATGTATGTATTTATATCCACTAAAGGAATTCTCACCTACAATGATACAATTTTGCACACACCCCCATTTGACTCAGGGTTTGTGGGGGAGGGTGCGGATATGGGAGGGCATGATTAGGGGATGGGGGTGCAGGTTTGGGGGGTGCAGCGGGGGCATTTATTGGGGTGGTCAGGGGGAGGTTTAAGGGACGGGGTAGTGCTGTTTTTGGGGGATGTTGTTTTTGGGAGGGGACGAGTTTGGGGGGGCTTGGGCTGGGGTGTGGGTTAGTTATTTTTGTGTGGGGGAGTGCAAGTTTGGGGGGCAGGCTGTTTTTTGAGGGGTGGGTTTGGAGGGGTGTGCGTTAAGGAGGGTAAGGGGGCAGCATTTTTGGGGGTGTGTGCGTTTGAGGAGGGTGTGGGGTGAGGGGGGGATGAGGGGTAGGTTTGGATGGAGTAGGGATTGGTGGGGTCGGTTGGGGGATTTGTGTGGGGGGGCAGGTTTGATGCCTATAGTGGACATACATACAGAGACATACACTCATAACTAAAAACAATGTTACCATTAGTTACTATGCCTGGGCGACGCCAGGCTCTACAGCTAGTAATTTATATTTTCAAATACTAAAATATAAATAGTGATAGATAAAAAACAGAGACTATCTCAATAAAAGAGAGACAACAGGAAACAAAACCCGCAGGAAAGGCAATAGATTAATGGGACCTGATATGCAGCAGTAGTAAAACCAATGTATTAGGGCTAGGGCCCTTTAAAAGAGCCACTGTAGCCTAATCCAATGAAGTATTGACATAACAAATAATAAAATGTAAATGACCAGTAATGCAAAGGGAGAAAATACCTTAAATTCAATGTAGGTAGAGACAAGTATGTCAGGATCCCTGTCTCTCCACCTCGACGCGCGTTTTGCCTTGATTCTTCTTCTGTCTTTCTTTTATTGAGGTTATCCCAATTTTTTATCTATTACTATTTATATTTAATATCTGAAAATAAACATTATAATTTTATTCTAAATATCATAATAGCTTTTCTGTGATTGTAGTATCACATATCTATGGTTGGTTGTAAATTTAATTAATGCATAAAAGTTTTAGTACTTGGAAATATTATTTTCATTACTAATTTAAAGATGCAGAATATTTTGTTATGACAATTTTCTGAGAAAATGTATCAACAATTCAAATAAGGGTGCTTTCATACTTGCGTTTTTAAAAAAGTGCGTCAGATCCGGTAAAAAAAACGCATCTGCCGCATTTTCCGCCTAACGGCTGCACTTGCGGCAAGCCCCATGCATTGTCTATGGGGCTTGCTGTAAGTGTGCAACAGAAGCGCAAGTGCGGTTTCGCCAGTTGCGGCAGATGCGGCTGCGAAAAAAAACGCGGTCAGTTTTTTTTCACTGCCACAACGGAACGATATTGCGACGTGTAAAGGTACCTTCACTGCTTCACAGTTAGGTGGAAAAAAGTCTAGATGTGAATGTATGAAATTAATTTTTAAGGACATGTTACAGCCAAGATCCCTATATGTTTTGAGAACACTTTCCATAGGTAACTGCTCTTGCGTTTCCTAAAAAATTGATTACCAGTAATGGGAATGCTATCCATGCAGTCTTTTCCTTGCCCCGCAACAAATGGAGAAACACCACATCTTGAAGAAATTTACAAATCTGAGTTTCAATAAGATCAGATTATTATGTTAATCTGTTTTCCCCTAATCCAACAGCAGCCGAAAGTGGGGTCACAGCGCCCCTGTGCGCCAGCAAGAAAAAGCGGAATTTTTAATACGTTTTGCAGGTCTCTCCCCCGTGCTTCCCCTGACACAAGGGGGATCACCAGTTTAATGAAATGTCACCACCATAATAACAGAACATAAAGCATTTCAGGGTAGGAACATTGTGCTGCTGTTGGACTAGGGGAAAACAGAATAACATAATAATCCAATGTTCCCCTTCGTCCACAGCAGCACAATATGGGATCTAGCACATTTTTATTTGGGAGGGTTTGAGACACAGTCCAGAAAGATCTAGCAAAAGTAGTAGACAAAGCAGATGATGCTTCAACTGTAGTATTTAAAGAAAGTTGTCAGCGTGGACCATGTAACTGAGCGACCTCTATAGTCCAAAGACACATAATCATCTTCTGCCTAGGTTGTTGAAAACTGCCCTAGCAGAAGTGAACTGGAGCGATGGGATGTTGGCATTCTCATGGCTCAATGCAATCACAAATCCATCTTGACATCTTCTCTTGGAACTTCCCCGTATGAAGTACTAGTAGGTTTTCATCCCTTCTGAAGTTCCGAGTCCTCACGAGATAGACTCCTAGACATTTAAATGTCAAGGGTGGAGAGATCCTCTTCATGAGATGATGTTGCTTCAGGAACATAAACCTGAAGAGAGATCAACTAATCCAAATTTCTTGATGACGGATACTTCGGTCTGAAGAGGGAGAAGAAGCTTTAGATGGACGCTATCTATTATATAATTGCGAATGGCTTTTTTGCCCCCGGCGTGGTCATGTGGATACGCGCGAAGCATTGGGCGCGAAGCGGCCATTGCGAGTCGTGCGTGGTCATGTGGATACGCCCGAAGCATTGGCCGCGCAGCGGCCATTGCGAGCAGTTCTAAGGCGACTCGCTATGCCCGCGCAGCGGGCATGGCGAGTCGACTTAGCAGCGCGAAGCATTGGCCGCGAAGCGGCCATTGCGAGTCAGAGACTCGCCCTTCTAGAATCCCGATGCATGTGCATCGGGCTCCCAGCTAGTTCTGCATAAATGGGATGTAGTGTTCTTTAGAGGACAAAGCCTGTAGCTTGCTCATCCTTCTTAATGAGGTAACAGCTAGCAAGAGTAAAGTTTTAAGGGTTAGGAACCTCCACTCCAGAGTTCAGGAGTTTAAAGGGGCTCCAGCCACTCTTATTGTTGTGATGTTCTCTTGCACGACTATCCCACCCACACAGAAAGCAGCAGGACTTTGTGTATTCACCCTGGAGACCAAGTAAGACGGCAATACCTTTAAAGCGTAATCATTGTTTACATTTTTATTCAATAATAATGTCAAATATGTGAATATAATCAACTTTCACTTATACATTATTAATGAAATCAGGAAGGAAAGCATTAAAAAAATCTTCCACAAGATGTCCTCAGCAGGATCTGTGTGAAGCTAATTTCCCTCAGCTCAATCTTCAAGGGGTATGGTCTAAGCTGCATTCACCATACAGATAAGACAACTGTCAAATTACCTCATGCCGACACCATGCTGAGCTCAAACAACTGCTGGGAGATCTTATCTCTACTTCTCTGTACACATGGCCTCTCCTCTGTGCTCTGTGTCATGTGAACAGAGAAGTCAGATAAGATCTCCCAGCAGCTGTTTGAGCTCAGCATGGTGCCAGTGTGGTGCCCCTGAGGCCACATAGGGAACTGCAGCCAGGCAGAAAGGGAGACAGTTTGTGCAGCAAACACACTCACAGCACACACACCCACAGGAGCACAGCACCCAACCCGGAGCCCGGGACTCTAGGCGGGCAAGGGTGGTGGGGTTTAGAGAGCAAGTGGGTGGGGAATGTAGATCAGGTGACACAGAGTACAAATAAAGGAAAATAGGAGGAAGGAGTTAGTAGGCCAGAGTGAGCCGAGCAGACAAGAACAGACAGAAAGTGACACATCCCAGTGGGATTGGGCTCCCTGGAGACGCAGAATCCACAGAGACACAGTTTCATGGAGAGAAAGCTCGTCCATAGCCGGCATCCCAAGGGAGTGTGAGGACAGAGACCGGACCGGTATCACCGGGTCCAAGGAACACGGCAGCACCGACCGACTACTGGCGGAGTAGTTTTCCCTAATTGTAACTGGAAATCACACGGGTTAGAAGGAGGCTGGTAAGCCTTGGGAAACAGGGTTACTGCATGCTAGGCTAATACCAGAGTGTCAGCTCTGAGGGGGACTGAAGTCATACATGGGCTCCCCAGACAAACCGGCGGGGGACACAGATTCCAGGTCTGTGTTTCCATTACAGGGTAGGAGGCACAGCAGAAACCAGGAGGACCCAGCTTACCACCCAGACACATAGGGGGAAGCTGCATACAAGCAACCAAGTTGCCGCCATACAATCCACAGAGAGAATAGAGAGAGAGAAAGAACAGCCTGAAAGGACATATAGAAGGAGTAAGGGGTCTTAAGAGTGACAGCCTGGCTGCAGAGGGTTCAAGTGTTACCGGAGTTAACTGTGTGACTTGGAAGAATTTGAGAGTAAACCCGGTGAACCCTGCTTCAGTTTCCGTGTCTGATTCCAGGTATTCTGAACTGTGCATTACACCCTTTTACCCTGCCAGGAGCAGCCCGACCCGCGGCAGGCTCATCCATCCAGCTACAGCCCATCCATCCCTCCATCCTTCTGGCAGAGCTGCGCTGCAGCGGTGGTCCCCTTACTGACCACAACCCGTGGGTGGCGTCATGACAAGCTACCTCCCTGTAGATATCCCCCATTTACTTGTGAGAACCCGGGACATGGTCCGGACCAAGACCGCCGTGATATCCTCAGCAGTATCCTGGTCCGGTACCGAGTACCCCGGCCCAGTTGGCTCCACACCAGCATGAGGTAATTTGATAGTGGTCTTATCTGTATTGTCAGCTTCACACAAAGCCTGCTGACGACATCTTGTGGAAGGTTTTTTAATGCTTTCCTTCTTGATTTCCTTAATAATGTACTGTATATGTGAAAGTCGATTATATTCACTTGCTTTACATTACTATTGAATAAAAAATTAAAAGACGGTTACGCTTTAAGTCACCACAGAGAGGCCACAAATATTGGTCATAGTTCAAGCACCTCATCAGGCGTTTCATGTTGGTTTCTTTTATGTGGGCTGCATTACCAACTGCATTACCAACTGTAATTAAAGGTAGCTCTTTGTCATAATTAAGCACAACGGCTTTTAGGCTTGTTTTGGATAAATCAATGAAGACCCTCGACTTCTCTAAATCGTTACATTTATTCAGAGCTTTCCAGAAACTGCTGATGTTGATGCATATGCCACAAGATCTTCCTCCATGAAAAGGTATTGGACACGATCCATTTCACAGTTGCGGAACAAAAAATTCTGAACATTGTCCACTAGCAGATTCCACTGCTACAGTGTGCAGCCTAAGAGCTCAGCCTTACTATTGGGCAGATCTAAATCTCTAACAAAATCATTCAGTTCACTTTATGATAAGGTGTGGTTCAGGTTAGGTTGCTGACAGAAAGTCTGGGTCATGAGAAGAAGATGCTTCATGACACCAGGTGCCTTCTTCCTCACTTGGACTCGACTGGAAAGGTTTCTAGTGTTTTTGGAAACAGCAGTTCTTTATGTGGTGCTGGGTGTATTGCAGATGGAATATTTGTGTGGCACCACAGGGTTTATGTGCCACAGTAACAACACAAAGGGTTAACTCCCCACACAACACCAGCACCTCCAGGCCAGAAGGTGGAGACCAAGCTGCTCCCCTATATATTCTGGTGTGGAGAGGAAGTGGGCAGTGCAGTTCCTAGGAGGACTGTGAAGATGACCTGGGTGTAAAAGAGCTATGCTAGGCTCAGCCCGAGGTTCATTGACCAGTTCCAGGCCAAGCCAAGGTCAGAATGTATCTCAAAAAAGTGATAGGTATTTGTGTGAGTGCTGGGGAAGCAACCGGCACCAAGGCTATTATAAATGATTACCTCTCAGCTTTATTTGTGCAATAAAAAAGGCAGGGTCAGAGGAAAGGAGACAGGAGCAGAGAGGAACACACCTGGGAGACCAAGTTATCCTAAAACTCACCACAGAGGAGCGCACAGAACGGATATCGGATCCGAAGCTGTGCATGGCAGATACAGCACAGTAAACTCCGGGGAAGTGAAGATTCCACATTGTTCACCTGTGCCAGGATACAGCAACGTCACAGAGTTCAGGATAGATATAAAGGACTCGAATCAGACTGGTACCAGGGAAGAGGAACAGGGCCAGCAGCAGAGCTTATGCAGCAGCAGGGGCCACACACAGCGCAGAAAGGGAGCCAAGACGATCTGGCTGAGTGGGAGAGACCCTGAACCCCAAACAGACTCCGTGGACAATACTTTACTGAATTACAACCTAAGTAAAAGACCAAAAGAAACTTCAAACTGAGAGTCTGCCTGTTAATTGCGCCATTTGCCCAATATATCACCTGCAGAGCCTGAGAGTGCTCTCCTCACAGACTGATTGGAAAGGCTGCAGCAGCAGGAAAGTAAGTGAACTGCACCTACTACAACACCTCATCCAGCACCAAGACAACCAGTGCTGCAACTGCAAAGTAAGTGCCTGTGTTGACTACAACCCCCATCGTAACCACCATAGACTACTACCACTCCTGCCCTGGGGACCTATAGCCCTGACCAGAGAGGGCTTACCACCGCAGCTGCCCCGAAGTCACTGTCCCCAGCTGCAACCAGGCAGAGGTGGCCCTTCTGGCCACAATACCCCGGGTGGCGTCACGACTCTATCCCCTGTAAATAACCCCCAACCTTTACTAGTGGGCCCGGGACACGGTCCGGACCAAGACCGTCCTGATACCCTGTGATACCCTGGTCCAGCACCGAGTACCCCATACCAGTGGGCTCCACATTTGGATACTATAAAGTCCTCTACTTGTTCCTTGAAACTCCTTTCCTAATGGAGGGCAACATGCAGAAATAGCAATTGGTAGAGAGATTGGTTGCTCTTTCCAGATTATTGGGACAGCAAAAGCCGTAGATTGCCACATCCCATGCAACCACTGAGTAAACCCTTGGTTACACGCTTCAATGGTCGAACGATCTGACCAATGATCCGACTTGACCTACATCGTTTGAACATCGTTCAATGATCACTAGTGAAATGTCACACGTACAGATATCTTTAACGATGCAGCAACAATTCTGCGGCAAGCGAACGATACTTGCGGTCGTTAGGTCGCCTACGTCCTTTAGTTCTCAATAGGCGAGGTTGTCAACGACATCGTTATCAAGGTGTCACACACAGCGATGCTGCAAGTTGGGTGGACGACCATCGCTTGGTTTAAGGTCCTGATCACAAACCTCCGATGAACGATCAGCCAACTTATTGTTGATCGGATGTGTCACACGCAACGAAGTCGTTACGACGTCATTTGAACGACTGAAAAAGTGTGACGTTTCAGTGATATCGTTAATGATATCGTAGCGTGTAACGAGCCCTTAAGATGTGATGCACATCTATTGAAGCATATGTGTGGAGCCCAACTCTTGTAGGTTTTCCTTATCTTGGTAGTCAAATTTTGCATCTGTGACGCAAAAGTGACTTCTCCGCATATGCATCTAAAACTAACAGAAGACAATGGATTTTACAGTAGAAACAAAAAGGAATGTGGTTTCTAAAATACATTTTTTTTTTATTTCTCTGCCATGTTTTTTTTTAAACGCAGCATGTGAATTCTTTCAACATTTTTACTACATTTTTTACGGACTGAATTCAAGGCTAAGCAGCAACAAAGAATGCATGAGAAAAAGCACAAAAAATGCATCAAGAATGCACATTTTAACATGGAATTGCCACTGTATATTTCTGATGATTGTGTTATTCTTGCATGTCTTCATATCCTTAAAGGGAACCTGTCATGTTGAATGCGCCCCCCAGAACCACAAGCAGTTCCGCTGCCCAGGAGAGAAGCACAAACAGGTGGATTGCCAATTATGAATTGCTGAGTGCTTTTTAATTTTTTTGGGCTTTCTTAACTTTTTTTCTCTCTACAAGTTTATAGTCTCTTATTTTACTACTGTAAGTTTAAGGGTTAACTACATTGCACTTAAATCCTGTGGTGTAGCTATACTCACAAGTGGTTAATTAAGGGTGGGGGTTCATAATTAAGGGTTTATAAGTAGCAGCTGGTTGGGGCTTCCAGTCCTTTGGAAGTTCACTGAGCTGTAGGTTGGATTTCTGCTGAAGGGAAAAAAAAACTCTTTAAATCTTCTTCCTTAGCGAGTGTGACACAAGCTGAGTGTGACCGGAGTGTAAGTGCGAACAGAAGTAAGTGTGTGACTTGGGATTCAGTGACTTGGGATTCAGGGAGTTTGAAGGGAGGAATTACTGAATTGCTGGTTGTATTTTATTAATACTTTTCATTTCTTATTACTTATCATCTGTCTGGTGCAATCTCCATTAGGAAATGAGCTCCATAATTAACAATGCCATCCAGAGTACATCTTGCCACATGTATGCAATCCTTGAACAGCTGGTCGAGGGTGCATACTGATGTGTGACATGTGAGCAGGTTGTGCATTTGGAAGCCAAGATACTGGATCTAAATAAGCAGCTGGGAACACTGAGATCCATAGACAATATGGAAAGGAGTCTGCTGCTCACTGAGCTGCTGCTCACTGAGATAGATGTGGGGGAGGATGGTAGCATGGAGCTGCAGGACAGTGAGGCAGCTAGCTGGGTGACAGTTAGAAGGCGTTGTATTCCCTCTGAATTAAAACAGGTTTCCCTTTGCTGGTGAAAGCTCTAAATGGGAACTTCCCAAGGTGGATGTCCAGGTGTCCAGAGTCACGAGGAAGACTGCCCTCCCCTTAAGGATCCCTCACAATTGAAGAACCCCATGGACAGGAAGATTGTCTTCTTCATAAGACCTGGGACTCTTCCTCTTACCTACTGCAAACAAATGTTGCTGATACTTGCGTGGCCAGATCCCTCTCCCGTTGGCTTCTCCAGCTGGAGGAGCACATTTCCCAGGGTACTCCATGTGATGAAATCCTTAACTCTCTTTCCCTTCTCCAAAAAGCAACGGGATTTCTTGCGGATGCCTCTGGGGAGTCGGTCAGGGTCGCTGCATGTGCGGTGGCTCTCCCTAACCCAGCCAGGAGGGCTCTCTGGCTCAAACTTTGGAATGGGGATATTACTTCCAAAGTGTTCGGACCGCCGCTCGATGATATTCTCGAGCAGGCCATGGACAAAAAGAAGTCCTTACCAGAACAAAGATCGTCGAGGAAGCGTTTTTTTTCGTCCTTCCCGTGAACAGGCCCCTTCCTACCGTGGTAAAGGAAAAACAGGGCGGTGGAGTTACCTGAAAGGTGGTAAAGGAAGGAATATCATTGTTTCCCAGCACCAGCAACACCCTGACAAGCAGTGACTGCGAACGGGAGGGGGGGTCGGCTTTCGAACTTTCTTCCAAGGTGGAGAGACATCACCACCGATCCGTGGGTGCTTTCCACCATCCAAAGCAAGTTGCAAATAGAGTTTGAATACAGTCCTTCCCGATGTCTCCGGGTCACCACACTCTCCTCCTGGAGTCTCCAGGACTCTTTGTATCAGGGTCTTCACACTCTGTTGGATTCCAGAGTCATTTCTTCTGAGCCTCCTCAGGAAGCAGGCAGGGGTCAGTACTCATGCCTCTTCATGGTCAAAAAACCGTCAGGTTCCTACAGGATAATAATCAACGTGAAACCTCTGAACCGATTTGTTGTTTACCGTCGGTTCAAGATGGAATTGGTAAGTCCGCCATTCCCTTGATCGGACAGGTGCTGTCCCACAAGACTGCCTTCCTGGTTGCCATCACCTCTGCCAGGAGAGTGGGTGAGCTCCAGGCCCTCTCCATCCGGGAGCCCTATCTTCGGATCCTGGAAGATAGTATTGTGTTTTGCCTTGACCAGTCTTTTTTGCCTAAGGTGGTCTCTGACTTCCATAGGTCCCATAACATTGTCCTGCTGTCTTTTTGCTCGACTCCTTCCAATCCAAAAGAGGAGAGCCTTCATACTCTGGATGTCCGTATTACTGTGCTTCATTACCTCCAGCAGACGGCCGCGTTCCGGGTCGACCAAAATTTGTTTGTTCAGCACTTTGACCGCAGAAAGGGACACAAGGCCTCTAAATCGCTTGGATTAAGAAGGTTATCTGCACTGCCTACGTTCACCAAGGGCGCTCACCGCCTGAGAAACTCACGGCTGCCGCCTAGATCCATATCTTCACCAGGCATTACAGGCTGGACTTTAATAGGTATCTCACGTTTGGCAGGAGAGTCCTGCAGGCTGTTATCCCACCCTAAGGCATATTCGTTGGTTTTCCTCTGTTCTGCTGTCGTGGAAGGTGACTAGAGAAAATAGAATTAGTCTTACCGTTAATTTGGTTTATAGGAACCTTCCACGACAGCATTGATGTCCCTCCCTTGTTGTTGTCTTGATTGTTTGATAACTTGTTATTCCTGCACTTTGATGGTCACTTTTCATGCCGGTGTGTACAGTAAAAACACTGGTGGGTGCAGGAAGGGAAGGGGTTCTTAACCACTTTGTGTTTCCTGTCCTCTATTTATGACGGGGAGGCAACCTCTGTTCTGCTGTCGTGCAAGGTTCCTAGAAACCAAATTACCGTTAAGAGTAATTCTGTTTTGTTTTTTTTAATATACAGTCATTTTTTATTATCATTTCGTTTTTTTTTGCACAAAAGCATGTTACAAAACAGCCATGTCCATAAAGCACAGTATGTTATATTGAACAAAAACATAGGATGACTATCTAAGTAATCATAAACATCCTCCCCAGACCCACATACAGTTATATTGCACTCGTAAATCACTGACATAAATTAAAAAATAAATTCTCTGTATCAGGTGTTGTCCGCACGCGTATCTTTAGACGCCCCAAACTACCCCCAATATCCTCTAGTAGGTACCAATTTGAGCGTCAAAAGGGTTTCATTATGTGTTCTTTTTCCCCATTTGTTTGCTTACTTTCAATAAACTTTCTCCATTTTTTCATAAAGTTGGCCATCAATTTTTTGCCTCTCCGTTTCTTAGTTATCTATCTCCAGGGTTGACTTCAGACCAGACATAACTTCATTTTCAGATGGCAATGTGGGTGAAATTTAATGTTTTAGCATCAGTTTTTTTGCCAAGATCGCTTAGTACATGAAATTTCCCAACCCAAGTGTTTCCCCCCTATCCCGAATGCAGTGTAGTACCCACGGCAATGGGCTCAGTTCCATCAGGTGACCACTTATGTCAAACAACAGTTGTTGCATTGATTTCCAAAATCTCTAAGTGTGTGCAGCCCCACATGCCATGTATCATATCTGTCTTCACCTCTGTATACTTGGGACATTCCAGGTGTCTGTCCGGGGGCGTATCTGAGGGAGGTATGTCAAAACCACATACCGTCCCATGAGTTATTCGGAAGAAACTGTCTCTCCACTGTTCATTAATTATGTTCTTTCTGACTGCATTCCATCCTGCCAGAATATCATCTGTAGTATCTTCCATATGCAAATATTTTACCCATTTTGTAAAGAGAGTTCCCTGTCCGGAGGGTATTAGTGTCTCTCTGATCATACTATAAATTGATGACATTTTCAGCTCATCAATGTCTTTAGATATTAAAGTGTCTCAAGGTGTGCTAGCTCCTACCTCTTTTGATATGTCTAGGAGTTTTGACATAATATGATACCGTATCTGTCTATATTGTAACCTGTTTATCTGAGGTAAATGAAATACATCCAATACTTCCCTTTCTGTCATCCATTTTCCCTCCGGTACATTCATTAGATCTCCCATTGTATGGATCCCTCGTTTCCTCCACTCCCCAAATACAGAACCTTTTTTGCACCGCCTTCCAGGCCATGATCGTGTCTCTAAACACTAGGGAGTTTTTTATGGCAATTGGAATGGTGGCTAAAGACGAATGTAGAAGTGAGACCCTATCTCATGGTTTGCAATATGCAGACTCCAACTGCAGATTCGAGTATCTGCTAGTTTCTTTCACCCAGTCAAGTACATGGCGCAGAAGGCAAGACAAATTATACCCTCTTACATTGGGCAATCCCACCCCTGCTCTATCTTTGGGCAGCATTAAAGTCTGTAGCTTTATCCTCGCTCTTCTGCCTCTCCATATAAAGTTGGAAAAAGCTTTATTTGTCCTGCTGGTATCAGCATGTTTGATTAGTAGAGGAATCGTTTGCATCAGATATAGCAATCGTGCAAAGCTCACCATTTGGAAAAGATATCTACCCACCAAGGAAAGAGGAAATCCCACCCAACCCGCTAGCTCCCTTTCTATTCTCTCTATGAGTGGTCTATAGCTTAGAGTGCCCTGGTGACCTACCTATATGAAGTCCTAAATACTTTATGAAGGTTCTAGCTTTCGGAATCCCTTGTATTTCTGTTTTCCCCCCGTGTCCCCCCCCCCCCCCAACATGAGGATTTCACATTTTGACCTGTTCAGTTTGAACCCAGAGAAGGATCCGCATGCATTTATACTATCAAGTAATGCTGGGTGCTGGGAGGACCCTCTCCAGGTTTTTCATGAACAGGACAATGTCATCTGCAAAGAGTGCAGATTTAATGGCAGTCTTTCTTATTTTTATACCCTCATACTGGCTATATAAGTTCAAAAACCTTGCTAACGGTTCTATTACAATGTTAAATAACAGCGGTGACAAAGGGCAGCCCTGTCTTGTCCCCCTGCCCAAGGGGAAGGTGTCTGAAAGGAAGCTCTTGGGTTTGTGTAAAGTGTTTTTAAAAATTGTCTAAATTTTCCATGCAAACCTATTTTATGCAACACCAGATCCAGCCATGACCACCTCACATTATCGAAAGCTTTCTCTGCATCCAGAGTGGCCGTGGCTGGATCCTCATCTTTCTCTGCCTCTTACCGCGTCTAAAACCAGTAGGGCTTTTCTCACATTTGTCACTGCTGATCTCCCCTTGACAAATCTCGATTGATGGCCCAGGATCAGCCTCAGTAACACCTGTGCCAGGCGATCAGCCATAATCTTAGATAAGATCTTCAAATCCTGATTAATGATATGAACCTATATCCCAATGGGTCCTTCCTATTTTTCTCCCCTTTTGGCAAAAGCTTAACATACGCTATGTTCATGTCTGTGGATAGTGTCTCTCCCTTTAGCACATCATTAAACAAACATCGGGGCAATCAGATCCTGCAATGCTTTCTAAAATTCTCCCAAATAGCCTTCGGGTCCTGGTGCTTTACAAGTCGCCAAATTATTGATAGTAGCTTGTACCTCCTTCACTGTTATTTCTGCATTTAAACCTCTCATCTCATCTTCTGTTAGATGAGTATGGTGCGCCCTATCTAGCTATTCCCTTCCCCCTTCTACCATAGAATGTCCGGTACTATACAAGTCTTTGTAAAATTTGCCTAAAATCTCGTTCACCTCTTTAGGGTTTGAGGTCAACGTGCCCATCTTAGTTTTAAGAACCGCTATATTAGTCAGCGGTCTTCTCCCTTTTGCCAAATTGGCCAAAGTCTGCCCGCTTTATCCCAAAATCTATTCAAGTCTATCTCAAATCTACTCTTCACCAACCTTTCCTCTTTTCTGCCCAGCTATCAAATTCCCTTTTTGCCTCCACCCATTTTAGTCTATCCATCTCCAACTGTGTGTTCTGGAAAAGTCTATAGGCTTCCTTAACTATAGCACTTGAAAGTACATATTTTTTTTTTATCCGTTTTTTCAAGGTGAGTGTATGTGCTAATATATTCCCCCTCACCACCGCCTTGCCCACTTCCCAGTATAGTCTAAGGTCTTGAGAGTGGTCACTATTATTAAGTGTATAGTCCGTCCATCACTCCCTCAATTTTTTCCCGAAACCTTCGTGTCTAAGGAAGTGTGCAGGGAAGCGCCACAGAAACTCTGTCCCCTTTTTGATGTTTCTCCTCTAGGTCAATAGTCACCGGGCTATGATCTTAGATCACCATGTCCGCTATTTCAGAATAGTGTACCCTCTGCGCCACGCCAACTGATGCCAGTATCAGGTCTATTCTGAACCATGGTCCATGTACATGAGAGAAGTGGGAATATTCCCTATCTATTGGGTGTAGTGTTCACCATACATCCCTCAAATCCAACGTGTCAACCATGCTTTCCAAATGCCCCCCCTCTTTTGATACCTCGCATTTGTCCCTGTTGTCTGGTTCCCCTCTACGTCTTCTGTCCTCCTCGGGTCTCTTGACTTCATCAAAGTCACCTCCTAGTATAATATTGGGATCAGGGTCAAGCAGAATTCTGGTCTGTATGTTCGGAAAAAGGATTTCCTTGATGTATTAGGTGCATAGGCATTGTAAATGCTGAGTTGCTCCCCTTGATTGTGAATCACTATGTGAATTAGACGCCCTTCCTCATCCTTCTCCTTTTTTACAAGTTTTACGCAAGGTTTTTGTGTAATATAATTAGGACCCCAGCTGTCTTTTGATAGGTTCCCGAACCCAATACCTCGCCCACCCACATTTTTTTCATTTGAAAAAACTCATCTTGTTTTTAGATGCGTTTCCTGTAACAGTGCTATGTCCGCATTAAGCCGTTTGAGGTCTCTAAGAATCATGGAATGTTTGTGCATTGATCTCAGTCCCTTTATATTCCACGTAATTATTCTGACCATTTTGCTTCCCAAAGATGTATATGAATATCAGTGATGTCTTGTTCATTATAGCGTCTGCGGTCTGGTGAGTTTGATGGTCTAGTCAACATCTAATAACGAGACAAAAGTAAAAATCCCCCCATAACAGTAACAAGAGTAAATGTTCTCACAACTACCCCCACGAGTCAACTCCTTCACCCATTCGCCTGTCCCTCCTCCAGTGTACAATACAGATGACAAAAGAAATAGTGCATAAGCAAAACGAGTGAAGGAGAGGGGGAAAAACAAATAGCATGTGGTGGTTTCCTTTTTTCCAACATGTCCTGCTCACCATGTATTCTCCCCTCTTGCTCCCATGTGTCCATAGGTGTGTTGGTGCCTCGACCAAAAGCGCCAATCCCTTGAGAGCCTCTAAGTCATATTTTACCCCCTGAAATGGCACAGTGTTCATAAATCCCTCCAACTGTCTGACACATGTTAACTAGACTTATATATATGTTGGCAATTGTCCATTGACCTGTAAAGGAATATATAAAATAAAAAAAAATAAATAAAAAAAAAAGGGGGGGGGGGGGGCGAATTTACTGTGACCATTTCAGTCTAATGATATCAGACCATTTCCACCGGTGGTTCAGCAATATTATTCAGTCTTTAATCTTTAGTCCAGATGGCCCGGCAGTCTTCTCCCTCTCCATCCAGACAGGTCCTGAAATCATGTGAAATGGACGAAGCAAATATGCACAAGCAAAAGTTACCTTAGTCCTTTAAACGGCTCGGTTTCTTTGCTGAACGCGTAACGCTGAACGCGTAACGGGTGCCCTTTGTTCCCACAGCTCAGGTCTAGGATCACTGTCCAACATGGGTGTTTACATCCTTGACTGTAATGCTCCACTCAACTTACCATCCTCTGATGTTCATCTTGGCGAAGATCTCCCAGGACTCGCTGCTCTGTGAGGAGGTGTTTTCGGTGATGTATAACCCCTCTTTGTACCACTATCATGACCTCTTTCGGATCCTTGAATGTTTGCATTATGCCATTTGGGGTCCTGAAGCGAAATGTTGCCGGAAACATTAAATGGAAGCGCACATTTTTCTTGCACAATAGCGTGCACACTTCGCTAAATGCTTGTCATTTACAAGATACCTCCATGGAGAAATCACCATAAAGCAATATCTTATGGCCTCTAATGACCAGTGGCTGTCTCTGGCTCTTGAAGCATCGTAGAAGTTCCTCTTTGTCTTTATACTCAAAAAACTTTACCACCACTTGCCTGGATTTTGCTCTCTGAGATTGGGACTGTAATTGTGAGGGTTCTCCGTGTGTTCCCCCCTGGTTACCAGGTGCCTGCAAACCGTTTGGACGGCCCACCTGATGTGCTCTTTCTACTCTGCACCTGTTATTTAGCCCCAGTGCTTTAGGGAGCTCATACTCGCAAATTTCGTCTAAGTGCCTTGCTAATACAGTCTCTGGCAGTCCCACCAGCCTTAAATTGTTTCGCCTCGAGCAATTCTCCAGGTTTTCTAACTTGTCCCCTACATATATGGATTTCTTTTGCATGCTGGCCATCTGTTCTTCTAACCAGACTATCCTGTCTTGAGCCTCAGAGAGCCTTTGCGCAGCCTCTTTCAATATGTCCTCATGTTGGTTTGTAACAGCTTTTATTTCTGTGAGAGAGGCTTGTATGGCTTCCTTAAGAGCAGCTTTGATTTCCTCTGTGAGGTATGGAATAACTTCTTTAGCTATTTGCCCATAACTACTGTTGGTATTAGTGATCTGTCTATCTGGAGCTGTCTGTGTGCTCTCCATTCCTCCTGCAACACCACAATCTCTTTCTCTGCCCCCACTCCAGTTCCACAATGTACCTCTGCAGCTTCTGGAGCTTCTGTGCACACTGCTTAGGGCTGTCTTGGTCCCGGCTTTTCCGCTGCCGATGCTATTTTGGATGCTGCCTCCTCCTGCTCTCCCTCTAGCTCCAGGTCTCCTCCTTCTTTCCCGGAGCTACACAGCACATAGCAGTCCATCTCCATTTGTCCCTGGTGTGCCTAGGCTGCCATCCCGTGCTGTTGTGAGTGTCGGCCAGCCGGTAAGTAGCAGATTTGCGTCGGGGGTGACGGGAGCCATCTCCTTATGTTGGCGCTGGACCCGGAAACCCCGACTAATTCTATTTTTAATATTTAAAGATTCAATAATAACAGGGTCTGTACTACAGGACTGGCGTAAAGCAAATGTGGTGCCAATATTCAAAAAGAGGACAATAAATGAACTTTGAAATTTTAGGCCAGTAAGCCAAACCTCTAGAAAAAAAACTTTAAAGTCCGGCACCAAAAGTTCTTAGTTCCAAATTATTTATTAATTTACAGCATAAAAAGCATGAAAAATCAAGGCTATAGTATAGTCTGATTAAGTGCAAGCTATCCCAGGCCCTGGTTTACATGTTTCGAGGCTAAAATGCCTCTTAGTCATATAGGTTAGGTTATGACTAAGAGGCAATTTAGCCTCGAAACATGTAAACCAGTGCCTGGGATAGCTTGCACTTAATCAGACTATACTATAGCCTTGATTTTTCATGCTTTTTATGTTGTAAATTAATAAAGAAATCTTTTTGGAACTAAGAACTTTTGGTGCCGGACTTTAAAGTTTTTTTCTGGATGTATTGGGAATTCTCTGGACCACAAAAGGAACAGGTGAACTAGATTATAAACTTTTAAGCTAAACTTCTGT
The DNA here is from genome assembly GCA_033576535.1 of Allobates femoralis. Taxonomy (NCBI): domain Eukaryota; kingdom Metazoa; phylum Chordata; class Amphibia; order Anura; family Aromobatidae; genus Allobates; species Allobates femoralis. The sequence goes on along the minus strand of JARQOC010000003.1, from coordinate 87,298,387 downwards.
GAGTAAATTCCTAGAGGGTTTTCTAAGAAATGCTATACTGGAGTATCTGAAGAAAAATAACCTCATGACCCAATATCAACATGAGTTTACAAGGGACCGTTCCTGTCAAACTAATCTGATAAGCTTCTATGAAGAGATAAGTTCTGGACTGGACCAAAGAAATGCAGTGGACGTGGTGTATATGAACTTTTCAAAAGCTTTTGATAAGGTGCCACACAAAAGGTTGATACATAAAATGAGAGCAATGGGGATAGGGGAAAATATGTGTAAGTGGGTTAAGAACTGGCTCAGTGATAGGAAACAAAGGGTGGTTATTAGGGATGGGCGAATCTACTCGCTAGGACTCGTTACTCGGCGAGTAGTAAGGGACTCGCAGGACTCGGTACTCTGCGAGTTTCCCAGTGATTACTCGCACGAGTCCAATGCAAATCAATATCAATCCTAGTTTTGTCAGAAACGCTGACAAAACTAGGATTGCCATTGTTTGCATTAGACTCGTGCGAGTAATCACTGGCTACTGTGCCAGTGATAGCAGGGAAACTCGCAGATAACTGCTGTTTCTTTGCGAGCCGAGTCCAGCTGTCTTCTCTGTGCAGCTCCAGGGTCCTAGAGCCCGCCTGCTGCCTGATGTAGCAGTGCTGAGATTGTTCTCAGTCTGCTCATTCCCTGTGTATAGACATGAATGTCTGTGCACAGAGATGATGTAGCAGAGCTGAGATTGTTCTCAGTCTGCTCATTCCCTGTGTACAGACATGAATGTCTGTGCACAGAGATGATGTAGCAGTGCTGAGATTGTTCTCAGTCTGCTCATTCCCTGTGTACAGACATGAATGTCTGTGCACAGAGATGATGTAGCAGTGCTGAGATTGTTCTCAGTCTGCTCATTCCCTGTGTACAGACATGAATGTCTGTGCACAGAGATGATGTAGCAGAGCTGAGATTGTTCTCAGCCTGCTCATTCCCTGTGTACAGACATGAATGTCTGTGCACAGAGATGATGTAGCAGAGCTGAGATTGTTCTCAGTCTGCTTATTCCCTGTGCATAGACATCTATATTTATGCACAGGGGATGTAGCAGAGAGGACATCGCGTTTTGGACTGCGTCGGACGGAAGAGGATTTTTTTAATTAAAGATGGAGTCCCTAATGGCTTTTTTTTTTATTTCTAATAAAAAATTTTCCTTGTGTTGTGTTTTTTTTAAAACAATTTAATAGAAATTCATGGCGGTCATGTCTAATATTGGCGTGACCGCCATAAATTTCGGGCTTAGGGCCAGCTGATAATACAAAGCTGGCCCTAACCTCTTTATTACCCAGCGTGCCACCGCTACCAGGGCCGCTGGAAGAGCAGGGTTCAGCGCCAGAGGATGGCGCTTCAATGAACGCGCCATCTTCTGGGGCGGCTGCGGGCTGCAATTTGCAGCGGGGGTGCCCAGAAAGCTTGGGCATCCCTGCGCTGCGGATTCCAGTCCCCAGCTGCTTAGCTGTACCTGGCTAGACATAGAAATTGCGCGGAGCCCCACGCATTTTTTTTTTATTATTTCATGAATTTCAGAGTCAGAGTCTCAGAGTCAGAATCTCAGAATTTCATGAAATAATTAAAAAAAAATGCGTGGGGCTCCGCGCAATTTCTATGTCTAGCCAAGTACAGCTAAGCAGCTGGGGGCTGGAATCCGCAGCGCAGGGATGCCCAAGCTTTCTGGGCACCCCCCGCTGCAAATTGCAGCCCGCAGCCGCCCCAGAAGATGGCGCGTTCATTGAAGCGCCATCCTCTGGCGCTGAACCCCGCTCTTCCAGCGGCCCTGGTAGTGGTGGCACGCTGGGTAATAGAGGTTAGGGTCAGCTTTGTATTATCAGCTGACCCTAAGCCCGAAATTTATGGCGGTCACGCCAATATTAGACATGACCGCCATGAATTTCTATTAAATTGTTTTAAAAAAAACACAACACAAGGAAAATGTTTTATTAGAAATAAAAAAAAAAAACCATTAGGGACTCCATCTTTAATTAAAAAAATCCTCTTCCGTCCGACGCAGTCCAAAACGCGATGTCCTCTCTGCTACATCCCCTGTGCATAAATATAGATGTCTATGCACAGGGAATAAGCAGACTGAGAACAATCTCAGCTCTGCTACATCATCTCTGTGCACAGACATTCATGTCTGTACACAGGGAATGAGCAGACTGAGAACAATCTCAGCTCTGCTACATCATCTCTGTGCACAGACATTCATGTCTGTACACAGGGAATGAGCAGACTGAGAACAATCTCAGCACTGCTACATCAGGCAGCAGGCGGGCTCTAGGACCCTGGAGCTGGCAGCCTGTACAGAGGAGACAGGATCTTATCTGTGCGAGTCAGCGATTACTTACAAAGTAAACGAGCAATGCAAACAAATGACAAAACTAGGATTGCTTCAGGCTGAAGCTTCCGAGACACATCTGCGATTTGTAAATCTCACACTACTCGCTATTACTCGCTTCCCCATTCATTAACATTGGACTCGCTAGACTCGCAACGAATAGCGAGTCCTGTGCTCGGACTCGCTAGAGTCAAGCGATTCCGAGTAATTTAGGATTCGCCCATCACTAGTGGTTATTAATGGATCACACTCAGAATGGGTCACAGTTAACAGTGGGGTACCACAGGGGTCAGTGTTGGGCCCACTTCTTTTTAACATATTTATTAATTACCTTGTAGGGGCATACAGAGTAGAATCTCAATATTTGCAGATGACACTAATCTCTGCAGGGTATTCAATACAGAGGAGGACAATTTTATATTACAGGAGGATTTATGTAAACTAGAAGCTTTAATGGGGATAAATGTAAGGTCATGCACTTGGGCAGAGGAAACAAAAGGTATAATTAAGTGCTTAATTGTAAAACACTGGGCAAAACTGTCACTGAAAAAGACCTGGGTGTATGGGTAGATGACAAACTCACATTTAGTGGCCAGTGTCAGGCAGCTGCTGCAAAGGCAAATAAAATAATTGAATGCATTAAAAGAGGCATAGATGCTCATGAGGAGAACATAATTTTACCTCTATACAAGTCACTAGTGCGACCGCACTTAGAAAACTGTGTACAATTCTGGTCTCCGGTGTATAAGAAAGACATAGCTGAACTAGAGCGGGTGCAGAAAAGAGCGACCAAGGTTATTAGAGGACTGAGAGCTCTGCAATACGAAGACAGGCTATTAAACTTGGGGTTATTTAGTATGGAAAAATGAAGGCTTAGGGGTGATCTTACAATAATGTATAAATATATGAGGGGACAGTACAGAGAACTTTCTAATGATCTCTTTACTCTTAGGCCTGAGACTGGGACAAGGGGGCATCCTCTACGTCTGGAGGGAAGAAGGTTTAATCATAATCACAGACGCGGATTCTTTACTGTAAGAGCAGTGAGACTATGGATTTCTCTGCCTTATGATGTTGTAATGAGTGAGTCACTACTAATATTATTTGAGGGGCCTAGATGCCTTTCTTGAAAACTATATTACCGATTACATACTACATACAGGGAACTAGTCTGATTGCCGTATGTGGAGTCAAGAGGGAATTTTTTTCCCCAATGTGGAGCTTAGTGTTGCCACATGGTTTTTTTTCCCTTCCTCAAGATCAACATGTTAGGCTATGGGTTGAACTAGATGGACTTAAGGCCCCATTACACCTTTCAACATCGGCTGTGATGTCGGAAGCGATGCTGCGGGTGCGCGCTCCCTTCCGACATCGCAGCCTAGCTGTCGCACGGCAAGATGTTGCCAGTGACGGCGCTGCGATGTTGCCGCAGCGATCGCTCGCTGGGCTGCGATCAACCCAGCGAGCAATCCGCAGCAATGCAGCGAATAGGCTGGATCGGCCGTGACATCGCTATTGCGGTGTCACGCCGAACGATGCCGCAGGTTGATTAAGTTGAAGTTGACAGGTTTTCCTGCATGCAGGAAAACCTGTCAACTCCGTCTTGAACAACTATCGTTGTTGAATCATGCGTTTACACGCAACAACGCAACAAAGATGTCGTTTCAACATAGTTCCTGACGTCACTTTTGAACGATGTCGGAAACGATATTGAAAGGTGTAACCGGGGCCTTTAAAGTCTTCCTTAAATCTTAAAAAACTATGTTACTATGATACAATTTCCCCATGTGAGTGATTTCCACTGAACTTTCCTTGTGTGCTTGGAGAGGAGTGCAGTGCAGTGATGTCACTATATAAATATTCATTCCCGGGGCAGTGTGCAGCAGAGAATTAAGTGATCACTCACTGTGATTGACAGATGGAGTTAATCTCTTATTTTGCAGTTTACACAGGATAGGGGATGAGCATAAATAAAAGAAATACATGAATAGAAAGAACTTCACAGGAGGAATTAGAAAATGATATCAGTTACATATTGATATTTGACCTGATAGATTCTGTGGTGAATCGGCCACCGAACCTGGCAGCTCCACAGCGCCTCCTGTTAAACCCAGGTCAGTCAGAGAACTGCCTGAGGATAAAGAAGGGCCGCAGCTGCCCTGCCTGTGCTGGTTTATTAAGGCACCTCTCAGTGAATGCGGTATATGCCTTCTAGCCCTCAGCCAGAAGCACATATAATATCCTCCACCCTGTCAATGATAGAGACCCTGAATAACCCCAAGCACTAATGCTGCCACCAGCTTCTCGTTTAATATAAGTTCGGTCCGTGGTCGGGCTTATATTGGGTCAGAAACCAACCCAGGTAGCGTTAAATGAGCACAAGAACGTGGGAATCATGATCAAGATAAAAAGAGCTACTCAAGATTAAATTTATATATTTAATCACGCTAATGGTACACTGGATATTAATATTCCCAGTTTTTAAGATGTTACAAATATTACAGTCAGATATGCCAATAAAAGGATAAATGGAATACACAGAATTACACACACATGTGATCAGTTACCTTAATGCTGATGGCACCACAAGGGCGGCGTGATGCCAGTCTGTTCCTGGGGTAATCTCTGGCTTTGGTGGAATAATGCCTCTTCAGAAGAAATACAATATGGAGATGGGGCAGCTGATTTTTATACATTATGGGCTGACCCCTGTCTCCACCCATCTCGCACCTCTGGGCTGTCTCACAATTCCCACCCCTCTGAGTGGAGATATAGATACCCAAACTCTATAATCTGCCCTAGCCTTGTCTGTGGGCATCACAGACGGAAGACAATGCTTTCATATTTTCAGTTATGATTTTATCTTCGTCTGGATATGAAACATGGCTATTCTGAGAGCAGTCTACTAGCCAATATCACATTTAGATGGCTTACGGTCATCCCACACATATGTAAAACGATGTGCGGTGACCGACGGAATGTCGCGATCACATATCTATGCTTGCCATGTTTATAGGCAGCACGGCTCATGAGATATTAAAAGTTATAACTCGTCTCCTCTCAGTCTAGCTGGATGAAAGGATTTTCCCTCCACTTGTGATACAGGGAAATTGGATGTGTCACCTTTTTGCAAATCCCAGCAGGATTTCCTTTGGATAATGGCTGGGTACAAAGTGTCATCTAATCTCCATTTCCTAGGAAGCTCCATAAACCTGGCTAAATGACATCTCCCTAGCTGATTAGCATATCAAAGGTGAGGAAGAGCCCTTTTGTGTGGCCTGTTGGCTGGCATCTACATGCTAATTAATCTACTACTGGCCAGAGATAGATCGCCTCTGGCTTGCAAGGGTGGGAGCTTATCTCTTTATGAGTGAGATGTGTCTTATCAAATTGCTTTCTGGGATGAAATTGAATCTGGGGAATATGGCAATATTCCTTACCAATACTGCTTATTCGTCACAGATTCCCTTTAAAAATCCTAAATGTAGCTATTATATTTTGTAAGGGTACGTGTCAAAGATCAGCGTTATGTGACATTCTGGACGCACTTTATTTTTACTGCATCCACTGTGTTCTCCCGTGCAGAAGACGTAAATGTGTCTGCACTAGAAATTGAAATGTCCCGGATAGGAAACCCACAACTCTAGTCAGTTTACGCAGCATTAAAAAGAAGCACAGTGGGCACAGGATTGCTAGAAATTTGCTTTTACTGTGCTATTCAGTTTTTTGGACCCAGTGAAATAACCTGTTTCCAAATTGCTACTAATCCTGATTGTGGGCACTTACCCTCAATGTCACCTGGTGATGTGGTTTTCATAACTGTGAAGGGCCTCTATATCTACACTAATGTATCTGCTTTTGTTACAAATATTGCAAATATTTGACTTACTGTGTACTTAAGGTAATGCACCTTTCTCTGAATGTTTGCATATTCCATTACTAAGCTATTTCACCAGCACTAATTTTTACGAGCCACAAGTCAGCTACAAACTTTAACAGTCACAGTGCAGAAGTCAGCACAGGAGTTTTACCATCACTTGAATTAGGCAAATACCAAAAGAGAATTGAGAGTGTTGTCCGCAGTGTATTTGTATTGAAACATTTGATGAAGATTTGTATGCAGTGGCGTAATAAGAAGCTCATGGGCCCCGATGCAAAAGCTTCAACTCGGCCCCCAATTATTGCAAATCTTTAATATTATTAGTCTTTTTCTATAGGCCAAAGGGACTTTTGGAGTACCATACTCTCCGGGGCCCGGGTGCGATTGCAACCCCTGCACCTGTTGTAGTTATGCTCCTGTTTGTATGTTCTTCTACAGTTGTTGGAGCAGTCTATCTGTAATTTGCCAAAACTCAACATGTGAGTAAAACGTTAACGGATTTTGCTTTCCAATCTAATAACACCATGATGTAGAGGAAATGTGGCGCCCTGCTCACAAGGTAGCCACAGCCTTCCCTACTGCACAGCTGGGTTTCAACAGCAGGTATCTACTACATGCAACAACTTCCACCCCGACACAGTAGGGCGAACTCCACTCACTGACTTTAGGTGAGATTCCCTATAAATACTGCTGCTGGGGGAGGAGTTAGTTAGAGTGTGCAGATGCTAGGAGAGCTGCGAAGATGTCCTGGTGATCGGTGCCACGGTTAGGCCCAAACCAGCGACCCGGAGTGGCCTTTCTACGTTGAGCCAAGCCTAGGAGTGGGGACAGAAGGCAAGGAGCAGAGCCAAGGAAGTGAGGAACCGGTGGAGGTTCACACAAGACGTACCGGACTTTGGGGGTCCGCACCTGCAGGATTACTCCAAGACTGCAGAAAACCCCGGCACACCATGGAGACTTCAGTCCCCCAGTCCCCCTGCGTACCCAGAAAGAGGGAGCCAGACACCGCAGTGTAGATCAGCACAGCATTGATCAGAGAGGGTAACCCGTGGACTGCGCAGGAGGAGAGAGTAGAGACCTGTGAAAGCGAGGAGGCCAGTCTGGTTGCAAGCAGACAGGGCTTCAGTAACTGCAGAGAAGCTAAGGAGGCCTTATACCCACTTGCTGTGGAGACTCACTGTGCACCTGGTCACCCAACAGTGCTCTGGACGTCTTTACCTGTGAATACCACCATTAAAGGCAATAGAGACTTCTTCAGAGTGTGTGTGTCATTCCTCTCCGTTCCCAGTGCCCATATAGACTGCTCCACTAATCCCTACCCTGACCTCAAGTCCCTCTCCAAGCTGCCCCTTCACTCCACGCTGCCCGGAGGCCCAGCTTCCCCTGTAGGGAGCTTTGCCATCCCAGCCGCATTACCTTCGCTCTCCGAAGGACTGCGGCGGCGCTGGTGACCTATCACCAGGTACTACAGCTGGCGTCACATGACAACAACAAATTCTTATCCCCTGTACATAACCCCTTATTGAAGTGTCACCCAGGTCACGGGCTCAGGCGCTGCCACCCGTGACATCCCCGTGAGAACACCCACTGAGCCTGATACCCGAATACCCCAAGGCCTGGGGCTCGACAGAAATAACCTTGATTCCAGCATTTTATCACCAATTACTGGGCTTCTTGCTGCAGTTTTGATAAAATTACTGTTTTATCTGATGTAGATCTACCAGTTCTCTGGATGATTAGTTCTCTATAACCCCCCACACCACTGATTGGCAGTATAGACAGAAAGTCCCCAATCAGTGGTGGGAACAAGGATATACAGAGCTCATAAATATGGAGGACTATATGGCAATAAGTTTACCATACTTCTCAACTGTCAAAGAAGAAAAAGACGCTGCAAAGGTTTAGGTCATGCCGACATAAGGAATAAGCTAGAAAGTGATGAACAAGCCCTTTAAGACTGTGTTTACACTACTCCTAAACCCTTCCATTGTCCTTTTCCCTTATAGGAAAAGAGTAACAGAAAGTAACTGCGCAAAGATTCATTAGACTCCCACCAGCCGAGGCCCAATGTCTCAATGAACTATACTGTGCTCTGTCAACTTTCTGTCAACATTCCCATCATATTTCACACCTGAGTTCTTGTTATTTTAAGTCCCCCATCAGGCTGACTCCTCAGCATTCCTCTCTACTCACAAGCTGTCTCCTCAGTGTTCACTCTGCTCTCACGACACCTCCTAAGCGCCTCTCTCTGCTCTCAAGCCATCGTCTCTGCATTCCTTTCTGCTCTCAGGCTGTCTTCTCAATGTTCATCTCTGTTCTCAAGCCATCTACTCAGCTCTCCTCTCTGCCCTTGGGCCATTTCACCTCTACTCTCTCCTACCAGGCCATCTCTTCAGCATTCTTCTCTGCCATCAGGACCATCTCCTCAGTGCTTCACTCAGCCCTCAAGGTGTCTCCTCAGTGCTCTTCTCTGCCCTCAGGGTGTTTCCTAAGTGCTCCTCTCTGCCCTCAGGGAGTCTCCTCAGCTCAGCGAATTTTTCTGCCCTCAGTGTGTCTCCTCAGTGCTTTTTTCTGCCCTCATGCCATCTCCTAAGCATTCCTCTGCCCTTCGGCTGTCTCTTTAGCTTTCCTCTTTACCCTCAGACCATCTTCTAAGCGTTCTTCTGTGTCCTCAATTTATCTCCTCAGTGCTGCTCTTTGACTATTTCATAAGCAATCCTCTTTGTCCTCAAGCACTTCTCTCCACCCTCAGCAGAGGAGAGGAGGGGCGGGATCAGGCAAGGGAAGCAGGAAGCTCTCTGCTTCCCTTGCCTGACCTCCTCTCTCCTCTGGCGGCTTGCGGGGGTCGGCTGGGGGCCCCCCTCCAGGCTTGAAGGGGCCCCCAGCCGGTCGGGGCCCTGGTGCAGCTGCACCAGCTGCACCAGTGTAGTTCCGCCCCTGCATTCTCTCCCTTTTCCAAGATGGCATGATTATTCTGTCAGGATTGCAGCTTTTACTGCATCTCAAGTTTGCTTTTCCCTCTCCTGCAAATGACTCGTCCCGGCGTGGACCGTGGGGTACTCAGAACCGGGCCATCTCGACATTGTTGTGGTTGTGGGATGTCACGGCGTTACCCGGTCCGTGATCCCCTCATCGAGCGATCAGTAAAAAGGGGAATTGAAAAAGGGATGAAAATAAAAATAAAAAGTAAAATAAAATAGTTTGTGTCGTGACGCTACCTGTGGAAGGCGGCCAGTGAGGCTGCTGCTGCAGGGGATGATGGGGGGTAACAGCTGTGATGGTTTGGCTCTCCATGGAAAGAGCGGGTCCCCAGGGCAACCAAATAGTCTATGCAGCTGATTTGGGGAATGGAGGGCCAGAAGGGCCAGCTCGGCTTTTCAGTCTACCTCTCTTCAGGTGCAGAAATAAGTCTCACACAGTGCTGAGCTTCAACCCGGTTTACTTGGCTTTTCTCGTCAGGTGTTTCAGTTACAAGTCAGTGCAGTGGTGGCTCTGGTAGTCTTTTAGTAGCCGGGATGGCTCATCCAGTTCACCTCCTTTTGTGTTCCTTTCCATGGGCCTCTCTTCCTCACAGTTCCGCACACAAAGCTCCGATCCAGCGGCCACGGGCCTTCGTTGGGCGACCTGCCTGGTCCCCTGGCCCTAGTACGGCGGCGTTCTCTTCACTGCCTTAGGGGTTGGGTCACGGGACATAAAGACCCCGCAACCGACCGGTTTCATGGTTGGAGCATCCTTCCACTTCAAGGCTGGTACCCTTGTTCCTACCCCGTCCATCAGCTTCCCAGCTAATTCGGGCACACATGTCGATTGCTCACTACCCGCGCCCCTAGGACTCCTTCTGTCTCTCCACGGTCTGTAGCCCGAGACCCGGAGCAAGCATCATGATGGTACAGGCCACCAGGTCCAGGTCCTCACAGTCTCGTGTTCTCCTCCGGCCCTTGCTTCTGGTGTTTCTCTGACTGGTTAATGGACTAACTGCTGGGCTCACTCCTCTCCCCGAACTCTCTGAACTTCCTGTGTTTTCTGATTTTGTTCCCTCTTTCCAAACCGTTTCCTGTGCTAACTTCCCCACCCTCCACCTGTCTCCTACCGCCATCCCATGGCTGGGCTTGAAGTCCCTTGCACTGGGACCGCAATGTGTTGGGTGTGTTTGGGTGACTGGACTTAACAATTCCTGTTGCTGCAACTTCTAGTGGCGACCAGACCGCAGGGGCACCACATAAATCCTGTGTGTTTCTCTTGTGACTGTTCATCAAAGGTTCTGCTTCCTACATCTGCTGCCAGCTTGTCTTCTGTTCCTTCTGTCCAGCTTCTGCTGTTTCCTCTGCTTTGCCTCTAGCTAGACCTGCCTTGTGTCACGTAAGCATGTTGCTTAATAAGCTCCCTGTAGCTTCCTCATATATTAAAGATGCAATAGCAGTGCACTGTTTGAAACTTTTTAGTAAAACTGCACTGCATCTGGTTCTGGACTTGTTTTTTCAGAGACTACCATTCCCAGGTCTCCTGGGTGTTACTGTGTTATAGACTTTGCTACAGCATCACTCAGAGTGAACTTTGCCATTGACTTTCCTTTTACAGCATCTTTTAGTGGGTATGGAGCTTAAAAAAACTGCACTGCTATTTGCATAATCCTGTGAGATTTTCAAGAGACTTCCTTAAAGGCTTCATTTAATATTTTCACTGTATGTTTATGAACTTTAATTTTCCGCTGTACTTTTTTTTAATAACCATGTGTCACAATACAGACTTTTTCACTGATGAACCTTGTTTAAGTTGTGTCTTGCCTGACACAAAAAGACTCCTGAGTTATCCATTATACTTATTACATCCTTTTTGCTAGCATTCCTGTCCTTATTTTTCCTCTCTACCCTCAGGACATCTTCTCAGCTTTCTTGTATGCTCTCAGGTTGACTCCTAGTGTTACTCTCTGCCCTCAGGCTGTCTACACAACTCTTCTCTCTACCTTCATGCCACTGCCTCTGATTCACCCAAGGGTCTATGGAATCTTGGTACCCAGGCGTTGTTCTGGGGGGTGTTGTTCTGGGTTGTTGCTGGTAGTCAATTGTAAATTTGAAAAAGGGAATAAATGTCTCATGATGCTATATATGGTTTCTGGTGATGGCACCAGCGCTGCTGTGGGATGATGGATGGGCAGCTGAATGGTATAGCTCCCCACAAGCGGAGCAGAGTCCCCGGGGTTGTGATAAGGTGACAGGGATTTGCACAAGGAGGTGACTAGGCAGCGGGGCCGCTGCTACAGTCTCTGAGCTGGACAGGGTCAGAGTTGGAGAAACGAAACACACAGACTGGAAGTTGCTTCTGTACCTTTACTGGTGGTATTGAAGATACTGTCCAGGGCACACTCCGGTGATCGGGAAACACTTTTGGATCTCCACAGTGACTGAGTATAAGGCCTCCTTGTTGCTTTTTCCTTGGTGAAGCCTCTGATCTTTGTGAAACTAGGCCTGGCCTCCTCTGTGTCTCTGTCACCTGTGTGGTGGGAAACCTCTGTGTGGACTACCGCTATCACTTCTCCTGTGGTGCCTGGCTCCCTTCTTGGTTGCTGTACAGGTGTCCGGGAGACTGGAATCTCCTCGGTGAACCAGTGTTTCTGCTGGGCTAGATGCTCTCCTGCAGACTCGGACTCCAGTGTCCGGGTTGCTTTCTGGGGTGAACCCGGTAAGGCTCCTCTGCCCCCAGTCTGCTGTTACTTTGCTCCTTCCGCCTTGCCTTCGACCTCACTCTTAGGCCCTCACACTGGCTAGGCTGGCTAGACTGGTTAACTGTCAACTGGCTCGGGCCTAGCGCGGCTCCGACACACAAGGACATCTTCACAGTTCTTCTAGCGACTGCACATTCTGACTAAAGGTACCGTTACACGCATCAATGTTGAAATGATATCACTAACGATCTCATGAACGCACAGTCGTTAGGACATCGTTGCTAAGCTGTCACACGTGTAGATATCGTGGACGACGCACCAACGATGTAGCGAGCAGCTATCGTTCGCACAACCCAGCGAACGATACTTGTTCACTGATGTAAATGGGCGAAATCGTGAACGACCTCATTATCGTGGTGTCACACAGAACGAAGCTGCAGGTTGGCTAATCGTGGATCGTTTGATTAGAGAACATGTTCTCAAATCTGCGATCAACGATCCAACGATTTATCGTAGTTGTATTTCGGTGTTACACAAAACAACGTCCTAACAATGTCGTTTGAACGACTCCAAACCCGTGATGTTTCAGCGATATCGTTCATGATATCGTACAGTGTAACTGGGCCTTAACTCCGCCCACAGCACCGGTATTTATAGGGGATTTTGCTTAAGGCAGCAAGTGGAGCTCACCCTACAGGTCTGGGATGGAAGGTGTTGGGTGTATGTGGTACCTACTGTGGAAATCCATCCATGTTTTAGGTGGTTCAGTGGGTACCTGTAATGGCAGGGCGCCACATTCCACCCTAGTTAACATCAGTACTAGGGATGGGCGAATCTACTCGCTAGGACTCGTTACTCGGCGAGTAGTAAGGGACTCGCAGGACTCGGTACTCTGCGAGTTTCCCAGTGATTACTCGCACGAGTCCAATGCAAATCAATATCAATCCTAGTTTTGTCAGAAACGCAGACAAAACTAGGATTGCCATTGTTTGCATTAGACTCGGCTACTGTGCCAGTGATAGCAGGGAAACTCACAAAGTAACTGCTGTTTCTTTGCGAGCCGAGTCCAGCTGTCTTCTCTGTGCAGCTCCAGGGTCCTAGAGCCCGCCTGCTGCCTGATGTAGCAGTGCTGAGATTGTTCTCAGTCTGCTCATTCCCTGTGCATAGAGATCTATATCTATGCACAGGGGATGTAGCAGAGAGGACATCGCGTTTTGGACTACGTCGGACGGAAGAGGATTTTTTTAATTAAAGATGGAGTCCCTAATGGCTTTTTTTTTTATTTCAAATAAAAATTTTTCTCTGTGTTGTGTTTTTTTAACCCTTTATTGGAGATTCTTAGTGGCTGGGTCAAACGTGGCCTGAAATTAAGAATCTCGGGCTTAATACCAGCTTGTATAACAAAGCTGGTATTAACCCCTTTATTACCCAGCGTGCTACCGCCACCAGGGCCGCTGGAAGAGCGGGGTTCAGCGCCAGAGGATGGCGCTTCAATGAACGCGCCATCTTCTGGGGCGGCTGCGGGCTGCAATTTGCAGCGGGGGGTGCCCAGAAAGCTTGGGCATCCCTGCGCTGCGGATTCCAGCCCCCAGCTGCTTAGCTGTACCTGGCTAGACATAGAAATTACGCGGAGCCCCACACATTTTTTTTTAATTATTTCATGAATTTCAGAGTCAGAGTCTCAGAGTCAGAGTCAGAATCTCAGAATTTCATGAAATAATTTAAAAAAAATGCGTGGGGCTCCGCGCAATTTCTATGTCTAGCCAGGTACAGCTAAGCAGCTGGGGGCTGGAATCCGCAGCGCAGGGATGCCCAAGCTTTCTGGGCACCCCCCGCTGCAAATTGCAGCCCGCAGCCGCCCCAGAAGATGGCGCGTTCATTGAAGCGCCATCCTCTGGCGCTGAACCCCGCTCTTCCAGCGGCCCTGGTGGCGGTGGCACGCTGGGTAATAGAGGTTAGGGCCAGCTTTGTATTATCAGCTGGCCCTAAGCCCGAAATTTATGGCGGTCACGCCAATATTAGACATGACCGCCATGAATTTCTATTAAATTGTTTTAAAAAAAACACAACACAGAGAAATATTTTTATTAGAAATAAAAAAAAAAGCCATTAGGGACTCCATCTTTAATTAAAAAAATCCTCTTCTGTCCGACGCAGTCCAAAACGCGATGTCCTCTCTGCTACATCCCCTGTGTATAGATATAGATGTCTATGCACAGGGAATGAGCAGACTGAGAACAATCTCAGCACTGCTACATCATCTCTGTGCACAGACATTCATGTCTGTACACAGGGAATGAGCAGACTGAGAACAATCTCAGCACTGCTACATCAGGCAGCAGGCGGGCTCTAGGACCCTGGAGCTGGGTCAGCCAGAACACAGAGAAGACAGGACTCTTATCTGTGCGAGTTTCCCAGCGATTACAAAGTAAACGAGTCCAATGCAAATAAATGACAAAACTAGGATTGCTTCAGGCTGAAGCTTCCGAGACACATCTGCGATTTGTAAATCTCACACTACTCGCTATTACTCGCTTTCCCATTCATTAACATTGGACTCGCTAGACTCGCAACGAGTAGCGAGTCCTGGGCTCAGACTCGCTAGAGTCAAGCGATTCCGAGTAATTTAGGATTCGCCCATCACTAATCAGTACTCCTGGAGTGAGAAACATTATCCAAAAACATATTCAACAATGATATTTTATAATAACAGGTATTATGTACAGAAATCTAAAAGAAAAGGAAAAACTTACAAAAACCACTGTAAAAGGGTGAAAAACAAGGTGCAGTCCGTACGGCGCTAGTCCATCCGCCGCAGGCTGTAAAAAGTAAATTTTTGCCACGACCAGTCCTGTGACTATGATCCTTTTTTAACTAAAAACAGCGAAGAATCCGGGGAAAATGTCGTTAAGAGTCTTTACAGTAAGTCTCTGTAAGCTCCGGGTTAAAAGGGTTTCAAAGTCTTTCAAAGTCCTTTAAAGTGCAATAAAGTCCATTACACATATATATAACCAAACATTTTCCCTACGGGTGTCTCGGCTTAGGAGACCTGGTACCTACTCTCCACCCCAGGCACGTTCTGTTCCTGACTTAATGTGCATAGGTCTGGGCCTAGTTTCTCCACCCTTCTGTACACTACTATTTACATTTCAATGTACATGCTGTTCCTTATTTACATGTTACCCTTGTTACATTTTATACTTTACAGATATTACACCCATTCTTCAAACCTGGATGGGGCTTGACCCTGGTTACTACGACTAGATCTACGTAGTGTTGGTGTCTCAGGTGGTGTATCTGTGTTTTGGGTTGCTCTATGTATGATAGGCAAACTGGGTAACTGTCTGTGCGGCCTTAGTCTCACTACAGGTCTGGCAGTTTCACCGATTGCAGGATACTCTGGTACTCTAACAATGGGCGATTCATATGGAATTTGGACAGGTACTTCTGGAACTCTATAAGTTTCTTCCAGTATTCTTTGTCCTTCTTGAGGTTGATAAAAGTGGATTACTGGTACAATTACTGCTCCCTCACATTGGGGCCAATCCTCTGGAAAGTCTCCAAGTATTGTATGAATCACTTTTTCTTTTGAGTCACTTTGGGATATACAAGGTATTTCTTCTTCTTGTTCTTCTTGTATCCTAAGTTGTTCTGGACATGTTTTTAAGTGTTCTCTTGATACTGTAGCAATGGTTTTACCTCCATCCTTACTGATTAAACAGGTTTTGCTGTTGTCAAAGTTGGAGTCTAACACAGTATAAGGCTCTTTCTCCCACTGATCATCAAGTTTATGATGTCTTCTTTTTCTTTTAAGTACAAGTTCTCCAGGTACTAACAAGTTCAGCTTGCACACTTTAGTTGTAATCTTTTTCCTGTTTTTCTCTGATCTTGTTCAGGTTATCTTCTACACATGCTTGAATCAATTGGTACTGTTCTTGGCGAGTTGTATTCCAATCTACATTAGATGTTTCTGCATCTGGTACTATGACTCCCATGTCCAAGTCAACTGGTAATTTTCCAGGGCGTGCTCTCATTAGATAAGCTGGTGGAACTCACTGGTATATTCTTGTACATGTCCACTAAATCAGGCAATTTGTCAGGTCACTGGTTCCTTTCTTCCAAGGTCAATGTCTTCAACATGTCTATAACTATTGTGAGGCACCGCCGGCATGGTCCCCATGGCCGGGGCGCATCACATGCAGGATCAGGGTATGATCCTGTTCACACTGGCCGGTTTTATAGTGGATGACGCTGTGTGAACCTATCCGGAAGACAAGGAGTTAAAAGTGATAGTGTGTGCTATAAAGCTGAAACAGTCATGAGACCAGTGAGCGGCTGTGAGTGGCTCATGAGATCGATGAGGCCCTGAGGAATGTAATGGGTGCTGATTGCTGACAGCCCAAGTGGGTGTGTCAGGTGGGTGTGTCCTGAGTAATAGCAGCCCAGCTGGATGAGTCAGTGTGGTAGTGACAGGCACGATAAGAGCCTGCCAGCTGAGTGATTGTCAGAACTCAGAGACTGGAGATAGTGCTGAGACCAGCCAGAGTGCAGAGCAGTCCAGAGGCTCTGTGTGCATGAATAGGATGGGAGCATGCTAGCTCCGTACCGGTGCTTAGGACCGAGGTCGTGACAGCTCCTGGAGTGGGGAAGCCGTGGCTGAACCCGGTGGATACTAGTCCGGGCTTGGGGTGAAACACGTCCGGGAAAGGAGCCCTTGGGGGACGCTTGGTGGACCCGTGACACAGGTAGCGAGACCCGGATCCGTGCCTGGTAAGACAGCAGTCCCGTGTGACGGAGTGAGCTGTGTGTAAATCATGCCAGGCGAGCGTAGTCGCCATTAGGTCCGACTAGTTAGTTAGTGAAGGACCTGTTGAACCGTATAAGTATTGTATGGCTTATTAAAAAGACCCAGCGAGTGAATGTAGCCCTACAGGGGCAGGTGTATGAAGTGTGCCAGGCGGGCATAGACCGCCCTTGGGACCGACTCAGTGTAGTCAGTTAAAGGTCCTGATGAATCGGAATGTATGTAGCCCTTTGGGAGACGAATGTGTGTAGCCCTTCGGGAGGCGATTTTATGAAGTGTGCCAGGCGGGCATAGACCGTCCTTGGGACCGACTCAGTGTAGTCCGTTAAAGGTCCTGATGAACCGGAATGTATGTAGCCCTTCGGGAGGCGATTGTATGTAGCTCTTCGGGAGGTGATTGTATGTAGCCCTTTGGGAGGCGATTTTATGAAGTGAGCCAGGCGGGTATAGACCGCATTTGGGTCCGACTCAGAGTAGTCAGTTAAAGGACCTGATGAACCGGAATGTATGTATGTACTAGAGGTCAGATGCAGGGGTTAATAGGGCTCCTATAGTAGGGTAACGGATGGTTGTCCCAGATACTAAGGTTTGCCAATCCCTGTTTTGAACCCAGATGTGCCACAGTCCATGGATGTCTATATGATGGGCTGTGAGCATGTGAATGGACACGTGTGGTCCATGGTGGCTTATAGGATGGATCACATATTGTATGTAAGAACCCGGTCAGGCTGGAGTCCTGATTCCGGGGTAGTATGAAGCTGGGGAAATAAAGCCAGGCGGCTGGTTCCGCCATTGGCACCCATAGGGCCCGTTGATATGGTAACTGATGTATTGTTAAATGTATGTGAAACGTAGCCACCATGGGAGCGGTTGTTAGAGCTCCAATAGGGACAGAGATGTGGTTAAAGGTCCTGGGTAACTATAAGATGTTATGTGCAATATAAGTGTTATGTAATTTTATATGTAAATGTATGGTGTATTTATGTATGGTTTTTATAAACAATGTGATATGTGTCAAACATGCTACCCGGGTTATGTTATTATATGTGAAAAATAAACGGGTAGACATTGGTTAAATTATAAACACGTGTTCTTGTCGTTATGCAAGCGGGTTCCCCGGGTGCTACCTCACACTATGTTGTTCATCTTTTCACACATGCCGTTTGTTTGTGGATGGTAAGGTGTGGTCCTAATCTTGCACCCATATAGATGACAAAATTCTTGAAAGATTTCAGCTTCAAATGCAGAACCTCTATCAGTCAACACCTGTTCTGGATACCCGTGTGGTCTACAGAAGTAGGCTTGAAAGGTTTTTGTGGCTATTTCAGCTGTCAAGTCCTTCACTGGAGAAACTACCAGGAATCTTGAGTAGTGGTCTACCATTGTCAATGCGTAGGTGTAACCGGATCCGCTGAGTGTTAATTTTACGTGATCTAAGGCTACTATTTGAAGCGGTTGAGTGGTAATAATTGGCTGGAGTGGTGCTTGTTGACTCTCTTGATCTTTTCTCCTCAAGTTGCATGGTCCACAGTTCTTATACCATCTTTCTATGGATCCTCTCATGTCAACCCAGTAAAATCTGTCTTTCAACAGCATCACGAGTTTCTTCCATCAGAAGTGTCCTGCTTTGTTGTGGAATGCATTCAACACTATCTGGACATCCTTCTTGGGTACTACTATTTGCCAGACCATCTCATGGATTCTGGGATTGATGTACCGTTTGCATAGTTTCTCTTAGAAGATAAACAGTTTGCTTCTCTCTTTCCACAAGTGTTTTACCTCTGGTGGAGCATCTGGAAAAAGACGGGTAGATTCTTGGGTTACCAGCCCTTTAACCAAACTGATAGCCGGGTCACTGTCTTGGGACTCCTTCCAACCATAGTGAGGTAATGGATTTACTGTTTTCTCCAGGAATCTTCTAGAGGCTTGCTGAAATTGGGATGCCCTGTGGCGATGGAAAGTGGGTAGCTGTACTTCTTCTAGCTGTTCCACATCTTCTCCCACATCTGACAGGTGAGGCATCCTTGATAAGGCATCAGCGTTGGCATTGTTATGGCCAGCCCGGTACTTGATGGTAAACTGGTAATTGGACAATCTGGCCATCCAGCATTGTTCCATGGCACCTAACTTTGCGGTTTCCAGGTGTGTTAGAGGATTATTATCTGTGAAGGTGGTGAATTTTGCAAATGCCAGGTAATGCTTGAATCGTTCTGTGATGGTCCAGACCAAGAACTCCAACTTAAATGAACTGTAGTTCTCAGGATTCCTTTCTGTAGGGTGAAGCTTCTTGCTGAAAAAAAAATCACCAAAAAATTGCCAGGTAAATACCCATTGCACCTAGCAGCAGCTGCCAGCTCCTCTGAGAGGCAACACAGGTGTCTGTATACCGGTACTCAGTCACCTGCAACCCACAGTGGGGGCGGTTGTGGCACCAGCCTCCGGCCATGCTGTCAGGGAGATGACTGGTGGCATTTAAAGACACAAGGTTACCATAGGGCTCTGCCACTCATGATGCATGCAAGGCATAGTGTCAAAACAGCCTATTGGTCACGCCCTTCTATTAGATCAGGCGGGCTGCTCCACACTGATTACATGCCTCACACAATGACAGGCGCCCCCCAGAGGGCCCAGCTACAAACTGCAGATAAAAAAAGTGCAATAAAACACTAAAGATGAAAATGTGGGGTGTTTGTGGATATTTTGGCCAAAATATGTAAGCTTGTAACCCACCGTCAAGGGCCCCCACGCTTACAAGTCCTAACCATATGCTTGTCGCCATATGTATATCTAATATTCTGTGGTTCACCGAAATAGGACATAAAAACAGAGAAAAAAAATCACCAAACAATTGCCAGGTAAATACCCATTGCACCCAGCAGCAGCTGCCAGCTCCTCTGAGAGGCAACACAGGTGTCTGTATACCGATACTCAGTCACCTGCAACCCACAGTGACAGCATGGCCGGACGCTGGTTATTTCGGTGAACCACAGAATATTAGATATACATATGGCGACAAGCATATGGTTAGGACTTGTAAGCGTGGGGGCCCTTGACGGTGGGTTACAAGCTTACATATTTTGGCCAAAATATCCACAAACACCCCACATTTTCATCTTTCGTGTTTTATTGCACTTTTCTTATCTGCAGTTTGTAGCTGGGCCCTCTGGGGGGCGCCTGTCATTGTGTGAGGCATGTAATCTGTGCGGAGCAGCCCACCTGATCTAATAGAAGGGCGTGACCAATAGGCTGTTTTGACACTATGCCTTGCATGCATCATGAGTGGCAGAGCCCTATGGTAACCTTGTGTCTTTAAATGCCACCAGTCATCTCCCTGACAGCATGGCCGGAGGCTGGTGCCACAACCGCCCCCACTGTGGGTTGCAGGTGACTGAGTACCGGTATACAGACACCTGTGTTGCCTCTCAGAGGAGCTGGCAGCTGCTGCTAGGTGCAATGGGTATTTACCTGGCAATTTTTTGGTGATTTTTTTTCTCTGTTTTTATGTCCTATTTCGGTGAACCACAGAATATTAGATATACATATGGCGACAAGCATATGGTTAGGACTTGTAAGCGTGGGGGCCCTTGACGGTGGGTTACAAGCTTACATATTTTGGCCAAAATATCCACAAACACCCCACATTTTCATCTTTAGTGTTTTATTGCACTTTTTTTTATCTGCAGTTTGTAGCTGGGCCCTCTGGGGGGCGCCTGTCATTGTGTGAGGCATGTAATCAGTGCGGAGCAGCCCACCTGATCTAATAGAAGGACGTGACCAATAGGCTGTTTTGACACTATGCCTTGCATGCATCATGAGTGGCAGAGCCCTATGGTAACCTTGTGTCTTTAAATGCCACCAGTCATCTCCCTTACAGCATGGCCGGACACTGGTGCCACAACCGCCCCCACTGTGGGTTGCAGGTGACTGAGTACCGGTATACAGACACCTGTGTTGCCTCTCAGAGGAGCTGGCAGCTGCTGCTAGGTGCAATGGGTATTTACCTGGCAATTTTTTGGTGATTTTTTTTCTCTGTTTTTATGTCCTATTTCGGTGAACCACTGAAGCTTCCTGCTGGCATAGGCAACCACTCTTTCTTTGCCATTCTGCTTCTGTGCTAAGACAGCTCCTAACCCCACATTGCTGGCATCGGTGTACAGCAGAAATGATTGGTTGTAGTCAGGGTAAGCCAGGATCTCTTCACCAGTCAGGGCCTCTTTCATTTGCTTGAAGGACTCTTCTTGTTCCTTGCCCCACTCAAATGGAAGACCTTTGGACTTGCCTTTCTTGGGCTGACCTACCAGGAGATTTTGTAAGGGGACTCCTTTCTTAGTGTTCTCCTTGATAAATCTCCTGTAGTATCCCACCAGTCCCAGGAACTGACATACCTCTCTGATGGTATGGTTACCTTATCCGGGTCTGGTGCCACTCCTTCTGAACTGACCACATGAGCTAGACGCTGGACCTTTGGCTTTAGTAAATGGCATTTGGATGGCTTCAGCTTCATCCCATACTTAGCTAATGCTTCGAATACCTCTGCCAGGTGTTTCAGGGGTTCATCTTAGGTTTTAGAGTTCACCATTACATCTTCTAGGTAGAGAAGGACAGTTTCAAAATTTCAGTACCCCAGGCAACACTCCATCAGCTTCTGGAACATTCCGGGTGCATTACATAGTCCGAATGGCATGCTGTTAAATTCACACAGACTCATGGGTGTAGTAAATGCCGTCTTCTCCCGATCTTCTTCTGCTACGGAGACCTGCCAATACCCACTAGTGAGATCTAGGTTAAAAAGTAATTAGCAGAGTTTAATGCAACAAGTGACCCTTCTATGCGGGGTAATAGGTTGGCATCTATATTCAACACACATTCTCATGCTGCCATCCTTCTTTTTGACCAGGACTAGTGGAGCTGCCAAGGGACTGTAACTATCTCTTATGACCCCTGTGTCCTTCATGTCCTGTAACATCCCTTTGGCATGCTGATAAAGAGCTGGTGGAATAGGTCTGTATCGCTCTTTGATTGGTGGATGTGTAACTGTGGGTATATGATGGTGTACCCCTTTAATCCTACCAAAATTGAGTAGATGCTTACTGAATACCTGTTCATACTCCTGAACTACCCGGTAGACACCATGCTTCTTCTATTAAGGTGTGGACTCAGTCCCAACATGCAGCTGTTTACACCAGTCCTCCAGCTGCCCCTTGGAATTGCTATCCTCCACCGAGTCTGGTGGGGTCAAGGATTCCACTGCTTGTATAGCGTTGTTATGCACAGTGTACAGCTTAGCAACGGCAGAATACCTGGTTAGTTTGACCTCGTCTATGCCACAATTTAAGATGCGGATGGGTACCCTTCCCTTGCATACATCAACCGCCCCCCTGACTGTCAAGAGTGTAGGCCTGTGTTCTGTATTGATGAGCTCTACTACTATCTGGTAGTCCTGTCCTCTTAGGCCTATAGCTGCTCGCCACCAGATCATCATTTCACTCATCGGGGGTACAACAATAGGAATTGGGTCTGTCACCCATGCACTACCAATTCACCACCGGTCAGTTTTACCTGTTGTTGATGCAGGAGGGCTCTGATCTCTCTTTGAGGAACCCTCCGCTGCCAGGGTTTGGCAGTGTCTGCAATCTGTTGGAGTAAGAACAACACTTCATCAAATCATTTGCTAATGACATTAGTACCCACAATGATATATGGATCTCTGTCATTAGGATTATTTTCTACCACAATAAGCCCCTGGTCTTTTAACTCCACCCTTCCCACTTTTACTGTTACTTCTCTAACCCTGACTAGGTTAAGTGGCGAACCATTAGAAGCATATATGTTGAGGTTTGGATCTGGTGGGTTAAGTTCATCGTCAGACCAGAATCTCTTATAAAGGATATGAGGTATTGTGGTCACCTGCGACCCATTGTCCAATAACGTAGATGTAGGGATGCCTTCTAGTACAATAGACAGGAATGGTCTGTGTCCAATCTACCTATCAAACCTGTCTGATGGGCCTGGTCGGTCTACTCCTGGGGTTTGGCCCCGGCCCCAGGGGTTGCTTGTTTAAAGGACAATGCCTGGCGATATGACCAGTCTTGCTGCAACATCTACAGATGGGCTCTCCTATGGAACTTTGTGGGTCATTGGTCCTCCTACGGAACGACATAGCCTTCTTGTCTCTCATCCACGGGACGTCTTCTGGGCTGTTGGAAAGCTGTATCCTGCCTGATGACTTGGTCTCTGCTTGCAGCTGCAGGGCTTCCATGACTGTTGCCAAAGTCCTACTCAGCTGGCGCACCTAAGAGCATAGATTGTCCAACCTGGGATTTGCAGCCTGCATGTTGTTCTCAGTTGCAGGTGTGGAAGTTGGTGTTACTGGTGCTAGAGCATTGTCACTCTACCACCTCCGAACTGCCCCATCAGGGGTTTCTAGGGGTTACAGCCCCTTGATAGCCATGTCCTTTACAGTGTTAAAGTCTACATCCGGGGGATCTAGGGACAACCAGCACACGGTTCTGCTCTCATCTGTTGACCGTAGCCCACGGATAAACTGCTCAGTTAGCATTTTGTCCTCCTCCTGCATACTAACAGGGCTGACCTGTTTCAAAGCTCGCATCGCCTCTTGCAGGCGCCAGGCATAGTCTCTGATGTCATCCTGCGGCTGCTGGTAACAGTGGTAAAAGTGCATTCGGAGGTTAGTTTTATTGCGGGTTTCAAAAGCAGCTTTCAGTCTATCAAAGATTATAGTTACTGATTCTTGCTCTGCTTCTGACCAGGTTTCAATCTACTGCTCTGCTGCATCGGGTAACTGTCCCAGTACAACAGCAGTCCTCTGTTTTTCAGTCATTGCATACATGTCTAGCATACTGCAGATTTTCCTTTTAAATGCTGACAAGGCGTTTGGCCGGCCATCATACTGAGGTAATCATTTAGTCCCCACGACGTATGGTAGCGAGATCGGCATGATTGGGGCTACAGCGCCCGGCGGGTGGGGTGCTCTACTGGCTGCACACATACTTAGTCTAGGCTGATTGGTGGGGACTAGGAAGGGAGCTTCTTCGTCTGACATTTTTGCGCCCCCCTGTGAATCACGGCCAGTCATTATAGAGTTAACTAGGTGACAGCTCCACAGTCAGGGAGTTACGTGTTTGGGAGTTTCCGGATTAGGCCGCTGCACCTCGTCAGTACTAGGCAGAGCGCGGGGCGGGGCTTGGCTTTGTGCTCTTTTCACCGTTACGCCCCCTTCCTTACCGCTTGGCGGTGCAGTAATGGTGGCCAAATGTTAACAGTTCACAATGCACAGTCAATACACACGGCACACAGTACCTGGTGATACCAGGCATGGCATCTTGTTCATGATGCCAGAAATTGATTCACCCAGGGGTCTATGGGAACTCGGTACCAGGACGTTATTCTGGCGGATTCTGTCTCGGTGGCTGTTGCCCAGGCCCGTAGCCCTGGTAGTCAATTGTAAATTAGAAAAAGGGAATAAATGTCTCGTGACCCCACCTGTGGTTTCTGGTGATGGCAACAGTGCTGCTGTGGGCCTCCGGGGATGATGGACGGGCAGCTGGGTGGTATAGCTCCCCACAGGCGGAGCAGAGTCCCCGGGGTTGAGATGAGGTGACAGGGATTTGCATAGGGAGGTGACTAGGCAGTGGGGCCGCTGCTACAGTCTCTGAGCTGGACAGGGTCAGGGTTGGAGAAACGGACATACACACTGGAAGTTGTTTCTGTACCTTTACTGGTGGTATTGACGATACTGTCCAGGGCACACTCCGGTGATCGGGAAACACTTCTGGATCTCCACAGTGACTGAGTATAAGGCCTCCTTGTTGCTTTTCTCTTGCTGAAGCCTCTGATCCGTGTGAAACTAGGCCTGGCCTCCTCTGTGTCTCTGTCACCTGTGTTGTGTGGTGGGAAACCTCTGTGTGGACTACCACTATCACTTCTCCTGCGGTACCTGGGTCCCTTCTTGGTTGCTGTACAGGTGTCTGGGAGACTGGAGTCTCCTTGGTGAATCGGTGTTTCTGCTGGGCTAGATGCTCTCCTGCAGACTCGGACTCCAGTGTGCTGTTACTTCGCTCCTTCTGTCTTGCCTTCGACCTCACTCTTAGGCCCTCACACTGGCTAGGCTGGCTAGACTGGTTAACTGTCAACTGGCTCGGGCCTAGCGTGGCTCCGACACACAAGGACGTCTTCACAGTTCTCCTAGCGACTGCACACTCTGACTAACTCCGCCCCCAGCACCGGTATTTATAGGGGATCTTGCTTAAGGCAGCAAGTGGAGTTCCCCCTACAGGTCTGGAGTGGAAGGTGTTGGGTGTATGTGGTACCTACTGTGGAAATCCATCCATGTTTTAGGTGGTTCTGTGGCGCCACACCTCAGCTTTCTTTTTTCTTCTGTTCTGTCTGTCCTAAATATGTAGTATAATGGTTGAAAAAACACTTTTTATAACTTGCATTTTCCCCCAGATATGAGGTATCGTCTAGAAGTGTTGACAGCATTCTCAAAGCCTCCATGTCACCCCTTGCTCTGTTGTTATCACACCCCGGTGGGCGTGATAACCTAATTCCCTTGTGCGCTCCAGGAGTTTGAAATCTGTGGACTGCTTCCTGGTATGATGTGAGGTCACATCATTTCTAGTCCTGTGCACTGTGGGGGTGTAATTGGGTGTACTCGTCGGCTTTAGACTGCGCACTGCGCATGCAGTGGAGCTGGCTAATAGACGCAATACAGCCCCATACTGCACAGGACCAGAAATGATGCGTTGCTGTGTCATACATACAAGGAGCCCACAAAGATTTCAAACGCTGGGAGTGCACAAGGGAATTAGGTTACCACGCCCACCAGGGTGCGATAACAACAGAGCGAGGGGGGACATGGAGGCTCAGAGAA
Source organism: Allobates femoralis (assembly GCA_033576535.1). Lineage (NCBI taxonomy): Eukaryota > Metazoa > Chordata > Amphibia > Anura > Aromobatidae > Allobates > Allobates femoralis. The sequence goes on along the minus strand of JARQOC010000003.1, from coordinate 87,272,786 downwards.
CGCTGTCCACACGTCTAGACGATACCTCATAACTAGAGGGGAAATGTATGATATAAAAAGGGTTTTTTTCAACTGTTCTACTACACGTTTAGGTCACACAGGGATAATTAGAACACTACTAGGAAGCTGCAGGGACAGGTAGTGATAGGTTTTGTGGCATAAAGTAGCTGACAGGGTCCCTTTTAATTGTGGTCTACAAATATTTGAAAGGTAGTTGGTGAATCTGTGATTGACTGTTCAGTCAGACTGTGCCCCAACCATTTGTGCCAGCATCTGTGATTGGTTGCCATACATATTAGTGTATTGGCAGAGAACCTGCCATCATATGGATGGAAAAATAAATTCCCGGCTGCACTGCTGGTGTAGAATGATCTAAGGGACGAAGGCCTATGCACTAAACATTTATTGTGAGGTGCAAAACTATGCATTCCAGCACTCAATGAGTGCTTTCCTCAACCTAAATTATTGAGGAGAAAATAAAACTTTGGTAGTAGCTCTGGTTTTTAAATTTCACAATGTTCTGCATGGGTATTTTCATACTCCTTAACCATTATTCCAATCAGTCATTATTCTTATAGGTGATGTCTGAATAAATATACCTAAAATACAAAAGATATAATAAAGGTTGTGGGGGGAGGGGAGGGAAGGGGGAGGGAAGGGTTTATTTATTCATATATTAAATAACAAATGGGCAGCCTATCACATTATACTCGTTTGCCCCAATCGTAGCTGCCCTCCCCATCCCCAGGCCGCTGTCAGGTCCATGAGCCTAATTAGTGGCACTGGAAGTAAGAGGAGAGGTCAGTGCCGGAGCAAGACAGTATAAGAGTCAGTTTTAATTTTGGCGTTTTTAAGTCATGTCCGCCGTCCATATCCACTTATGTCACAATATAAGATGAATTTAATAGAAGTGAGATATGTCCGTACGATAATTTAATCCCTCCGGATACCGTACATTCAATGACAGTATCCAGTGGACTTCGCGACAAAGCAATATACGCTCCCAGTCCCCACCCCTTTTTGGGCGCATCACACGCTCGATCCCCCTGATTTTTAATGCGCTAATATCCCCTCTATGTATTTCAAGGAAATGCCGTGATAGTCCTGAGAGGTTTTTGCGACTGGCTGCATTATCTGGTTTTGGTGCCGTTATATGTTCCCCTATGCGCTTTTTCAGGGCCCTGCTTGTGCAGCCGACATAATGTTTATCACATGACTCGCACGAAGCAAGATAAACTACGTGGGTCGAATTACAGTTTATGTACATTTTTGTTCTAAATTGCTGTTTAGTAATAGCATTGGAGAATGTATCAGTTATTTCTATGTGATTACATAGTGTACACCTACGACCTCCGCATTTATATGTACCTGTATATTTCAACCACGTGGGTTGGGACTCCTTTTCCTTGAAAGTGCTAGGTGATAGAATATTACCCAAGGTGCGGGATCTCTTTGGGACGCATCTGTAACCTTCCCCCAATATTGAGGATAATTTGTGATCCTGATGTAAAATAGGTAGAAATTTATGCATAAGAGCTACAATATCCTGGTAGTCAACTGTACATTCTGTTGAAAAAGTTGGGATGTTTCCACCCTTCCCTTTTTTATACTTAGAGTCAAGTAAGGACTTCCTTGTTCTTGTGTCAGCGATATTCCGTGCCCTATTCAGCATCCATATTTTATAGCCTCTATTTTTTAGCCGTCGGTCTATACGTCTATTTTCCAATTCTAAAGAGGTATTGGTAGAGCAGGACCTCTTTGCTCTGATATATTCCCCTAAGGGAAGATTACGGATAACATGTTTAGGATGGCAGCTGTCAGCGTGTAAGATTGAATTCCCACTGACAGCTTTTCTATATAGGGAGGTATTAATTTCCTTTGTTGTTAGATCCCCCCTTAGATTTACATCCAAATATGTTGCTGAAATGTCCTGTTTTTCATGAGTAAAAGTGATGTTCATATCATTCCCATTGATATAACATATAAATTCCTCTAACCTAGATTCTTGGTCGAGGGGAGGTACCTCTGGTGTCTGCCAGATCAGGATGACATCATCCAGGTACCGCCCCCACCATACAATCTCCTTCAAAAAAGGATTGACCGCGGTAAATATGTATTTACTTTCCCAAATACTCATATATAAATTAGCGAGTGTTGGTGAAAAACTCGCGCCCATAGGGCAACCGCAAACTTGGAGGTAATAGGAAGAATCAAAAATAAAAAAATTGGTTTTAAGCAAATGTTCTATGCACATCATAAAAAACAATTTTTCCTCCTCAGAATATAATTCTGTTCTTTTTAAGACCTCCGACATAGCCAAAAGTGCCTGTGAGTATGGGATACAGGAATAAAGTGCAATAACATCGCAAGTTAACCATTTGTAGCTCTTCTCCCATTTGATATTCTCCAAGGCCCCCAATAGGTGTTTAGTATCCCTAATATGGCCCGGAGTTTTTGTAACTAAAGGTTGTAATTTTTTGTCGATCCATTCAGACAAACGTTCATTTACTCCCCCTATACCAGCCACAATTGGTCTAAGGGGTGGGGGAAAGACTTGTTTATGCACCTTAGGAAATGCATGAAAAATTGGTGTTACAGGGTTCTCCACATATAGGTAGTCAGAAACATTTTTAGTAATTACCCCCATAGCCAGACCTTCTCTTAATATTAAATCCAGCTCTTGTTGTACTTTTATGGTGGTTATCCGGCATTGGGCGGTACGTGGTGGCGTCGGACAACATCTCCACAACTTGTTTGCAATATAACATTTTGTCCAACACCACCACCGCACCGCCCTTATCCGCTGGTCTGATAATAATATTGGGGTTCTTTTTTAGTTCCCATAAAGCTTTTTTCTGGGGTCTTGTTAGATTATCATTATTTACATTTCCTTGCAATAGCAAACTCCTGATTTCTCTTTCCATTAGGTTTTGGAATGTATCCATAGCAGGACATCTAGAAACAATAGGGTAATATGTAGGATTAGGAACACGCATACATTGGTCAGTTTTTTCATTTTCTGATGTCAACAAATCATCAGTCCCCTGGAAATCATTTAAGGCATTCAATGTTATATGCTCTACGAGTGTGGCCAAGAGGGGCACAGACCTCTCCATATATGAAGTATCTGGAGTGTCTGCTTCCTCTCTCCCCTCCACATTATCCTCAAAAAAATGCCTCTTAATTGTAAGGAGTCTGACAAACCTGTTGACATCTTGTAATGTTCTCAACAAATCACTTCTGCAGGTCGGTACAAATTTTAACCCTTTAGATAAGACTTGCTTTTGTTCAGCAGTGATAACGTTAGCTGACAAGTTTAAAACAGTATAATCCTCACCCACAGTATCAGTCCCCATTACCTTCTCCTCCTCCAAGTTTGCGGTTGCCCTATGGGCGCGGGTTTTTCACCAACACTCGCTAATTTATATATGAGTATTTGGGAAAGTAAATACATATTTACCGCGGTCAATCCTTTTTTGAAGGAGATTGTATGGTGGGGGCGGTACCTGGATGATGTCATCCTGATCTGGCAGACACCAGAGGTACCTCCCTTCGACCAAGAATCTAGGTTAGAGGAATTTATATGTTATATCAATGGGAATGATATGAACATCACTTTTACTCATGAAAAACAGGACATTTCAGCAACATATTTGGATGTAAATCTAAGGGGGGATCTAACAACAAAGGAAATTAATACCTCCCTATATAGAAAAGCTGTCAGTGGGAATTTAATCTTACACGCTGACAGCTGCCATCCTAAACATGTTATCCGTAATCTTCCCTTAGGGGAATATATTAGAGCAAAGAGGTCCTGCTCTACCAATACCTCTTTAGAATTGGAAAATAGACGTATAGACCGACGTCTAAAAAATAGAGGCTATAAAATATGGATGCTGAATAGGGCACGGAATATCGCTGACACAAGAACAAGGAAGTCCTTACTTGACTCTAAGTATAAAAAAGGGAAGGGTGGAAACATCCCAACTTTTTCAACAGAATGTACAGTTGACTACCAGGATATTGTAGCTCTTATGCATAAATTTCTACCTATTTTACATCAGGATCACAAATTATCCTCAATATTGGGGGAAGGTTACAGATGCGTCCCAAAGAGATCCCGCACCTTGGGTAATATTCTATCACCTAGCACTTTCAAGGAAAAGGAGTTCCAACCCACGTGGTTGAAATATACAGGTACATATAAATGCGGAGGTCGTAGATGTACACTATGTAATCACATAGAAATAACTGATACATTCTCCAATGCTATTACTAAACAGCAATTTAGAACAAAAATGTACATAAACTGTAATTCGACCCACGTAGTTTATCTTGCTTCGTGCGAGTCATGTGATAAACATTATGTCGGCTGCACAAGCAGGGCCCTGAAAAAGCGCATAGGGGAACATGTAACGGCAGCAAAACCAGATAATGCAGCCAGTCGCAAAAACCTCTCAGGACTATCACGGCATTTCCTTGAAATACATAGAGGGGATATTAGCACATTAAAAATCAGGGGGATCGAGCGTGTGATGCGACCAAAAAGGGGTGGGGACTGGGAGCGTATATTGCTTTGTCGCGAAGCCCACTGGATACTGTCATTGAATGTACGGTATCCGGAGGGATTAAATTATCGTACAGACATATCTCACTTCTATTAAATTCATCTTATATTGTGACATAAGTGGATATGGACGTCGGACATGACTTAAAAACGCCAAAATTAAAACTGACTCTTATACTCGTCTTGCTCCGGCACTGACCTCTCCTCTTACTTCCAGTGCCACTAATTAGGCTCATGGACCTGACAGCGGCCTGGGGATGGGGAGGGCAGCTACGATTGGGGCAAGCGAGTATAATGTGATAGGCTGCCCATTTTTTATTTAATATATGAATAAATAAACCCTTCCCCCCCCCCTTCCCTCCCCTCCCCCCACAACCTTTATTATATCTTTTGTATTTTAGGTAGATTTATTCAGACATCACCTATTAGAATAATGACTGATTGGAATAATGGATAAGGAGTATGAAAATACCCATACAGAACATTGTGAAATTTAAAAACCAAAGCTATCTCCCATTTTTACACTCATATACAGTCATATTCAATCATATTTACAATTACATGAATATTACTGCATTACTATGCTCCATCTTATTTGTACTAGCAAACTAATATATGATCTGTTAAACACTGGTCTGGTTGACTATTGTTTGTAATTACTCTGGCTGAGTAGAGTAACATATATGTATATTTAATCATGGATCTAAAGGAAGGTTCTGTAAAAACGAACCTGATAGAACAGTGATGGCGAACCTTTCTGAGGCCGAGTGCCCAAACTGCAACCTAAAACAAATTTATTTATGGCGAAGTGCCAACACGATAATATAACCTAAATTACAGCAGGAGTGGTAATCACAAGCGCTGCACAGTGGGGAGACCCAGCAGATGCTAACTCTCTTCCCTGTGCAGTGCTTGTAGTCCTGAAACATTGATGATCAATTCAATTATTTTAACAATTAATTGATTTTAAACTTACCTTTGCAGTCTTTTCTTCTCTTCGGCAGTGGTCAAACGGCTCATGTGTACTGCACATTGAAGCTGAGCCGCTGCCACTGCCCTTTCTAGAAACAGCAGGTGGACTGATCTGTATGGAAAAAATGCAGAATATTAGACAGATAGCAGATAGATTTTATCATGGAATACAAGCAGATTTCATACTGAAATCATGGTCCTCATCTTGTAGTAATATCTCCAACATGACCCTCTCCTTGCAGTAATGTGTCCCATCCTGACCCTCTCCTTGTAGCTATGTGCTCTATCCTGACTCTCTCCATGTAGTAATGTTTCCCATCCTGACCTTCCCATTGTAGTTATGTGCTCCATCTTGTCCTTCCCCTTCTAGCTATGTGCTCCATCCTGACCCTCTCCTTCTAGTTACGGGCTCCATCCAGATCCTCTCCTTGTAGTAATGTGCTCCATCCTGTCCCTCTACTTGTAGTAATGTGCTCCATCCTGACCCTCTCCTTGTAGTAATGTGCTCCATCCTGACCCTCTCCTTGTAGTAATGTGCTCCATTCTGATCGTCTCCTTCTAGTAATGTGTCCTATCCTGACCCTCTCATTCTAGTAATATGTCCCATCCTGACCCTCTCCTTGTAGTTATGTGCTCCATCCTGATCCTCTCCTTCTAGCTTTTTGCTCCATTCTGATCCTCTCCAAGCTATATGTTCCATCCTAACCCTCTCCTTGCAGTTGTGCTCCATCCTGACCCTCTCCTGGCAGTAATGTTCCTATCCTGACCCCCTTCTTGTAGTAATGTCTTCATCCTTATCCCCTTGTAGTATGCCCCATCCTTGTCCCCTTCGGTAATGTCCCATCCTTGTCCCCTTGTGGTAATGTCCCTATCCTGCCCCATCATGTAGTAATGTCCCATCCTGTTGTAATGCCCTATCCTTCTCCTCTTGCAGCAATATTCCCCATCCTGCAGTAATGCCCTATCCTTCTCTCCTTGTAGTAATATGCCCCATCCGTGTCCCCTTGAAGTAATATGCCCCATCCTGCAGTAATGTGTCTCATCCTTGTCCCCATGTAGTAATATGCCCCATCCAGCAGTAATGTGCCCCATCCTTGTCCCTTGGTATTATTGCACCACCATTGTCCCCATCACATAGTAATATGCCCCAACTTGCCCCCTGGTAGTATTGCCCTATTCTTGCTTTCATTACATAGTAATCTGCCCCATCCTTGTCCCCATCACATAATAATATGCCCCATCCTACCATCACATAACAATATGCCCCATCCTGCCCCCTGTTTGTATTGCCCCATCCTGCCCCATCACATAACAATATGCCCCATCCTGCCCCATGACATAATAATATGCCCCATCCTGCCCCCTGTTAGTATTGCCCCATCCATCTATCCATCCATCCATCCATCCATCCATCATCCTCTTAGTATTGCCCCATTCATCCTGCCTCCTCTTTGTATTGCCCCATCCATCCATCCTCCTCCTAGTATTGCCCCATCCATCTATCCTCCTCTTAGTTTTGCCCATCCATCCATCCATCCTTCCTCCTCTTAGTATTGCCCCATCCATCCATCCATCCATCCTCCTCTTAGTATTGCCCCATCATCCATCCTCCTCCTCCAGGTATTGCCCCATCCTCCTCCTCCTTGTATTGTCCCATCCTCCTCCTCCTAGTATTGCCCCATCATCCTCCTCCTTGTATTGCCCCATCATCCTCCTCCTCCAGGTATTGCCCCATCATCCTCCTCCTAGTGTTGCCCCATCCTCCTCCTCCTTGTATGGCCCCATTATCCTCCTCCTCCAGGTATTGCCCCATCATCCTCCTCCAGGTATTGCCCCATCATCCTCCTCCTCCAGGTATTGCCCCATCATCCTCCTCCTTGTATGGCCCCATTATCCTCCTCCTCCAGGTATTGCCCCATCATCCTTCTCCTTGTATGGCCCCATTCTGGCTGCTGGTAAAAAAAAACAAACTTTCATACTCACCTTTCTTCCTTCACCGCTGCTGCAGCTTGCATCCTGTCTCCAGCGCTGAGGGCGGTCACGTGATGCCGGGCGCGTCACGTGACCGCTGTCACATGACGCTGGCCGGGAGGGCGGGCCTAGAAGTGTGAGAGAGGAGAAATGTCTCCTCTGCTCAGATACAGCTTTGATCTGCCGGCGGCGCGGCGCACGCCGGAAGATCAAACCGGCAGTGTGGTGGCGAGGCCGCGTGACAGCGGAGGCGGCTCTGCGTGCCACCGCTGGCACGCGTGCCATAGGTTCGCCATCACTGTGATAGAATATAGTACTCAGTCAGCAGTAAGAGATATAATGCCGACCTGTAAATGATATAATGGTTATATTGGATTTTGTTCTTCCTGCAAAAATATTTGGAACTCTGACCTGTTCTCTGAAAAAGTTAACTCTTTGATCCTAGAATAATTGTTAAATGATTGCACATGGGTGATGGTAGGGGGTGTGTACATGCAAAGTCTTCTATATATGTGTTGTGCAGACACTGCGGTGTATGCCTATGATTAAGGTGCTTTAACCGAAACGCGTAAGGCGTGGGAGGGGGGCTTGTGTACCCCAGAACTTGTGTTTTATTCGTATGGATGAATAAAGAATTGGAGTTTTAAACCAGAATACCCGGTCTGTGCGGAATTTTTCTATTTTACTTCACGGCTAATCTGGATACCAGCTTGGATTCCAGCACAAACAGCCCAGGAAGGCCATGGTGAGCTATACACTTTGAAACTTTATTTAATGTCCATGTTGTTACTAATTTGTTTTGTTTGATGACAGAATTTGCAGACATTGCATTACTCTGAGAACACTTAAAAAAAACCTCTGCTAGACAACCAGACATTACCTTTTTCTGGAGGACAATATAAACTAGGTGAGATCATATCACCCAAGGATTCTCCATGTTTGGCAACACATTATACCTTTCTCCAAGATACCATTCAGGGACACATCTTGATATAGTATAGGGGTATATCGTTGAACTATGTTTTTATTTGATTAAACAGCCTAATGAACGGGGTACTGAAAACAACATTAGGGACCTCTTTCTCATTATTTTTATCAAGAAATTTCTTTTATAGTTGCTTAATTGTCCCTCTATTCTCCACCCTATCCAAGGTAATTTTTATTTCACACTCCCTATATCCTCTTTTTATTAGTCTTTCAGTAGTTATTTTACTTTCTTCTTTGAAAGTCACTAGATCTGAACAATTCCTTTGAACCCGTAATAATTCACCATAGGGAATCAAATTAATAGTATGAGATGGATGATTACTTTCTGCTCTTAGGATGGTATTCCCACTGATGGGTTTCCGGTAATTACAATATGCAATCCTTCCAGACTTGATATCACTAATAAAGGTGACATCTAAAAAATTAATTTTTTGGCTAGGATCAGAAAATGTGAACTGATTGTTGTTATTCATCTAAACTTTAAATTGTTCAAAATTATTTATGTCCCCTGAAAAGAATTTGGTCTTTAAAAGGATTTACTTAAACATCTGGATTGTTTCCTCTGTAAATTGATCACATTGTTTCTCTCTGTTATCTCTGACTAGTAAAAAGGCCCGATGCAATTGCATCGGGAGCGCGGTGAAATGAATTGTGAGTATAGAGGCGGCTGTGTGGGTAGCAGAGTATAGAGGCGGCTGTGTGGGTAGCAGAGTATAGAGGTGGCTGTGTGGGCAGCAGAGTATAGAGGTGGCTGTGTGGGCAGCAGAGTATAGAGGTGGCTGTGTGGGCAGCAGAGTATAGAGGTGGCTGTGTGGGCAGCAGAGTATAGAGGCGGCTCTGAGGGTAGCAGAGTATAGAGGCGGCTCTCTGGGCAGCAGAGTATAGAGGCGGCTCTCTGGGCAGCAGAGTATAGAGGCGGCTCTGTGGGCAGCAGAGTACAGAGGCGGCTGTGTGGGCAGCAGAGTACAGAGGCGGCTGTGTGGGTAGCAGAGTACAGAGGCGGCTGTGTGGGTAGCAGAGTACAGAGGCGGCTGTGTGGGTAGCAGAGTATAGAGGCGGCTGTGTGGGTAGCAGAGTATAGAGGCGGCTGTGTGGGTAGCAGAGTATAGAGGCGGCTGTGTGGGTAGCAGAGTATAGAGGCGGCTGTGTGGGTAGCAGAGTATAGAGGCGGCTGTGTGGGTAGCAGAGTATAGAGGCGGCTGTGTGGGTAGCAGAGTATAGAGGCGGCTGTGTGGGTAGCAGAGTATAGAGGCGGCTGTGTGGGTAGCAGAGTATAGAGGCGGCTCTGTGGGTAGCTAGAGGGGTGAGGAGAGGTGGGGGCTGGAGGGGTGAGGAGAGGAGGGGGATGGAGGGGTGAGGAGAGGTGGGGGCAGGTCTGGGCTGGAGGGGTGAGGAGAGGTCTGGCTGGAGGGGTGAGGAGAGGTGCTGGCATACTTCATCATTGTGGTGACTGTGTGGATTCCAGGTGGGCCACATTGGCATTGCTAGTGTCCTGCACTGCACCCCCTTCTGTATTGCAGCAGAGGGCGTTCTTAGCCGGCTCCAGTCCCCCGTGCACACCGCTCCCTCACCTCCACTCCTGTGCGCCTGCAGCAAGGCACTGGCCGCTTCTCCCGGAGGGTGGCCTCGGGCGGCTCCCGGCGACACCTCCGCCGCTGTGTCTGGCCGCAGGGCAGCATGAGAGAGGTGAGACTGATGAGAAGTGTTCTCGGCGCTCAGCGCCATACGTGCTCCGCTACTGTGGTGTGGGGCGGGATCCGCCATCTTGGTAGCGTCACTTAGCCCCGGGGGTGTGGCAGAACTCCTCAGATAGTCATAGCGAGCGGCGGTGTGAGGTAGTGCGGCTGCGGCTCGCGATGACGCTACGCGTCATCGCTCGCAGTGCTGCAAAGGATTTTGAGATTTGGTTACAGTGGCCGAATCCCAAACTCCCGATTATATAAGTAGATAGAGTAGAAAAAGGTCCAATGCTATAGCATCGGGAGTGCGGTGAAATGAATTGTGTGTATCCTTAGTCGTGCTAACAGGAGCAGTAAACATGTGTGACAATATTTGGGCTTTAGAAAAAAACCTGTAGTATCTGGTGTTTGAATTTGGGCATTGTATATGTAGCTTGATTTGAGTAATTGTAAACATGTGCATTGTCTTTTGTTAGTTGTGTGTTGTATTTAGGTAAATAGTGTGGTGTTTGTTGGGCAATGTGTATTAGGTGTTGTATCTTGTGTTTGCAGTGTGTGTGTCTTTACATGACGCAGTGTGTTGTAATGGAATGTGAGTGTAAATGATTGTGGTATAGTGCTTTGTGTTTGTGCATGTGTAAAGAAAAAAGCGGTAAACAATTAAAAGCATAGTAGCAGAGTGTACAGGCGTGTGCGGCGGTGGCAGAGTGTACAGGCGTGTGTCGCGGTGGCAGAGTGTAGAGGCGTGTGTGGCGGTGGCAGAGTGTACAGGTGGCGGTGGCAGAGTGTACAGGCGTCCGTGGCGGTGGCAGAGTGTAGAGGCGTGGGTGGCGGTGGCAGAGTATACAGGCGTCGGTGGCAGAGTATACAGGCGTCGGTGGCAGAGTATACAGGCGTTGGTGGTGTGGCGCCCCGCAACGAGTGCGTCACAAGGGAGTATTGCAGCCGCAATATTCTCTGACAAAGCAGTGCAATAGTTAACTCTGAGATCCAACCCAACATACAACACCTAGAACAGAGGACCAATCATAGGTCCTAGGGGGTGGAGTGTTAGGGTAGTGTAAGAGAACACACAATAATCTAGAGGTAAAAAAAAAAGAATCTAGAACCTGGAGAGAGCAGACTAGAACTTGGAGAGGAGCGGGGGCTCCGCACCTCGTGCGGGCCCCTGGGCCGTCACCGGTCGGGTGTCAGCACCTGAGGCCTTAACCACCGGGATTGGGCATTTCTACACGGGTTCCCAAAAGACTCCCGTGCCCACAACTCACAGCCGGTTCACTGGTACCGAAGCTGGCAGCAGTTCACCTCTGCCACGCGAACCAGCCCCGTGGAGGAGCAGCTTTATAGGAGCACCCCACCACCAGCCAGTTTCCAGTCGTCTAACCAGCGGTGTACCCACTGAGGGATCCAAGGCTCCCCAAAGCATCTAGAACGTACATCATGGATAGGGCATTGAAGCAGCCTCCCCGTACCCGACCTGGTATTCCTGGGCGACGCTGGCACAACAATCAAGTTAGGTAGAATGGAGGAACACTGCGGATCTCTGAGGAGCACTATCACTGCTGAGTCCACCCGGTCTTCTACTCAACCACTGTAAGCCATGTACTGCCTGCTGGTGACAGTAAAGACCCGTTGCAGAGACTATCTGTGTCCGTGTCTCCTTATGAACTGTCCGTCATTAACTAAAGGTAACCGCAGCTGCCGCACAACATCTTGAGCAGCTCCAGCCCCGGGGATCACCGCTCAGCCTGTGGGGAGCGTAACATCTTGCTGCTGTCCATCACCCCGGAGGTTCCGGAGCGTCGGTAGCCCTTACCGAACTACTCATAGGTGGCGTCACGAAGAAAACAAATTAAATCCCCCTTTAATCTGTTCCCGTAAGACGTCCTTAAATTTTGATCTGCACTACACCGGGCCCACTACCGGCAGGCGCGGTCCACCGTGACAAGGAAGGAGAAGAATCGCCTGTATCAACCGGAGTCCGCCGGCCGCGGTGAGTCAGAATTTGGCGTCACGAACAGGATACGAGCAGGCCCGTTATCCAACGGGTATATTGTGCTTAAACTGGACTTTATTGTCTACAATTGGACTTTGTTCGTCCTAAAAAGAACTTTCCCGCCTTTACACAATTGGGTCAAGATGGCGCCCAAGATGGCGTTCCCGCCACAAGAAGCCGCCACGTGAAGCCCAGGAGTGAGTCAACCCCCCCCCTCACTGTGGGAGGGCTAAAGACAAAAGGCGCCAAACTCTTTGTCCGCCCTGATTGCTCGAATCAACCATGGGGGCGGACCCCAAAGACTTTTCCCACGATTGGACTACAAAAGCCCAAAGGAAATGGGAGTGTCATAGACACACCGACAGAAAGAGAAGACTTCTTCACCAGCTCTACCAGGACGTCTTACCGGTTCTACGGGTGTGGTTCCCCTCCAAGAAGAATGGCCAGCATGAGACTCCAAGACCTGATGCGGGAGGTCGAGGCGGAGGCCAGAGCAGCCATCAGCCAACCGGGTCCGGATCCTGCCCTTACTATAGATGGCAGCCCCGACTTCTGGCTAGAGGCTCTACAAGACCTCCGAGTGCGGTTACTAGAGACAGTGGAATGGACGATCCGTAGCTGGAGCGCGACCCTAGGCAGACGACTACACCATGCGATGCAGCAGAGCCGACCGGGTACAACTTCTCCAAGCCCAGACGACGTCACCAGCTTCTCGACCGCCTCACCCTCGCCTACCACCTGTCCTGCTCCGTCACCTGAGCCAATAGACTGTGTCATTCCGGTGGAGGCCGCAACTCGACCCGTTCCAGCGACCAACATCGTAACCGATTCCGTTCTTGAGCCGGAGCTCATAACACGCTCCATTGAAGAACTCGATCTTTACCAGGTTCCCACCGAGGAACCCGCGACATGTTTCACCATTACAGAGACAGTCGCTTGTTTCGTCCCCATACCGGAGGCTTCCCTTGCCATTGCCGAGGCCTACCTGGTAACCGGGATTGAAACACCTTTACCTGCGGAAACAGATGAAGAAGCAGGCAGCCTGGAAGCCCTGCAGGACGTCCCTACGGAAGGATCCGCAGCACCACCGCCCTGTTGTACAACGGAACAAGCTTCAATATCTCTCATCATCGAGCAGCCTGATGTGGTCATCGAGGAAGAGGTCGGAGAGGATGACGACGAGACCCACAGCACCGCTGAGGATTTCGACACCGGGTTCGCTTGGGGAGACAACAAGGAACTTCCTTCCGGGCATACAGCTCGGGTACACTGGTCGGGTGCAACGCCGACACCTTCCCCTGTGCCGTTCCACCGGGTTCCGATACAGACAGCCCGCCAAGTTCAAGCTTCCCGCCAAACCACCAGCTCCGTTACTCATCTTTACACCCCGAGCCGTAACGACGGAGATGTACGCCAGAGACGACGAGAGGAGTGGCAAGCCCGAGAACGCGCCAACATGCAGGCCCGTGCCGAGGCTCGCCGCCAGCCGCCGCTGCCTGATGAACTCCGCCGTGAAGGTAGAATTTCCACCTTTAATTTAAATACCGGGTGGGGGTTTGCTTGGGAGGTGGGTTTGAATGAGGAGGTGTTTGTGGGGCGCCGGGACGTTGAGTCAAACTTGCCAAGAGGACATCCCGATCGCGACCTATACCGGGGTGATATAATCACCTACGAGCGCTATGCTTGTGCAGATGGGTGGTTTGCTATCCGGGTGCGCCATCGTTCTCAGAGCCAGTGACTTTAAAACTTGAACTTCATCAATGACTCTGTTCCCGTTAATCACTGACTGTGTGATCTCGCGGCTACAGCCTGGACTCTAGTTAAAGTACAGCCGACCGCCCGCCGGGTCCGCACAAAGTGATTACCTGTTTCTTTGCTTATATCACCAAAGCATACCTTTACCTGTTTTTCTATTTTAATAAAAGTGTGTCATATATGTGTATAAAAAATGCAAAAACCTCTGTAATGTGAGTAGTTTGACGCTTGGGGACAAGCTGATTTAACCAAGGGGGAGTGTGGCGCCCCGCAACGAGTGCGTCACAAGGGAGTATTGCAGCCGCAATATTCTCTGACAAAGCAGTGCAATAGTTAACTCTGAGATCCAACCCAACATACAACACCTAGAACAGAGGACCAATCATAGGTCCTAGGGGGTGGAGTGTTAGGGTAGTGTAAGAGAACACACAATAATCTAGAGGTAAAAAAAAAAGAATCTAGAACCTGGAGAGAGCAGACTAGAACTTGGAGAGGAGCGGGGGCTCCGCACCTCGTGCGGGCCCCTGGGCCATCACCGGTCGGGTGTCAGCACCTGAGGCCTTAACCACCGGGATTGGGCATTTTTACACGGGTTCCCAAAAGACTCCCGTGCCCACAACTCACAGCCGGTTCACTGGTACCGAAGCTGGCAGCAGTTCACCTCTGCCACGCGAACCAGCCCCGTGGAGGAGCAGCTTTATAGGAGCACCCCACCACCAGCCAGTTTCCAGTCGTCTAACCAGCGGTGTACCCACTGAGGGATCCAAGGCTCCCCAAAGCATCCAGAACGTACATCATGGATAGGGCATTGAAGCAGCCTCCCCGTACCCGACCTGGTATTCCTGGGCGACGCTGGCACAACAATCAAGTTAGGTAGAATGGAGGAACACTGCGGATCTCTGAGGAGCACTATCACTGCTGAGTCCACCCGGTCTTCTACTCAACCACTGTAAGCCATGTACTGCCTGCTGGTGACAGTAAAGACCCGTTGCAGAGACTATCTGTGTCCGTGTCTCCTTATGAACTGTCCGTCATTAACTAAAGGTAACCGCAGCTGCCGCACAACATCTTGAGCAGCTCCAGCCCCGGGGATCACCGCTCAGCCTGTGGGGAGCGTAACATCTTGCTGCTGTCCATCACCCCGGAGGTTCCGCAGCGTCGGTAGCCCTTACCGAACTACTCATAGGTGGCGTCACGAAGAAAACAAATTAAATCCCCCTTTAATCTGTTCCCGTAAGACGTCCTTAAATTTTGATCTGCACTACACCGGGCCCACTACCGGCAGGCGCGGTCCACCCGTGACAAGGAAGGAGAAGAATCGCCTGTATCAACCGGAGTCCGCCGGCCGCGGTGAGTCAGTGGCAGAGTATACAGGCGTCGGTGGCAGAGTATACAGGCGTCGGTGGCAGAGTATACAGGTGTCTGTGGCAGAGTATACAGGCGTCTGTGGCAGAGTATACAGGCGTCTGTGGCAGAGTATACAGGCGTCTGTGGCGGTGGCAGAGTATACAGGTGTCTGTGGCGGTGGCAGAGTATACAGGCGTCTGTGGCGGTGACAGAGTATACAGGCGTCTGTGGCGATGGCAGAGTATACAGGCGTCTGTGGCGGTGGCAGAGTATACAGGCGTCTGTGGCGGTGGCAGAGTATACAGGCGTCGGTGGCGGTGGCAGAGTATACAGGCGTCGGTGGCGGTGGCAGAGTATACAGGCGTCGGTGGCGGTGGCAGAGTATACAGGCGGCGGTGGCGGTGGCAGAGTATACAGGCGTCTGTGGCGGTGGCAGAGTATACAGGCGTCGGTGGCAGAGTATACAGGCGTCCGTGGCAGAGTGTACAGGTGGCGGTGGCAGAGTGTAGAGGCGTGGGTGGCGGTGGCAGAGTGTAGAGGCGTCGGTGGCGGTGGCAGAGTATACAGGCGTCGGTGGCAGAGTATACAGGCGTCGGTGGCAGAGTATACAGGCGTCTGTGGTGGTGGCAGAGTATACAGGCGTCTGTGGTGGTGGCAGAGTATACAGGCGTCTGTGGCAGAGTATACAGGCGTCTGTGGTGGTGGCAGAGTATACAGGCGTCTGTGGCGGTGGCAGAGTATACAGGTGTCTGTGGCGGTGGCAGAGTATACAGGTGTCTGTGGCGGTGGCAGAGTATACAGGCGTCTGTGGCGGTGGCAGAGTATACAGGTGGCGGTGGCAGAGTATACAGGCGTCGGTGGCGGTGGCAGAGTATACAGGCGGCGGTGGCGGTGGCAGAGTATACAGGCGTCTGTGGCGGTGGCAGAGTATACAGGCGTCGGTGGCAGAGTATACAGGCGTCTGTGGCGGTGGCAGAGTATACAGGCGTCTGTGGCGGTGGCAGAGTATACAGGCGTCTGTGGCAGAGTATACAGGCGTCTGTGGCGGTGGCAGAGTATACAGGCGTCTGTGGCAGAGTATACAGGCGTCTGTGGCGGTGGCAGAGTATACAGGCGTCTGTGGCGGTGGCAGAGTATACAGGCGTCTGTGGCGGTGGCAGAGTATACAGGCGTCTGTGGTGGTGGCAGAGTATACAGGCGTCTGTGGCGGTGGCAGAGTATACAGGCGTCTGTGGCAGAGTATACAGGCGTCGGTGGCGGTGGCAGAGTATACAGGCGTCAGTGGCAGAGTATACAGGCGTCTGTGGCGGTGGCAGAGTATACAGGCATCTGTGGCGGTGGCAGAGTATACAGGCGTCTGTGGCGGTGGCAGATTATACAGGCGTCTGTGGCGGTGGCAGAGTATACAGGCGTCTGTGGCGGTGGCAGAGTATGCAGGCGTCTGTGGCGGTGGCAGAGTATGCAGGCGTCGGTGGCAGAGTATGCAGGCGTCGGTGGCAGAGTATGCAGGCATCTGTGGCAGAGTATACAGGCGTCTGTGGCAGAGTATACAGGCATCTGCGCCCCTTTACCCACGGCTGAGGGCGCTCCTTTAGCCACGGGAGGGGGGAGAGGACCCTGTGGGAGCTGTCAGGGCCACCCAGCACGGGCGCCCTGAAGGGGAGGGGGGTGCTGTCAGAGGCGCCCCGCACCGGCGCTCCTTTAGCCGCGCGAGGGGGGAGAGGACCCTGTGGCTGCTGTCAGGGCCACCCAGCACGGGCTGCCCTGGAGGGGGGGGTGCTGTCAGAAGCGCCCAGCACCGGCACTCCTTTAGCCGCGGGAGAGGGGAGAGGACCCTGTGGGTGCTGTCAGGGCCACTCAGCACCGCCGCCCCGGAGGGGGGGGTGCTGTCAGAGGCAGCCAGCACCGGCGCTCCTTTAGTCGCGGGAGGGGGGAGAGGACCCTGTGGCTGCTGTCAGGGTGACGCAGCACCGCCGCCCCTGTAGTAGCGTGTTGCGGCGGGTGAGGAGGGGGGGGGCTGTCAGGGAGCACGGCCTGCATGAGCGGTGATGAGGTCCCTGCGGCGACATGTAATATCCAAGATGGCGGGGAAATGTCGCGAGATTTTAGGCGCCATCTTGGAAATGACATGTCGCCGTAAGGAGAGCGCTACTGCAGCTGCATGGTGTCACCGAGGCGCCAGCGGTGATAGTGCAGCGCGGGGCGGACGGGTGGGCAGCGGAGAGCTGGCGGAGGGCGTGAGCGCTCGCGGCGGGGCGGACGGGTGGGCAGCGGAGCCGGCGGGTGGGCTGATAGGAGAGTTGTGGCGGGTGGGCAGCGGACACTGCTCGCGATGACGCTACGCGTCATCGCTCGCAGTGGCGCAATGCATTGTGGGATTCGGCTACAACGCCCAAATTTCAAACTGCGGATTATATAAATAGATGTGTCTTACTGTTTAAAAAGGACGGTGTCACACTGGGGGGGCCGGGGTACCCAGAAGTAGGACGGAGCTGGGTGTAGAGAGTCCGGGGAGCCTGCTCTGGCCCTGACTCACCCTGTACTCAGAGGTACCTCTGAAGGTGAGGAGGTCCGAGCCGCCAGCCTAAGACCCTAACTGCTGAGAAGCCCTAGGCATAAGCCCCTACCTCCACCCACAGACGACGGAACCCAGCAGCTTCAAATGGAGAAAAACAGCAGCTTCAGATCAGCGTCTGCTCACAACAGGTCACAGTCCAGAAATGAACTGAATCAGCGACAGTAGGTGATGTGAGCTGACCCACTTATGGCTGACGGGTGGGGAGCAACCAGCCCAGACACACCCCTCAGCTCACCTAAGCATGAGTCATATTCATCACACAAACCTGCACTCTCAGCTCCCACTGATTAGATTACTCTCTCCCACACCGAGAGCAGGGAAAAAAAGGTTCATTTAAACCACAGCAGCAGCACTGCCATACTGCAAGGCAGTCAATACGTAACAGACAGATGTTATATGCTCTGTATTCATGTGTGTTACATTCATGTTAGATTCGATTCTTTGTCCATAT
This sequence comes from Allobates femoralis, assembly GCA_033576535.1. Lineage (NCBI taxonomy): Eukaryota > Metazoa > Chordata > Amphibia > Anura > Aromobatidae > Allobates > Allobates femoralis. The sequence goes on along the minus strand of JARQOC010000003.1, from coordinate 87,254,483 downwards.
TTTTTGGAAGTACACTGAGCTGTAGGCTGATTTTCTGCTAAGGGAAAAGAGAAAAAAAGAAAAGAGATTTAAATCTGATTTTCTAGCGAGTGTGACGAGCTACGTGTGACAGAGCAAGTGCGACAGAAGTAAGTGTGTGACTTGTGATTCAGTGAGGAGGTGTTTGGGAATCCTGCAACAAATACCTGTGTGAATTGCTGACTGTTTTTTTTTTTTTTTACCTTTTTAATTTTATTGGGCTTTCTTAACTCTTTTCTCTCTACAAGTTTATAGTCTCTTATTTTACTACCTGTAAGTTAAAGGGTTAACTACTTTGCACTTAAAACCTGTGGTTTAGCTATACTTACAAGGGGTTAATTAAGGGCGGGGGTGCATAATTAAGGGTTTATAAGAAGCAGCTGGTTGGGGCTTCCAGTCCTTTGGAAGTACACTGAGCTGTAGGCTGATTTTCTGCTAAGGGAAAAGAGAAAAAAAAAAAAGAGATTTAAATCTGATTTTCTAGCGAGTGTGACGAGCTACGTGTGACAGCAAGTGCGACAGAAGTAAGTGTGTGACTTGTGATTCAGTGACTTTGGATTAAGGGAGTTTGGAAGGGAGGACTTACTGAATTGCTGGTTGTATTTAATTAATACTTTGCATTTCTTTTTGCTTATCATTTCTGTCTGGTGCAATCCCCATTAGGAAATGAGCTCCATGATTGGCAATGCCATCCAGTGTACATCTTGCCACATGTATGCATTCCTTGACCAGCCAGTCGAGGGTGCATACTGCTGTGTGAGATGTGAGTACGTTGTGCATTTGGAAGCCCAGATACTGGATCTAAATGAACAACTGACAACGCTGAGATCCATAGACAATATGGAAAGGAGTCTGCTGTTCACTGAACAGCTGCTCAATGGGATAGATGTCGGGGAGGATGGTAGTATGGAGCTGCAGGACCGTGAGGTAGCCAGCTGGGTGACAGTTAGAAGGCGGGGTAGAGGGAAGGGTGCCAGGGAGGCTAGCCCTGATCTGGCACACCCCAATAAATTTGCTATGTTGGCAGATGAGGGGGGTGCGAGTTCAGGGATAGCACTGCTGCAGCAGGGCATGACCTCTGAAAGCCAGAGGAGTGTCTGCTCCAGTAAGGGGGAAAACAGGAGAGAAGGGCAGGCCAGACAGGTGCTGGTAGTGGGGGACTCAATTATTAGGGGAATAGATAGGGCAATCTGTCACAAAGACAGGGATCGTCGAACAGTGTGCTGCCTACCTGGCGCTCGAGTCCGGCACATCGCTGAGCGGGTTGACAGATTACTGGGAGGGGCTGGTGAGGACCCAGCAGTCATGGTGCACATTGGCACAAATGACAAAGTTAGAGGTAGGTGGAAGGTCCTTAAAGATGATTTCAGGGAATTAGGCTGCAAGCTTAAGGCAAGGACCTCCAAGGTAGTATTCTCTGAAATACTGCCTGTACCACATGCCACACCAGAGAGGCAAAGGGAGATTAGGGAGATAAATAAGTGGCTCAGGAATTAGTGTAGGAAGGAGGGGTTTGGGTTCCTGGAGAACTGGGCCGACTTCTCTATTGGCTACAGGTTCTATGCTAGGGACGGGCTGCACCTCAATGGGGAGGGTGCAGCTGTGCTGTGGGAGAAAATGGCTAGAAGGTTGGAGGAGTGTTTAAACTAGGGATTGGGGGGGAGGGTATTCATTGTATAGGAGGGGAAGATAGTGTAAATAGTAACCTGGGCACAAGTAATAAAATTGGGGGTGGCATGGGGGGTGGGGTTAGAACAGTCAATCTAGTAGGAAGGAATAGAGGTAAAGAGAGATGCATAAAGTGCATGTACACTAATGCCAGAAGCCTCACCAACAAAATGGAGGAATTAGAATTGATTTTGTTGGAAAATAATTATGACATGGTGGGGATTTCGGAGACTTGGCTGGACGAGAGCCATGACTGGGCTGTTAATTTACAGGGCTATTGTCTGTTCAGAAATGACCGTACAAATAGGCGAGGAGGAGGTGTATGTTTATACGTAAAATCATCCTTAAAACCCATCCTGCGTGATAATATAGGTGAATCTAATGGAAATGTAGAGTCTCTGTGGGTGGAGATAAGGGGAGGGGGAAAAAATAATAAATTACTGATAGGGGTTTGTTATAAGTCTCCAACAATAATGGAAGTGGAGGAGAATATCCTCATAAAGCAAATAGATGAAGCAGCGACTCAGGGAGAAGTCATTATTATGGGGGACTTCAACTACCCTGAAATACATTGGGGATCAGAAACCTGCAGTTCCAGCAAAGGTAATAAGTTTTTGAAAACTATGAGAGACAATTACCTTTCACAACTGGTTCAGGACCCAACAAGAAGGGGAGCACTGCTGGACCTAATATTAACCAACAGGCCGGACCGCATATCAAATATACGGGTTGGGGGTCACTTGGGTAATAGTGATCATAACTTAATAAGCTTTCAAGTATCCTTTACTAAGACGTGTAGTAGAGGGGCTACAAGGACACTAAACTTCAGGAAGGCAAATTTCCAACGGTTGAGAGATGATCTTAGTGCATTAAACTGGGACGATGTCCTGAGACATAAAAGTACACAACACAAATGGGAGATGTTTATTAGCATCCTGAATAGGACCTGTGCACAATATATACCCTATGGGAATAAGCATGCTAGAATTAGGAGGAAACCACTATGGCTAAATAAAGCGGTAAGAGGTGCAATATGTGACAAAAAGAAAGCATTTAGGGAATTAAAGCAAGTAGGTAGTGATGAGGCATTAAGTAAATACAGAAAATTAAATAACATTTGTTAAAAGCAAATCAAGGTAGCAAAGATTGAGATAGAGAGACTCATTGCCAGAGAAAGTAAAAAGAATCCCAAAATATTTTTTAACTACATAAATAGTAAGAAACTAAAAATTGATGGTGTTGGCCCCTTTAAAAATAGTCTGGGTGAAATGGTGGATGAGGATGAGGAAAAAGCCAATATGCTAAATGACTTTTTTTCAACAGTATTTACACAAGAAAATCCCATGACAGACGATATGATCAGTGATAACAAAAATTCTCAATTAAATGTCACCTGCTTAACCCAAGAGGAATTACGGCATCATCTAAAAATCACTAAATTGACAAATCCCCGGGTCCGGATGGGATACACCCCAGAGTGCTGCAGGAATTAAGTACTGTCATAGATAGACCATTATTTTTAATACTTAAAGATTCCATAATAACAAGGTCTGTACCACAGGACTGGCGTATAGCAAATGTGGTGCCAATATTCAAAAAGGGGACAAAAACTGAACTTGGAAATTATAGGCCAGTAAGCTTAACCTCTACTGTGGGTAAAATCCTAGAGGGCTTTCTAAGAGATGCTATACTGGAGTATCTGAAGAAAAATAACCTCATGACCCATTATCAACATGGTTTTACGAGGGACCGTTCCTGTCAAACTAATCTAATAAGCTTCTATGAAGGAGTAAGCTCTGGACTGGACCAAGGAAATGCAGTGGATGTGGTGTATATGGACTTTTCAAAAGCTCTTGATACGGTGCCACACAAAAGGTTGATACATAAAATGAGGGCAATGGGGATAGGGGAAAATATGTGTAAGTGGGTTAAGAACTGGCTTAGTGATAGGAAACAAAGGGTGGTTATTAATGGAACACACTCAGAATGGGTCACAGTAACAGTGGGGTACCACAGGGGTCAGTGTTGGGCCCGCTTCTATTTAATATATTTATTAATGACCTTGTAGGGGGCATACAGAGTAGAATCTCAATATTTGCGGATGACACTAAACTCTGCAGGGTAATCAATACAGAGGAGGACAATTTTATATTACAGGAGGATTTATGTAAACTAGAAGCTTGGGCTGCTAAATGGCAAATGAGCTTTAATGGGGTTAAATGTAAAGTCATGCACTTGGGCAGAGGAAACAAAAGGTATAATTATGTGCTTAATTGTAAAACACTGGGCAAAACTGTCACTGAAAAAGACCTGGGTGTATGGGTAGATGACAAACTCACATTTAGTGGCCAGTGTCAGGCAGCTGCTGCAAAGGCAAATAAAATAATGGGATGCATTTAAAGAGGCATAGATGCTCATGAGGAGAACATAATTTTACCTCTATACAAGTCACTAGTGCGACCACACTTAGAAAACTGTGTACAATTCTGGTCTCCGGTGTATAAGAAAGACATAGCTGAACTAGAGCGGGTCCAGAGAAGAGCGACCATGGTTATTAGAGGACTGAGGGGTCTGCAATACCAAGACAGGTTATTAAACTTGGGGTTATTTAGCTTGGAAAAACGAAGGCTTAGGGGTGATCTTATAATAATGTATAAATATATGAGGGGACAGTACAGAGACCTTTCTAATGATCTGTTTACTCTTAGGCCTGAGACTGGGACAAGGGGGCATCCTCTACGTCTGGAGGGAAGAAGGTTTAATCATAATCACAGACGCGGATTCTTTACTGCAAGAGCAGTGAGACAATGGAACTCTCTGCCACATGATGTTGTAATGAGTGAGTCACTACTAACATTTAAGAAGGGCCTGGATGCCTTTCTTGAAAACTATAATATTAAAAGTTATACATACTAGATTCTTCGATAGGGCGTTGATCCAGGGAAGTAGTCTGATTGCCGTATCTGGAGTCAGGAAGGAATTTTTTCCCCCAAATGGGGAGCTTAGTGTTGCCACATGGTTTTTTTTTGCCTTCTTCTGGATCAACATGTTAGGCTATGGGTTGAACTAGATGGACTTAAAGTCTTCCTTCAGCCTTAAAAACTATGTTATTATGTTACTATGTTACTATGTATATGTTTCGAATCTACTAATTTGTTAAATCTGTACCATGATTGGCTGCTGCAAGTTTTTAAGCTTGTACCATGATGCATTCTCTTATCACTGACTAAGGGCATAAGCCAGAAACACGTCGCGATTGCATCTCCGCTATCATGGACTTTCATATTTTTAAATAATTTGTATAAATAAAGTAAGATTTTTTTATTGAAGACTCCTTCCACTTTTTCTTCACCAGAAAGTGTTGTCTTGTAAGACTGAGCTACCTGAAGTAGGCAACCAATGGCTTGAATGAGTGACTTCCAAGTTGAGAACCTGCTGAACCGATGAGATTCGAGGTGATGACCTGAAGTCACTGTATGCAGATCAGACACTTGAGGACGAAGCTCTTCGTCAGTATCTGGATCCACCAGTTCAAAAGTATCAGGCTTGCTGATGTGGGGCGTCGAATTGCACAAGGGGGCTGGGCCTGTAAGTCACGTAGTGTCCTTTATTGTTGGATAGAATTTTTGTGTTGTCAGTGTCCCTATAAGAAAAGCATAGTCAAAAAGATACTACTAAATGTAAATTTTATACTTTCTGTAACTCTACAAAAAATAAAATGTTATTTAATGGAGAAATATCTGTACTAAGTACTGTACAAAGTAAGTGGTGACAGGTCCACAAAGAAAACAGTGCATTAATATTCCATTGCTCATTTTCTTACGCTCGCTTGCTGCTTTAACAAATAATTGTATAACTCTCTTTTTGTCTTTTATTTTCCTTATTCTCCTTTTGTATATTCTCCTATTATTGTAGTAAGAGTTCTTTTAGTTCCAGAGCTCTTGAGGGGTGATGATGTATACAGTGTCTTCTTGGAGCTGGTTGTTTCTTATCTTTTGCAGCCTGCTGTGAAAAAATATACTACAAGAATCATGCTGCTCGGTTCAAACCAAACTGTTGCCTATTGTGACTGTTAGATAACTCACTTGTCAAGTTGGTTGCTGTAAATAGTTTAGTTTTATTTTTATTGACTTTGCTCTATAAAAAAAATTCTATAATTAAAGTGACTGAGACATGTACTTATCTATAGATCTGCCCCCAGAAGACTCTGCAGTAGTTAATTGAAATTCTGTATAGATTCATACAGACAAAAGCAGGGCTGTGGATTCGGAGTCGTGGAGTCGGTGCCCATTTTGGGTGGAGTCAGAGTCACATTCAGGGATATTGAGAAGTCGGAGTTGGAGTCTGAGTCAGATGTTTGGCTTACTGACTTCACAGCCAGGGTTGTGGTGTTGGAGACGGAGTCCAGTTTGGTGGAGTTGAAGTCGGAGTCAGATTTGGATTCCGGGAAATTGAAAAGTCGGAGTAGGTTGTTTGGCTTACTGACTTCACAGCTGTGGACAAAAGTCAAATGAGTTCAAAAAGAGGAAAATTACTTAAATGAATACCAATCAATAATGTAACATTTTAGGCCACATCTACATGCCAGCACTATGGTTGTGTTTGGAAAAAGCTGTAATTGGGCAGGTAGCTGGCAATTAGATAGCACTGGCCCATGAGTTTAGGCACACCATCTATAAAGCGGCAGAGATAAGGCCAGGGTCACACATACCATCTGTTTTTGACTTAAATTAGTTTTTTTCTCATTTTTTTCAAAGTCCAAAAACATATACGCATTAACGCATGTGTATTTGCGTTTTTGCTAGCAGTGTTTTTGGGTTCAGCAAAAAAAGGCATGCGTTTTTATAACATGGGGCCCTATGGGAGACGCATGCATTAACGCATGGTACATATAGGTACCATGCGTTATCGCATTGCGTTTTTTTACATGCAAAAATGTCATTGCCCAAAAACGGAATCCGGTTTTGGAATGGGGAAAAAACTGATGGGCATGTGTGACCCTGGCCTGACAGACTTCAAAAATAATGGTGACTGGTACAGGAGAAAAGCCAAGTTTTCTACATAAGTAAAGGAACAGAACCAAACTTAGTATATACCATAAATGCAGGAACCGAACTGAACTTACTACATAAATATGGGAGAAGAAGCAAGCTTACTACATAAATACGAGAATAGAACCAAGCTTACTACAAAGATACAGGAACAGAACCAGGCATACTACATTGACACATGAGAAGAACCAAACTTACTACAGGACATAAGACAGGGAACAGAACCAAGCTTACTACATAAATACGAGAATAGAACCAAGCTTACTACAAAGATACAGGAAGAGAACCAGGCATACTACATTAACACATGAGAAGAACCAAACTTACTACAGGACATAAGACAGGGAACAGAACCAAGCTTACTACATAAATACAGGAACATAACTGAGCTTACTACATGAATATGGGAGAAGAATCAAGCTTACTACATAAATATGGGAGAAGAAGCAAGCTTACTACATAAATATGAGAATAGAACCAAGCTTACTACATAAATATGGGAGAAGAAGCAAGCTTACTACATAAATACGAGAATAGAACCAAGCTTACTACAAAGATACAGGAACAGAACCAGGCATACTACATTGACATATGAGAAGAACCAAACTTACTACAGGACATAAGACAGGGAACAGAACCAAGCTTACTATATAAATACAGGAACAGAACTGAGCTTACTACATGAATATGGGAGAAGAATCAAGCTTACTACATAAGAACGGGAATGAAAACGAGCTTACTACAAAGATACAGGAACAGAACCAAGTTTACTACAGTGGGGGAAATAAGTATTTGATGCCTTGCTGATTTTGTAAGTTTGCCCACTGTCAAAGACATAAAGAGTCTATAATTTTATTGTTAGGTTAATTTTAACAGTGAGAGAATACCAACCATTAGATGTTCTGGCTCCTACAGACCAGTTAGACGCTCCTAATCAACTTGTTACCTGCATTAAAGACAGCTGTCTTAAATTATCACCTGTATAAAAGACTCCTGTCCACACACTCAATCAGTCAGACTCTAACCTCTGCAACGTCCCAGTCTCTGGTTTTTTGCAGACTCCAACAGGTTTTCTTCCAGAATGGTCCTGTATTTGGCTCCGTTCATCTTCCCATCAATTTCAACCATCTTCCCTGTCCCTGCTGAAGTAAAGCAGGCCCAGACCATGATGCTGCCACCATGTTTGACAGTGTGGATGGTGTTTTGAGGGTGATGAGCTGTGTTGCTTTTACGCCAAACATATCGTTTTGCATTGTGGCCAAAAAGTTCGATTTTGGTTTCATCTGACCAGAGCACCTTATTCCACATGTTTGGTGTCTTCCAGGTGGCTTGTGGCAAATTTCAAACAAGACTTTTTATAGATATCTTTGAGAAATGGCTTTCTTCTTGCCACTCTTCCATAAAGGCCGGATTTGTGCAGTGTACGACTGATTGTTGTCCTATGGACAGACTCTCCCACCTCAGCTGTAGATATCTGCAGTTCATCCAGAGTGATCATGAGCCTTTGGCTGAATCTCTGATCAGTCTTCTCCTTGTTCGAGATGAAAGTTTAGAGGGACGACCGGGTTTTGGTAGCTTTGCAATGGTCTGATATTCCTTCCATTTCAATATGATCGCTTGCACAGTGCTCCTTGACATGTTTAAAATTTGGGAAATCTTTTTGTATCCAAATCCGGCTTTAAACTTTGCCACAACAGTATCTTGGACCTGCTTGGTGTGTTCCTTGGTCTTCATGATGCTCACTGCACTTGAAACAGAACCCTGAGACTATCATAGAGCAGGTGCATTTATATGGAGACTTGATTACACACAGGTGGATTGTATTTATCATTACCAGTCATGTAGGACAACATTGGATCATTCAGAGATCCTCACTGAACTTCAGGATTGAGTTTGCTGCACTGAAAATAAAGGGGCTGAATAATATTGCACGCCCCACTTTTCAGTTTTTTATTTGTTAAAAAAAGTTTAATATATCCAATAAATTTGGTTCCACTTCACGATTGTGTCCCACTTGTTGATTCTTCACAAAAAAAAATTAGAATTCATATCTTCTTTATGTTTGAAGCCTGAAATGTGGCAAAAGGTTGAAAAGTTCAAGGGGGCCAAATACTTTCATAAGGCTCTGTAAATACGGAAACAGAACTGGGTTTGCTGCTTAGATATGGGAACAGACCCAATCTTAATATATGTCAAGGAACAAAACTGAGCTTACGGCAGAGATCTGAGACGAGAACTGGATAAAGGTCAATTTGCACAACAATTTGGAAAAGAAAACTTTTGAAAACTTTTTTTTTCAATAACAAATATGCTGATATAATATAGAATAGTATTAGGATTCAGCTGTTTTCACACTCTTGGCATTTGGCACATGACATCACTATTAGTAATTTGCATACTTAAAATGTTGTGCCATCCTTTTTCTCCTCTGATTGGAAATCATTGAGATAAGCAGTATAAAAAAAAACGTGATCATCTGCTATGCAAATTACATATGGAGTGGTGTATGGTGTATGTTTTTTTAGTAGTGCATATATGCTGTGCATTACTATACTATTAAAAAGATAAGTGTACCCTGCATAAAGAAAGGTAGACACAAGGATAAATGAATATAACTGACCACTACAGTCCATAGCTTGGAGGAGGGGTACTTGGAGCATTAGTAATGGCCGGGGTGCTCTGTAGCCGGGCCGGCAGTCTTTTGGTTAGTCATGGTAGCGGTAGCCCAGCTCCGTGGCCCTGACCGAACCAGTTAAGGAGAATATTTTCAGGAGATTTGTAGTTGATCATGATGCCACCTGTGGTGTCTGGTCAGGGATGTCCAGCGCTGTGGTATAGACCCCTAGAGGATAGATGGACTGGCAGCTGGTATAGAACACTCCCCACAGGTAAAGCGGGCCCCAGGGATTTTGTAGAGTCTGTATGGAGAATAGTGGTGGTAGTTACAGTGCTGGGTGCAGCAAGGAGGGCGCAACAAATAAGCAGGAAGACACAAAGGGTGCAGTTCTTTTACCTTTAATTACAGTTTGTAGCAGTACACACCCAGCTGGGATACTCTGTTCTCCGGGTCGGCAATCTGATCAACTCCCATGCAGTCCAGGGCCACTCCACCGAGACACCCTTTTGTATGCCTTTCTGGATTGCCCTTTTATTTCTGCGCTGTTCTTCTCTTTGTTCTCCCTACGCACAATCGTGCTACAGGATCCCAAGCAGTTGGCTGTGAGCCCTATCAAGCGATAAAACAAAGTATTCACTGATCTCAGGGAGACCAGTTCAAGAAAACACTGCGGGCAGCCGGCTAAAGCGCTCAACACAGTGAATTCCTAGGCCCATTGCTCCCTGGGAATTTTGAATATGCAAATAGAGTCTGTGGAGCCTCATTTAGGAGTCTCAACACAGGACTAGCCAGATCTTCCTCAAGAATCCTAGCCAGAATCCTACTCCACACTGATAAGGGGCAACACCCTGAAACAGCTGTCTGTGGATGGATACCTGGCCTTGGTATTCCCTTGTCATATCTTTAAGCTTGTAAAGAGCTGGATATTGACTCAAAGGGCCACTTAATATGGTGGTTATCATGGCTAGGTCCTTCACTTGAGGAAGATCTGACTAGTCCTGTGTTGAGACTCCTAAACGAGGCTCCACAGACTCTATCGAGCGATGACCAGCACTTCCTCTTGGCTCTAGGCCTAGCCACTGTACCTGGGAATGTCCACGGTAGATGGCCACTGCACATAAAGTGCAGTGACCTCCGATTTCCTGGCTCGAACTTGCAGTATTGTTGCCAGATTGGGGCCGGTCCCCTCTTGCAACCAGTTCCTCCACCATGACTAGAAGTCGGGGTAAATTCGAGGTACACACTGGCCTGGGTTCCATGGGCGACCTTCCCACTGGTCCCCACTCCTCCCCAGTGCCAGAGTTCCCCTAGAACTCCATCTTTCTGTTGCTGCTCCTTCGCTCCCTCTCCTCACACATTCTCTAACTGCTCCTACTACCTCACTACTGCTCCAACTCTTCCTCTCTGTTTTTGTTTCTTTTCTAACTCTCTCCTCCCACCCTCTTTTAACCTGTTCCCTCCTCCAGCCAGTGATGGGGTCTACTCAGATAGAGTTTCTTCCTTTCTTCATCCCTTGACCTGGAGTTAGGATGGGTGTTGGGTGCAAGATGTGTGTCTCGGTATTGTGTCCCCATCTTACCTGGGAGATATCACACCTATGGATTAGGTGCAGTACTTCTGTGGCGACCAGTCCACAGGGGCACCACATATTCCTTATACCTTATTGTGACTTTTCAAACGTGCACACTAGGCCAATGCAGCATCACAATGTGAATAGCACTGCGGATTACATTGTATAACTTGAAGCATTAAATGACTGCTGTTCGGCTGTATACATGGTCATCAGAAGTCATTTTAAGGGGTTGTCCAGGTTTGAAGGCTGCTATATATAAGCCCTCCGCCCAAAATAAGACCTAACAAAAATTTTTTTTAAGCATGCCTGCCCACCAGAGGAGCAGGGCATACAGCTGTAATGGACGCCTTACAGTACCGCTATTAACGGAGCCTGCCGCCGCTTTATTTATTCCTCCACATCCTCCTGTATGTACGGTATCCGGGTGCCGTTCAGCGTAGACGTACGGTAGTAAGCAGTCAGCCAATCAGAGGGAGGCTGCTAGCATCTGATTGGCCAGAGCATTACATCTTCGCTGGGCGTCGCTGGGATACCGTCCATACTGGAGGACATAGAGGAATGAATCAGGAGCCTGCAGGCTGTGGCAATAGTGGTACCGTGTGTATGTGATGGGGGCTGCAGATGGACAATGGGGTTGGGATATTGGGGGATGATGGGGGCTGCAGATGGATGATGGATGGAAGGATGGATGACACAATTTGTCTGGTTATGCTGGTTTGTGATGACAGCTGCTGTACAGTATATAATAAATGTTAACTTTTTTTGTTCAACAATAAATGTGAATTCTTCTTCATGGAAAAATAAGACATCCCCTGAAAATAAGATCTAGCGCCTCTTTGGGAGCAAAAATTAATATAAAGACAGTGTCTTACTTTCGGGGGAAAAGGTATATTTTTCTTTTTGGTTCTATATTGGTTTTTAAAGAGTCATAGCAGTAATGGAGTCATGGGTGGTGACCGGAATTCTTGATTAGTTAATCAAACCACTATTTATCTGACATGCACACTCCTGGAAAGGTTCACCATTGTTCCATGTTTTTGTAATTTGTGGAGAATGGCTCTCACTGTGGTTCGCTGGAGTCCCTTAGCTTTAGAAATGGCTTTATAACCTTTTCCAGATGTATACATCTCAATTACTTTGTTTCTCATTTGTTCCTGAATTTGTTTGGATTGCGACATGATGTCTAGCTTTGAGGATCTTTTGGTCTATTTCACTTTGTCAGACTAGTCCTATTTTAGTATAAAAAGATTTCTTCATTGAGAACAGGTGTGGCAGTAATCAGGCCTGGGTGAGGCTAGGGAAGTTAAACTCAGCTTCCCAAAGATGTTATAAACCACAGTTAATTTATGTTTTTTTTTTGAGGGGGGGGGGGCAATCACTTTTTTACACAGAGCCCTGTTGGTTTGGATATCTTTTTCCCTTAATAATAAATCCCTTCCTTTATAAACTGCATTCTGTGTTTACTTGTGTTTTCTTTGTCTAATACTAAAATTTGTTTGATCAACTAGAACGTTTAAGTGTGACAAGCATGCAAAAGAAGAAATCTGGAGAGGGCAAACACTTTTTTGCACTGCTATACACTCATTTGGGATGCTTTTACATCACAAGATTGCAGCAGGCACCTAACCACACAACACTCACCTCCTGCTGCATGACTTGTTTCCCTATGGCCCACACTCCAGCCGCCCACCTGCATTTACCTATATTAGTCTGACAGTCAGAGTCTGCTGCACATTCATGTGTGCTATACTGTAAAGTCACCAGATCGGAACAGCCGCATGGCCCATGAGTGCTGAAGCAGCAGGCAGACAAATAGCCCTAAACAATTGAATGAGGACAGGCATTTGCCTCTCTGCCCTCCCCTTCCCCGACTCAGCCTGCCCTGGAGCCATTTGACATACTGATGGCTCACTGGTTAGCACTGTTATGTTGCTTTGAAGCGCTAGGATCGTGGGGCAAATCCCACCAAGGTCAACATCTACAAGGAGTTTGCATGTTCTCTCATTTGTGCGGGTTTCCTCCACAGTCTCCGATTTCCTCCCACACTCCAAAGATATACTGATAGGAAATGTAGATTGTGAGCCCCAATAGGGATAGTGATGGTGATGTCTGTAAAATGCTGTGGCATAATGTTAATATATAAATGAGTAAAATAAAAGTATGGTCTGCTGGTTTGGCAGAGTGGCGGTATCAGATCTGATAATGTCCGGATGTTTGTAGCATTTGCTGCACATGTTCAGGCCTGGATCTGCACTTGCCTTTCTTGCGCAATGGGAGCGCTTCAGAAATGTTCAGGTACGTGTTGCATTTAATGTGGTCGTGCCGTAAGGCACAATGTATATAAAGAACGTGGACTAGGACCACCCTATTCGAGATTGCTGTGAAGTGGCAGGGTGGCTCAAAGAATTGATCAATTGTTTGCTAAATATCTCAATTTTAAAGTACAGATAGAAATTAATATGTGCATATGTACTTTTTGTACTTCATGCTGACCATAGGCAGCGCTGAATTCTCAGCTTTTTTAAAAAATGAAATACTTTTAAAAATACAGACAGAGGAAACATTTAAATGTGTGCACAGCATAATTGATAAATTCTTTCTCCCTATATGTGACATTATAATATGATATTAAGATCTCTCACTTAAAAAATCAGTGAAACCTCTTATTAAATACTGTATGGTATTCTAGAAGAGATTAATGTCCCAACTTAAAGCTGGATATATTTCCATTATGCCATTAACAATCGGTCAATCATGTACTTGAAATGCTTGTTAAGCACTGGCATGTCTAAGAAAATAATTTTGTTAATGGGTTTGTTGGCAGGAAACCTCTTAAACGTATAGGGAAGCCAAATCTTATTGTAATATCCCTTCCAGAAGGAATGCATGTTAATTACATTCTGGCAAACACAGAAAGAAATAAAATAGAACTGCTTTACAAATCTTATAGCTAAAAGGGGTTTTCCACTTATAGCTTTCAGGTGTATGATGGCTAGCACAGGGTTAAAATACTAAAGTCAGATGTTACCCCTAAACACTCACTTAAGGCTGAATCCTGTACTCCCTTTTATCCCTAGACTGGTCCTTCCCCTTGTGCGCACTCCACAGCTTCCACAAAGACAACGTCTCCTGGGAAATCAGAATAGAGGAATCTCTAACTGGCACATGGTAGAGAAAAGAAAGAGTTTAAATAATGAAAGGGAGTGGCAGCAAGGTGCAACAGCTGAGATTAGAGCTATATGAAATCTCAGCAGGATCAAAAAGGAACTCAACCCCTTCAACGCCAAATGAAAATGATTCCGCTCCGCTCATGTTAAGCACCAAGAGGAATTAAAAGAGAACCGCTGTCCCAGATACCGCAAAGGTTTCAGCTGGAATTTACACATTCATAACAATGAGCCCCACTGTTCAGTGATTGGCTGCAGCAGTGATGTACGATGTAATTGGAACATCTCCACTGCAACCAGTAATCTGAGAGCAGATTAGCGGAGGAGAGACAGTGCGGGACCTAGGAAGCATGGGTCTATTTTTTATATTAACCCACTGTTGACCAGAAAGCTAACAATCTAAAAACCCTTTTAAGGGTAGTTTCATAAGCAGCATCTTTTCTTTATTTCTTTTTGGATATATTTTTGGTTTTGGCTCAAACTTTACCAAAAACTAGAAAAACAGGAATAGTAGGAGGAATGGAAAGTCCCCTGTAATCATGGTGCCTGACTTTAGACCTGAATCTACAATTGATAGAAAAGTATACCTGAGAGCAGCACTCTAAAGTAACAAAAAAATATTGATCTATATTCACCCATGTGCAACATTATGTATAATAAATAGCTTAATGGTGACTAAACATATACCGATTTTATTCAATAGACAGCTGAGTACTGCCATCATGTATACTTTATCTATCTATCTATCTATCTATCTATCTATCTATCTAAAATATCAAAAATTGGAACAGCACTATTTAAATAAAAGTCAGGTGCAAGCCTCTCCTACCATCACCAAGGTACTCAATATATGATCAAAAATGGACAGCAGCACATCCTTTTCAAAAGTACATGTGGATTTATTTCTGGACTGCAGTCCAGGAATAAATCCACATGTACATTTGAAATGGATGTGCTGCTGTCCATCTATCTATCTATCTATCTATCTATCTATCTATCTATCTATCTATCTATCTATCTATCCCAAGAAAAGGATACCAGCACTCCTTGTATACTTCAGTTATGCCATCATTGGGCCATCAGATGTAGCTTGCGACGTTTCAGGCACACACACCTTTCTTCTAGCAACTAGTTACAGCTAGGCTAGTCTTTTTATACATTCCAATTAGCATAAACCATTACAACTAATCAACTCATATGTACATACATCTTTCTCTATCTTACATATAGTGGTAGTGTTATACATTCCATTCCATATGTTTTCCCAATATAGTATTATATACTTTTATATTTTAAAATGTTTGTATGTAGTATACTTAATTACCTTAATTAGCGGTTCCTCCACAGGTGCCAGCATTGTAAGTCTGTCATGTGGTATTATTATTGCTTATTTACCTTTTAGCTTATCATTCACCATTATCCTCGTGTCTGTGGCGTTGATATTACATCCGCGCATGCGCAGTGCGGGGTTATTCCGATCCATTGCTTAGTTACAACAGGAAGTCTACCCTGCGCCATCTTTGTGCTCCAGTGCATGGGCAGTAGACTACCCGAAGATAGCAGCCATATTACACCCTGTTATCCCGACTCGCAGACTTAATATATTGTTTGTAAAGTGCTAAATTTGCTAAATCCTAATTTTAAAGTGCTTAATGTGTCTCATTACTTGCTCTGGTATATATACTTTATGCAATATTAAAAATATGTCAAGTATATTACTATCTACAATATTAGAATTAATTCTACCCTTATCTTGTCTGAAGCTTCTTCTATGTAATATAATCAAACTTATTCAAGTTATAAC